>CM021109.1:113168401-113367896 GCA_007115665.2 Sequoiadendron giganteum
CAATTGTATTTACTTGATTCCATTCATATTAAGAAGCACAATAGGTTGACATAAAAGTGTCTCAATGACCTCATCTTCATACAACAGAAACTTACAACTTCTCTCAAAAAAGATGGAGGTCTCAATTAGTTGTGAGGCAATTGGCTTGAATGACATTGCCCTAATAGTGATTGGACTACCCACGACAAGAACCCCATTTTTCCAGAAGATGAGATTGCCAAATTTGAGAGAGAAGTAGAAGAGGGTGCAGCAGAAGTAGGGGGCATTGGATTGGAGATCATGATTGAGGATGGGAATGGTCTAAAGGAGGAGTCATTACCTTGTAGTTTGATAGCAGTGCTGGAATTGCAAGCGACATGGAGTAGAGTCCCAACCATCAGTAGGATGTGTGTGGGGAAGAGAAAAATATTAATTTCTGGAAATTGAATGAAATTGTTACTTTTTTTTATTATGATTCTCAATCATTGTGTGATTCATATCATATTATCAGCTATTGTATTCGCATGTCAATGTAATATTGTACTCTTTTTTATTCAAATTTAAAAGGAAATACTTCCCCAATGTTCTACAGACTCATTTCAAATGTTTTCCAACTACATTTGCATGATGTTCATGTCTTTTAATGAATTTAAGTATTTTTTTTGTGTGCAGAGTTTTTGCCAAGTCGCTGAGTCAAAACTGGATCTTCCAAATTTTGCTTAGTCATGAGTTTTGAATCTATGGCTGGAGCGACACTGAGAAAGCTTTAAACAGTTGAAACTTTAACAACTAAAGCTTTTTCCCTAAATAAGAATTCTGTGATTCCAAAATTATAATGCCATCAATTATGTCATGAAAGAGTTCCAACTGGGGTTAAGAATTGAGAGTGGTAGATAAAAAGCTCCACATATAAGTTTGGGACTAATAAAGAAGGGCCTGCATATAAAAATAAATCAGTATCCTCAAAAGAGGGCACATAAGATTAAAGTAACTTCCTACTGACACTGAGTAGTTTTGATACAACAATTTTCAGCCCCTGCACATAACAATAAATCAGTATCCTCAAAAGAGGGCACATAAGATTAAAGTAACTTCCTACTGACAATGAGTAGTTTTGATACAGCAATGTTCAGCCCCTACACATAACAATAAATCAGTATCCTCAAAAGAGGGCACATAAGATTAAAGTAACTTCCTACTGACAATGAATAGTTTTGATACAGCAATTTTTAGCTATCTTTTTATGCAATGCAATTTATCATAAATGATTTCTGAGAAAATAAACTAAACTGGAATTAAAGATATGATATTTCCACAGTTCATTATAGTCCATATGGAAGATTCTCAATCCAAACTGCTTAGAAGATTTATGCAGAATCTCCTGAAAAATTTTATTCCAAAAGCTATCATATGAACTATGATTGATTAATTACATTAATTAGTGGATATGCTAAGAATTGTGTGCCAGGATACTCTTTAAAACCTCTCTGAATCTGTGTATGAATAGACTGTATAACACTGATCCATGACCTTAGTTATGCACTTCCAATCACTAAATTACATCTCATCTGTTTGATATCTTTGTAAACATTTGTTCTCATAAGAATTCTAAGAAATAAGAGAAATTTCAGAAAAGTACAAAAATCACATCAGCAGATAGTGTTTATTTCCATAATATATAACACTATGTTTCTCAGGAAGAAATTTAAAAGGACAAAGGAATTGTCAGAAACATAATAAACTTAAGTAGGTTTTGATCTTACATGCAATCTCTCCAATATTCGTTGGTCTCTTTGAGCACTCACAGTTGTTACTGTAAGACAGGGGTATCTTTGACTTGCTCGCAACATTGGAGTGGTAGAATTAATAGGTTGAGCCATATGAATTTTTTCATCAAATTGCAAGTGTTGTGTCCTTGAAGTTTTTGGGAAAATGTTCTCTTCCCCTCCATACATGTGGCCATCAGGATCTAACTGCTTTATGGTGGTCTCAGCACAGACTAATGCTTGACAATTATCAGCAAGGTTACAACCTCCATTTTGTAATCCCGATTTTCTCTGTTTTATTTATATTTTCAATCTTCCACGCTGAGAAACAGCTTCTTCTTGTTTATGACTTTTACTCGTAGAATTGAAACGTGTTTCTATACTGGGGTTGTATGAACCACCAATTAGCCTTTCCCCACCATCAACAAGAGCAAGTTCAGATCCATGTGCTTCTTGTGGCACATTTTGTTTACTGTTGGCTGGACAGTCATTCTCAGGAATTAAGAGTGTTTGATGTGCACACACGATAATGCATTGATCTTTTGTGACTTTCTGCTTGTAAGTGTAAACCAAACCTTGAGACCACATTGGTAAGTCGGTAATAATTCCTCTTATAATCAAGCCCAAGCCTTTTCCACATCTGCAAAATCACAATATAAATTCATTAGTATCTGCAAACCAACTCTGAGAGTGTCTCGTTCATTCATGTCTCAGATACTGCTAGGTAGAATTAATTCATTAGAGAAACAAGTCCAAAATTAAAAGTATGAATGAACAAATGGAAAACACATAAAAACTTGAAAATCTCAAAATAAACCTCTGTGACAGTGAATCCTTTGGACCCCTCACTTGCAATCATATCATAAATTTGATGATCAACAGGAATTTCCACAAGCTATTCAGTCGCTTGGCCACGCTTTGCTTTCCTCGTAGATTATAGCTCATAGTCATCATTCCCACTATTGGGAAGTTTTGGATGAAAAGCTTTGGCATCAAAAATCTTCAACAGACGAATGCATTGCACCACCTGAATAGAAGTTGTCGATCAGTAAAAACATCAGAAGATAAAATCTGTTGAATATTTCACCTCTAACCCTCTAAACCCATAAATATCCATCAATCTATACACAGTCACAATATAAATTAGTGAACTCTCATTAAGGACAGAATTCCACAGTTAGTCATATTTGTGTATGTTTTACTAGATATATCTGCATTTTAATTTCAGCTGTTTATCAACTCCAAAATCATTAATAAGATTCCATGTTTACGTAGAAACTCATTAACTATTACTGGGCATGCAATTCAAACTAGACTCAAAAACATGTTCCAGACATTAACTGTGACCAGTAAGATAGAATGTCCTTAGAAGAATGTTATGCAGACTAAACATTTCATTTGCCTTGATAGTATTAAAGTCCTCATCAAAATCTAACAATTCCATAATAGCCTTGGTGGAGAACTAAAGAAAATTGAAGTAAAACCCAATAAAATCATTGAGAAATGGGCTTACCCTGAGCCAAGTTTGGAGACCTATGTTTGACAAATTATTTTTGAACCTTATAAAACCTTTATTGTGCATCTCAATTTTAATCTATTTTCTTAGACATTTTTACCCATATTCTCTCTTCCCATTTAAAACTTTTCAAAACTTACCCTAATTATACTTTATTCCTACATAGACTAACTCTTAATTTTCTTTCTAGTAGGAAATATATTTAAAGTTTAAACCTATAAAAAAATGTTCCAAAGCCAAGACTACACACGTAAATTTGGAACATCCTGTGAAGAATCTTCTTTCCTCTCCCATCTGTATGTTTCCTTCCAACTTTCCCACAGATCAAACCTGCCTCATGCAATGATATAGTGTTACATCAAGGGGTTGATTGAAGGTATACCCACGGCTCCATTAACTATAGTTCCCAGTTGATTTGGTATCTCATAGTTGGAGGCAGCGTAGGCGTGAGGACTACATGGACGTGTTTGTATGTTCCAATGTATCTTGTAAGGTGATGTAACACTTGTGTAAACCTCAGACATAGTGGCTTTTAAATCTTTGCCAAGGCAATGAAGATATTGGGAAGGGCATAGGTATTCGACTTTGAAAAAATGTGGAAAAGATCTGGTGGGAATGACATGCTGTTGTTGCATAGGCATTAGGCACACATGAGTCTCACGTGAAAAGCCTCCAGCTTCTCTAACTCAATGACTATTCAGACAGGAGTAGATCCAGTCATAAACAGATAAGCAAGGCTCAGTTTACTCCCGACGTTTGTCATGAAATTTACAAAAGTTGAACAATATGTATTAGGTAAAATGCAAAAGTCCTCCTGTTCTTTCAAGGCAGTCCAATATGCCCAATGGGTGCACTGATTAAGCTGGGACCCATAAATCTTATAAATCTTGAAGAAATGGTGAGGTAATAGAATAATGATTATGGGTTAACCCAGCATGCCCATGTTTTCAAACATCAAGAATTCTAGCCAAACTTAACCCCACACCGTCTTAAAACACGGAATATAATCTTACACAACATTTACTAGAGGGCCACATATTCAACCTCAAGAACATAGTGTCTGGGAAACCCAAAATGCCAAAATCCTTAACAAACATTTTAATTCAAAAAATATCCTGTGCAAATCCAGTTAAATGTTTTTACGATTCAATTTCTTGTCTGTGACGAAATAACAAATTCCTTAAACTTTATACTCCTTCCCACGCAAACACAATTTAAATTCTTAAATTCAGAATAAACATTCGACCCATAATCTATGTGACATAAGTAACTGTGAACCTGAAAAGTAACCTTCTAGTTGTTCTGTGTAACATTACGGCTTGCCTTCACAAGTCTCTCTCTTTTACCATTCTACATTCCACACACAACATTCCCACAAAAGAACAAATCATTGAAATCTCTCACAAACTACAAGAAAAAGCCATACACAATTCACATTGAAGAACAATAGAAGCAAAAACTGGCAAGAATAAGTTAAGAAAATTGAAAGTGTACCAATTCATTGAGATGCTCACAATAATTTTCAAATTCATGCCTGAATGGATTTGGATTTTCAGCCGCCATTGTTGTTTTAATGCGTTCAGCAGAGACCTTTGTGATCATATCAGGAAAGAAAAAACTGCAACGAACAAAAAATCAAATCCAACGTTTAACTACACATTCGAAAGATGGGATTTAAAGCGGGTATTTCAAAATAGTATCCGTTAGGGGCTCTCACCACGCATGTGTCCGCTAATCTCAACAATTGCGTTAAAAATCCCTCGCCGGTGGCTTTTCAACATTTTTAACTTTTTATTAGAATTAAACCCTTTTTTATTTTGTTTTTGTAAGGGAATAAAAACCCTTTTTCATAAATCCGGGCTAATTAAAAAATTGCAAAACATTAATCACAAAAATAATTTAGATTTAAGTTTAGGAGTTGGAATTGATAATTGAACAATAAATTTATTTAACTCTCATGTTAATGAAGGAATATAAATGTTGAAGGTGAATCAAAATAGTTTTCTAATGTCTAAAAATTAATTATTTTGAGGAGCACAACATCGTAGAATCTTTTGTGAGTTTATCTTTGAGTGGCCTAGGGTCAATTCTCAACAATACAAAAAAATATCTAAAGCACAAATCTGATCTAGCAAATGACAAACTTATGTGACCTAGTTTGTTATAATCTTTGTTATCTAGATGTGCCAAGGACCAGTGGTATTTAAATATATATCAGGGTAGTTATTGGATCACAAGTACCATGTTCTTATAAGTCAAGCCCTTTGATAGATAAACTTTACGACCTTGTACAAATGTCAAAAAATAGCAAGCAAGCATGAAATGGCCAATATATTAATTATGATGCAAATAGATTCATTTTAGTACTCTAAATTGAAGTGTTCCTAGAATGAACATTCTTTGTAATGTACATAATCTTTGTTATTCTCTTCTTCTTCTTTGATGATGTCAAAATGCACAAATGAATGTCTTTAACTACCAAAACATAACAATCAATTGCACAAACAAGTAACAACTCAACTCCCAACAACTAGTAGGAAAGGGGGTCAACAATTTTGAATTTACAAAAAAAAATTAAAAAAAATTAGGCTCAACCTTGAGTGACTCGAGATCAATCCAAGACAAGGAATACAAATCCTTGGGATCTCAAACAAATGCATAAAATTTTGATCTAATAATGAGGTGAATATGCAAGATTGCATATGAATGGAGCTAGGATAAGGTTGAATATATATTGAAATGCATGAATACAAGAGTAAATGGGGGTGGATGATTATTGAAGGAGCCAAACTTAGCACAAGAGTATGCCACACATTGCTATGGAATTATATCAAGCCATTCCATCAAAAGGGCCCATAACCAAATTAGAATTGGCATGGGTATGCAAATTTCACCATTACATTTTGCTCCACTTTGAGGTGCATGTAAATTGAGCATGAATATGTGTCTCAAAGGATGTGAACATTCTCTCCCATGTAAGAATTTAAGTAAATATTTATGTATAGAATGATGTGGACCCATGTAAAGGAATGGACCCAACTTGATTTCCCCATGAGTACGTTGTCCTTAGCACAAACACTCTACAGAAACTTACATAAAACAGAGAAAATATATGTAATGAGTAGCTTTATCATAGAAGCAAAATAGGCATAATTACATGTTTTTCTTTAAAATTTGAAAGTAGGAAAAAGAGAAGGGTTAGAAATTTTTCCTATATGAAATTGATAAGTTAAAATACTTTGCTACATATGGTAATAGTAATATGGTATGAAAACTCAATCATCACCATGTAATGTGATCAAGATCTATCTAGGTATAGTGATAAGTCTTTGTCTAACATAATGCACTTTTAGATTTCACAACATTAGGGCATCAATGGTATTATATGCCTCCTCTAATTGGTTACATAATTTACATGTGAAAGGAATTAGAGGAGAGGAAAAAATAGTACATGGATAGTAAATTTAATCTAGAAAAATGTAATTATGAAGGCATCTGATAAATAGCATAAATAGCATCATGTGACAAGAAAGTAAGACATCAAATTGAAAGCGTGAAAAGCATTAGCTTTGAGATAATTGTTAAGGTATGTAATATAAATTTTCCCCCATTGTAGGCATATAAAGGAGGTAAGGTGACTTAGAAGCACAACTTAAGTATATATGATATGGGGAAGACATGGCGTCCCTAGTGTGGTTGTAAAGAGCATGATAAGGCATACAAACACGTAATAGGATAGGAAGTTGTGATGCCCCCAATGTAGTAGTATGTCTATAAGAACATGATAAGTTATATGAACAAAAATGTTATGAAGAAGGGCATGATGCCCCTAATGTAATTGTTAGGATTAAGGTGATAATAACCTTGTAAATCCTATCTACTTCATGTATCTCCAACATTGTAATGCCCTAGTATTTTTCCCAGACATTAAATATTGGCAAGTAAAATATTTTTTTGTGATACAAATATGATATTAGCATGTCATACTAAACACCTACACATTCAAAATTTTATGAAACAACACAATGATATTGAAAGAATGTAATTCCAATACATCAAGCATGGGAACTGTTACCCATTTTTCACTTACAGCTCAAATCAAGTCGAGCTTATTGGTTAATTTTTAACAAAAACAAAGTGAGGTGCATTTCATTTTAGTCTTCCCTATATTGCATTCAGGTGTATAAACATAAGAATCAAGAAGCTTTTATTTTCAGTAATGGATTGTTGCATTTATACAAATGTATACAATATTGAAAAGATTTACACAAAATTGTTGAAAGGAAGTCTTTATTGATTCAAAGTTAAAATCTATCTCACACAAGTCGTGAGATATAGCTTGTCTCATGTGCATAAAATGCAATATATACAAGAATGGGTTGAAAGGAAATAAAAGATGCATATATAGGGAGGGAGGTCGGTTATTGCATGATGACTGGTTTGGGTCTCCCGTCTTGCGTGATCCTCAGCTCCAGGTTGCTTGTTTTGTGTCCTCTGCAACTCTCAATCTTCATATCCTGCACCTGAAAGAATTGCAATGGTTAGAGCAGAGCTCTAAACAATAAATAGTCTCCAATCCTACATACATATCCACCCACTAATGTATAGACTGTCTTCTGCATGCATCAAACAAGCTATAAGTCACTCCTGTCAAGTGAAGAGAGGAAAATAAATGATCATACATCTGGAAAATATTTTATTTTTAATTTGTTTGTTTCATGTGCAGCTACAAGTGCAGGTATAACTTGAATCAAAATGAGTGGGGTAGAATGAGGCTCCCATAAGGGTTGAGCCCAGCTCATATTAAAATGTGCAACCAAATTTATCTTGAGTGAACGGAGATATGTTATATCATTTCACATCAACAGCTACAGTAAGAGTGTAATGTATTTCCAATCATAAGCATATTGCGACAAGCTCATGGTGCGGCAGTAGACTTCATAAGAGCCATAAACACAACAGTGTTATGAATATGAGATCATACAGGAGCTATCATTCTAAATGTTGCATTAACAATGTCAATCAAATGGAAGACTATATCTTGTGAACATCTGGCCATGCTGATACAAGCTCAATGAAATTATGGTGTCTTTGGAAGCGGCACAAGAATGATCATAAAGGTAGCATGAGTATTTAAAGATTTAAAAAAAAACAAGCGTGGGTGCAACTGTGAAGTAAAGCAGTAGTGTTAGTAAATCACAACTGATATATTGAGGAGGTTACAATTGATTAACAAATGAGTACTGAAATATAAAATGCAAGGTAAAGGCAGTAAGCTGGAAGTAAAGTAAAACAGAGTCCATTTTTACTCATTCTCAGAAAAATGAAGGAAATAACTAGAATACAAAAGGCCATATTTACTCAGTCTTTTATCATTTTCCATGGTACCCACTTTGGGTTTATGTCAAAATACTGAAGTATGAAGTTTCTTTAATGAAATTTTAAATACCCAGGTACGAATCTTTACACAAATGCAGATTTGTTATGGCTTTCTAAATACCCATATGGGTTTTTGATTAAATGCAGTTTTCTTCCATTTTTCGGTTTACCCACTTTGGGGTTTTACAAGCAAAAGTAAAAAATGCCTAAGACTCATCAATGGCGGCCAGCATAGAATTTTTTTTCCATTTTCAGAAGAATAATGAAAGGTATTTTCGTTTTGCTTCATTGAAGATCAGGATCTGAGTATAAAAAAATCAAGAATATAAGGATATACAATGCGGATTTCTTCAAAGAGCATTATCAAAACAAGGAATGGCACGACCTAGAGATCTAAAAAGCAATGGAAAATCACTTTTTCTAAGTGAAATGCATCAATAATAAACAAATATGGCATAGCTAACACCTGGGGAAAGCAAACAACAGAAAAGCCTTACCTTTCCCTATCGAAGAAGAGTACAGAGGCCGCACCCAGCTCGTATGGAAATAATACAGGAGACTCATCAATGGCGCGACCAACAGGGAAGAACAGAAGAAACAAAGGCACGAATTATATCTCCAGAATACAGAGATCTTCAATGGCGTGGCTAGGGTTCTCAATGGCGGCGTTTTCAGTCTCTCCAAAAAAGCTCGACAACAGAATTGAAAAGACTTGTGCATTTTGCATTTCTTTTTGTCTTTTAGGGTTTTACCCTAATAGCTAAGTGTGCCAATAGAATAAAGGTTTTACCTTTATTTTTATTTATTTATTAAGAATTTGCAATGTAACTAATACCATGGCGAAGTTCATAGTCCCTTAGGACTTAGTCTTTTTACATTCCACCTTTGACTGAGTTATGTATGTTTGCATTAAGTTAAATTGTAAAGCATTTGACTTAAGTGTTATTGTTATAAGCACTTAATGCAATTTTCTATTTCAAATGCAAAAAATGATGCAACATGCCTTGTATACGGTTAGGGAGATATATCTTTGGATTTATGCTTTTGCAAGTATGTTGGAGGGTATATAGGGAGGTTATACTTGAAAGTCATAACATGAGGAGAGGATATAGGCATGTTGACTCAGTTTTGAAACATTGGGAGGGTATCTAGGGATTGTTAGAGAGGATTCAGGGTTCGGATTTGTCTTCTCTCAAGCAGTTTGGATGCTTCTATTTTCAGTTGGAGTGCTTTTGAAGTTATTTTGCTGAGTTATAGGGTGGTTAATAACTTGGGAAGACTTTTTCCATGTTTTTGGCTTCTTTTGGAGAGTGGAGTGTGCTATTCTGTAGGCTATTTTTTAAGATCCGACCCATGGAGGTTGAGAGTGGTACTTATGAGTTTTGAAACTCATTTTCAGTTAGTTCTTCTGCATGATATGACAAACTTTTTTCTTTGGAGTTCCAAGACCAGTGTTTTGCTCTTTTTGCAGTTGTAACTCAATATTTTAAGGAGATCCTTGCAGTCATTCTGATAATACAAGAGTTTTTGGGACCTACTTTGGAGTTTGTTATGCTTCTATTTTCAATTTGATGCTTCATGCTAAGATTTCTATTAATCCTACATGTTATGTCTTGGAACTGTGTTTTGAGTGAATATTTTGCAGCTGAATAGGTTATAGATTGTGAAAATTTATCTAGTTCAAGCTTGGTTGTAGATTGTGAAAACTCTCTCTTTTCTTGCTAATTTGAAGCTCTGAACTAGTTTATTACTTATCTATGAAACATTTTTATGCAGTTGCTTACTTGCCAAAGTTGTGTTTTAGAATGCTTAGTTTTATTAGCTTCACTGTTATGTGTTGTTAAATCAAGATATCCTTATAATTTCGGTGTATCACCTTAGAAATTTCAAGTACCCGGTTATTTTATTGTTCAAGTTTCTTTCCTATCCTTTTACCTTTCAAAATTTTCAAGTTTTAAGTACTTTCAGGTGATTATCCAAATAGGAACCGACCTAGAACCTGGAGGTTTCACTTCATTCCAAGTGTCCCACGTAGAAGTGAATCCCATGTTTTACCAGAATTGTTGAAGCCTTGTCAAAATTCAGTATCGGGTGCAAATTTTGGTAACTAACAGTTTTGGCACGCCCGATGGGACAGTCAGAATTTTTTTTTTAATTCTTGTTGTTTTGATGTGCTGACAGTGAGCTAATAACCTTTTAGAGGTTGTTTTTTTAGCATATTTGGTGACTCTAAGTGGAGAAATAGATCAATGTTTTTTGTTTATATGAGAAGAATAGAAACCAGAATCTCGAAATCTGTGGAGTTTCTACATTTAGCTCCTTTAGGAAGAAGAGGGAGAGCTCTTAGAAGGACTGTTCCTTTCCCTAAAGTTCAGTCAACACCACCTGGTTTTGGTGATAGGGTATTGTTTTCATACAAAAGAAGAAGAAGGAGAGAGCCTCTTGTTAGGCATTCTGCATCACCTACTATTAGAACAGAGCCTTCCACCTTTTCTTTTGGGATGTTGAATTTTTCAACAGGTGGTAATTCTACCGCAGCAAGTTCAAGCTCTGCTTCAGTAAGCATATCAACACATTCCAACTCAATGGCACTACCAAGGGCCTTTGCTTTTGTTCCATTCAACCAGGGTAGTCCCCTTAATCTAGCACAACATAATGATATTCCTTTGGCAGTATTAAAGGGACTGTCAGAATTCACTAGAGAAGGACAAATAACACCATTTGAACATATAAGAGATGTGGTAGCGTTGTGCAATGTGCATCACATAACGCAAGAGAATGTAGTTGTGAGACTATTGGCTGCATCTTTCAAGAGGAAGGCGTTGGAATGGTTCAGAAGCTTGCCAGTGGCCTTTATTTCAACATGGGATGAGCTTGGTGACCAATTTACCAGATTTTTTGAAGAAAAATTCGATCACCTATCTTTGGTAGAGTAGTTAACAACTATAAAAAGAGCTCCTCAAGAGCAAATGATGGATTTCAACATCCGTTTTCAGAAGACCTGGAACAGGATACCTGCTATGGTAAGGCCTTTTGCTGATTACACTTTCTTGTACTATTTGAAAAGTTTAAATAGTGATATCTCACTCATGATACAGTCCATGGGGGTACTTCTTTACCTCAGGCTTATAGTATAGCCATTAGGGCAGAAAATAGTCTCATTCAAGCAGGTAAGATAGCACCTAGGCCACCTATGCCCTACTTTCTCAATATATAGTCAAACATGCCATTTCAAATGCCACCCTTAGCCCCTTTACCTGTTGTTTCAGCATTACCTACTCTTGTAAGTCATGGAGTGTCAGTTGTAGGGTCGTCAAGTGAGTTGCAAGAGATTAAGTTTGGTTAGCAAAAAATAGAAACTATTTTGCAAACTATGGATTAAGTGGGTTAAATATGTCTTTAATTTGTAAGTCTTCCAGATGATCCTTGGAGGATGGGGGTTGTCGATTTGTTATGTCAACCTGTTTTGTATCCCTTGGGTAGTGCATGGGAAGTTATCAGTTATTTACCCAGTTTCCACGAACAAGGATGTTTTGTGCCTCCTTGGATTAGGAGTGGATTATGTGAGTTGTGTCTCCTTGTAAGGAGTGACTTTGATATTTTGTTACCTCCAATGTTTGGAGAGGGTGTTTACTTATGTCGCCTCCTGAGAAAGGAGTGGTCGTATTATCTTGTTTGGTGCACTTTGGTACCCTTTGGGGGATTGGATGGTGTGTGTGTTGTCAAGTAGAAGAGTGGCTTTCATTAGGGGCCAGAGCCCGTAAGAGGTAAGATTGGGTAACCTACGGAAGTAGTTAATCAAGTAATAACTAAAGTAATGTACTTAGAGGTTAGGTGGTACTTCACACTAATCAAGATAAGTTTTGTCCTCACTCATGTTCGCAAGTGCTTGTTTAGACTTAGGGTGAGTGAGAAGGCTTGGAATGGCAAGGTTATCTATCTGGTCTTTATGAGAAGAATTTGATCTTGCATTAGTAAGTATGAGGGACGGGGATCGATTGAGGCCACCAGGTTAGCCGGAGCCTATGAAGATCCGCAGTGGGTAACTCATGATGAGTTGTGTGATGACACTCTATCTAGGAAAACAGTTGGTATTTGGTTTTATGTGTATGGTTCTCGTAACATACTTGATCTGCTTTTTTCCTGGAAGTAATGTGACCATGTTAGAGTTGTACTTGAGTGGTACTTGTGTTGTAATTATGTTGTACTTGTGTGGTACTTGTGTGGTACATGGGATTGGTTGTGTCAATTTGGTTCAATTATGTTTTAGCCTATGTCTAGAGGTGTTGGTCTTGGCTAGGATTCCTTGTTACTATCTCCTAGAACGGGGGGTGGGCCTTTGATTTCCACTTGGTTGGGTGGCGTGCACCTAAATCCATTGGGATTTCTTCATGTTCATGTGGACGAGACTTCCAGTTGGAGAGCTCGTTGGATTCAGTTTAGGTTCTTGCTTTATTTATTTTCAGTTGTTCTTGTAATTTATTACCCCTCTCTTGATATCGAGGTGGAAGTTGTATTTGTAACCTTATTTATTGGACTTGCCTCATTCAGGGAATGAGTGATGTAACCTTATTGTTTAATGAATGGATTAGTGAAATTGAAAGTTATCTCTTATCCTTTGATGTATGTTATCTTATTTGGAATGTATGTGTTTAAATTATTAAGTAAATTAATGACATGGTTTAAGTTCATGTTTTTTGTTGAGGTTCTATATAACCTTTGTCTCGTAACCTTAGAGGTTTTTGGAAATGGGTAGAGAACTTCCATGTTAATTGTACTTAAATTAAAAAAAAAATAGTCTGTTTAAGTAGTTAATTGCAACTTCCTCTAGGGTTGCATGGTGGGGCGTTACATATCAACTTCTCGAGGGATGTTTGGACCGATAGTTGATTTCCTTCAAAATCTGGAAAGGTTTAGGTAAGCAGCATTAAACTGAAGCTGGGTGGAAATTTCCTTTTAGTGATACATGGGTTAAACCAATCCATGCTAGCATTTGTGTTTTGACAACCCCAGTTTCATGTGTCTCGTATCAATTAATTGCAAGTTAATTATGGTCCTAAGTGTAATATGTTTAATGTTTTGGAGTGATCTTTTCATTATGACTTCTCACATGCTCGAGGGGGGTTTTTTGTAAAATGAATGACTCATATCATTCATGAAAAAATGAGGCTTTCTTCACAATGATGCACATATCCATCCTTTGTATGCTCAGCGTGTGGTGTGAGTTATATTTTTGACGACATCTTGGGAATTTTATTTACTATGGGAAGGGTTAAATTCAGTATCATCATGGTTGAGTCTTATAGTGTTGTTCATTATCAAAAAATTTGTGAGTCAATTGACTTGTGGAGGCATGGACACCCCAACTCAGTTGTTGGTCAATAAGTGTCAGATGAATTTCTTGGGCCCAGTGACTATGCTTCGGCTGAAGTACATTCTTTGTAAACCAGACTTCCTCACTATTGAGGCTGTGAAATTTATTACAAGTAAAGGTTTCATGGATGGTGGCAAAGGGTATTGGTTTGACACAAACATCACTTCCAGAGTGTTGGCTAGTATTTTTGGATGCAAATTTTCCCATGCAGGAAGCGAAAATCTTGATGCAAAAAATTTTCAAGAAATATCTTTTGGTTGGTTTGGATGAAACATTGACCACAACTACTCTTTGGGTTCATAGGTCGGCTACAACAAGAGAAACATTCCTAAAGGAAAATTTCCATCTTACACCTGTGCAAGGCTCTACCTGGATGCAAAATTTCAAAATCTTTGTGCAGCAGAACATCGCCTGGTAATGGTCGGTTGGTGGTATGTTAAAGTGTCTATTTAGCATTTGGGCGTGGGTATGTGAAAGTGTCTGGAAAGTATGGATATAATTATATATTATCACAGTTGTGTAGTTCTCTCATGCTAATAGTTTTTGTATATGTTAGTCTCCTTCTATACTAATATATGGTAGCATGACCCTACATGGTTAATTTTGGGGTCTTCATTTATACAATCTAGTGGGTATTTTTTGTGTAGGGGGCTTTGTTATAGAGACTAGAAAAGAGTAAAAACCTTATGCCCCTATGGGCCAGCTATGTAATTTTTGGAAATATTAATGTAACTACTCTCTTATCTATAAAAAAAAAGGTGTCATGCAAAGAAAAAGAAAGGAAGATAAATAATTTATTACATAAATAGAAAGTAAAATAAAATAATATTCTCAAAGGAAGAGAAAATAAATAATGCAAAAAAGGATAGGAATTTTGAAACAAAAATATAAAGGACAATAAAAAGAGATAAGAGAGGGAGAGAAGTGAAAAATAAGGAACAAAAGAGGAATAGTGAGAAACAAAGGAAACAAAAAATTAGAGAAAAATTAAAGAAAGATAGAAACACCAAAGAAAAAGGTGATGAAAGAAAATAGAAAGAAAGAAAGATCTTAAAAAAGAGAAAGAAAGGGGGAAATATGAGAGAACATCAAAAAAAGGTAGAGAGGGCAAGGGAGAAAATGGTAAATAAATAATAAATAGATGGTAAACATAATTAAAAAAGAATTGAATATAGAAATAAAAAGAAACAAGAAAGACAAGAACTACAATTATAAAGAGAAAGAAATACAAAAAGAAAGAAAATGATAAAAATAAAGGTTAAAAGAGAAATATATATACTAAAACACAAATAGAAAATAAGGTTGTAAGAAATAAAGAGAAATAGAAGGGTGGGGGGGCAAGAGAGAGAGAGAGGAAATAATCCTAGAAATAAAGAAAGACATATAGAGAAATATGAGGAACAAAAATAATGAGGTAAGATATATGGAGAGAGAGACATTAGGGTCCAAATTCTATGGTCTAAGGTTTGAGGCCCAAATTCCAAGAGTGTTCTAGTGTGTCAAAGATTCAAGGAAAATGCTCAAATGTTCAAGGTTAAAGCTACATGAAAAAATTCTCTCCAAAGTCTATGGTACATGAGTACAAGATGGAGGGTTTAGGGTCCAAGGGTTTATGGTATATGATATGTTGGTCTAGGGTCCATGGTCCATGATTCCAAAGTCCATTTTTCACACCCATCATGAACACACCATAGAAAAAAACAAATTTAAAAGAACTAATTAAGCCCACTAACATCTACTCGCAATGTCATAACATGAGGCTTAACATCAATGTACTTAATTAATTCTTTAAAAAATTGTGGTGTGTTCATGATGTGCATAACATTTGGTATCAAAGCCTAGGTTTTCCAACACTAGGAACTCTGGGAATCAGTTAGGTCTTGGAAAGTGACGTGCAAGTGATCATGTGATAATTAATTGAAGATCAAGAAAACCAATGATTAATCTGATGAATATACATTCTTTTAAACTTAAGTTTAACGTACATTCCTACCCTTGTGAGGGGGCTTACAAATATTTTAAAGGAAAATAATAACTACGATAGAAGATTCAATTGAGGGTTCTATTTGTGATGCCTAATCAGATCAGCCATGAATGGTCATGACACTATCAAAGGGTCCAAAGTTAATATCTAAGGATCGAGGATCCAAGTTCCTAATTGTAGGCTCCAAATTTTAAGATCGCATGTTTAGAGCTTAAGGTTTGGTTCCAAGTAACATATAGGTCCTTTTTGTACATTCTAGAGTCTAAATTCCAAGATTTGAGATCCACTAACCAAGGTCAAGTGGTTTAGGGGTCTTTGGGTCCAAATTCAATGATTAAGGGTTAAGGATACAAAGTTTGGGGTATATGATTCGACAACTAGGTCCCAACAATCCAATGTACATAGTCTAGTTTCAAGGGTCAAATATTAAAGGTATGGGGTCTAGTATTGATGTTATAGTGTCATTTTTTGTCTAGCATCCACAATCCACAAGTTTAGGGTGTAGGTTCTACAATATAGAAGCATGCATCCCAAGGCATGAGTTCAAGGGTTCATAATATAGGGTAGATATTTCTTGGTCTAGGGTCCATATTCTACAACTCTAGGGTTCCCAATCTAAGAGTTGAGGGTAAAGGGTAAACATTTCTTGATCAAGGTGAATCGTCCACAAGCCTAAAGTATGTGTGCATAAAGCTTAGGTTCTAAAGTATAAGATCTAAATTGTGAGATTTTTGGCTCCAAATTTTGAAGTCATGTGCCAAAAGCATAACATCCAAGTTCTACATGTTATAGTCTAAATTCTAGGACTCAACATGTAGTGTCTAATTTCAATAGGTTTATGGGTTTAGTATCAAGGATAAAGGATCCAAGACCCAACATCGATATTCTATGGACCATGATCTATTGTCCAAAAGGAGAGAAATAAAAGAAAGAAAGAAAAACAAAATCAAAGGAAAATATAAGAGAGAATTATAGATAGCAATTGAGAGTGATTGAAATGAAGCATTCTCAAATGATAATAGAGAAAATAAAATAAAATTAGAAAGAAAACAAGATGGTACAAAAATGAGAAAGAGATAGATAGAATGAAAATGAAAAAAATGAAACTAAGAGGAAGAGAGATACAAGAAAAAAACATAGAAGAGAAAACGCCAAATTCTAAGGTTGGGTGGCAGAGTGTTTAAGGATAAAAGTTTCTTGGTCAAGGTCAATATCCCACCATCTCAATGTCTATGGGTCCAAAGTTTATGTTTTTGGGTCTAGGATCTAAGTTCTAATATCTTGAGGGTTAAGGTTCTAGGTTTGTGTTCCCAAAGCATAAGGTCCAAGTTCTAGGATTTTTAATGTAACATGCATATTATACATTTTATTGTCTAAATTCTATAGACTGAGATCTATTCTCATAATTGGCATGTCTAGGGATATTATATCAAGTGTCAAAGATCAAGGATATAAAGGATTGATCAATTGGTAAGGCTGAGAAGCTCAAGATTTTGATTTGTGACTTGTGATTTTGAGATGGGATATGAAAGGATGATTTTTTTTATTATGTTTGTGATGGGATGAATATGATAGGATGATTGGGCTAAATTAAGGGGTTGATGTTTTATTTATTATAGATGAAGATTGGAATCCAAATGCATGAGACTTGAAGGCCAATGTGTTGGAAACTAAGGATATACAAGATCAAGTATGTGACATAATGTGGATGTAACTTTCAAATCTAATGTATGGGAAAGGATGGGGGATAGAAGATGGATGATAGGATGACACTTAATTAAGGATCAATGACAATCTATGATAGGTTTATTATTATAGATGGATGGATGGAAAGATAGAGGATGTGATGGAATCCTAGGAGATGGTGGATAAGAGAAATATGACACATATTTCTAGGTTTTCGGCATGGTACTTATCCAAGATGCCACTGAAGTGGTTTTCACCATTGGACAAATTATTTCTCTTTACTATTTTTGTATTTTTAGTTTTTATATTTTTTTGTATTTTTAGATAAGTGGGATTTGATGATGTTGTGATCATGGTAGTGATTCTTAGGTAAATAGATGGTGATGCATGATAAATGGATGCATATGGAATGTTAGCGATAATGGAGGATGCGTTATTCTATGGATGGAGGGAGCTAAGATATTATCCCTAATTTGTGTACTACGTGGGTTTTCATGTGTCACATGAAAAAGAGTTTGGGAAACTATTTGATTAAAGCACATCAAGGTGTCACCATCAAAGGTCCATTGTGATACATCGCCAAGGGGGCTGAAATGATAAGATCATGGATGTATAGATATGGGTGGATTAGGTGAAGTGAATCAGTTGCGTGAAGATGATGAGGATGAAGATATAGGATCAACAAGGTCACTTCTTAACTTTTTAATTTGAGAGATGCCACCAATTATTTTAGATGAAGGGGCATGATAGAAGATCAACTTTTGAGTTTTCTTTCTTTTATTTTTTTTACTTTGATTTATGTTTTTTCCAATAGCCTTTGATTTTTATTTGGGCTAGAGGACTTTTGTTTTCTTTTGATTTTTAGCTTTGATTTTAGATCTCCATTCGATAAAGGATTTTTTATTTTTTATTTTTGATTAATAACCTTGTTATTTCGAGATGACACTTGTTTTGATCCAAGTCTAGAAGATAGGTGGAAATGGAAGAATTGAATGAGTTGGATGAGATGGTAAGGATATGTGATACACGAAATAGGTCAATGATATCTTCAACATATTCTTCATGACTATCCTTTTCAACACTACTAATTTCAAAGGATGCTTGCATGTCCTTAATGAGCTGGAAAGAAGGCTTTGTAGGTACATCATTAGGTGATGCATGCCCTAACCCATGATGCATGATGTGGAAGGATTTTATCTCATATTATTTAATGCCAAGGTCTTTGATTTTAGCCTTGATCTCTAGGATAGTGCAAGAGGTGGGTAACAATGAAGGATCAATGTATGAAGATGAATATGGGGATGCAGTATTGGTAGGGTAATACTACAAATGGCCATGATCACTTTGTAAGAATTTATAATATTAAAATATATTATGATCAACATGGACAATAACTTTAGTTCCATTGTGGGGGAACTTAATGCATTGATGGAATGTGGATGGAATAACTTGCATGGCATAGATCCATGGGAGAGAAAGAATGATGTTGTATGGGAGATCAAGGTCTAGGATATGGTAAGTAGTTTCAACTATTCCTAATCTGACCTAGATGGGTAGATTTATAGAGCCTTTGGATTCACACTCAACTTTTTCATATGCTTTTATGGAAATCTTTGTTTGGGTATTGACAACATCAATAAAATATCCCAATTATTTTATTAAACTCAACCTACAAAGATTAATTATTGATCCACCATCTATTTGGACACATTTTATTATGGTTTTATTAATGTGGGCATGAAAAAAAGTGGATTGTTATTAGATGGGTCGGTGGAAGGAATGTATTTAGTAAAAAATGTGAGGGATTGTGGAGATGATAAGTGTCCTATCATGGATTTAAATTAGGCAAGATCAATTCCATTAGGGACACAAGATTCATGGAGGGATTTCTCAAGAATCTCTTTGTAGATGGGGGATATTTTAAGTATCTCAAAGATAGATATTTGTGTTGGTGTTTTATTCAAGTGGTCAAGGATTCTATATTGATGTGTAGGTTGAGAGGAGGATGAGGATCATTGGATAGTGAGTGACCACATCTGATAGTAATGATAGAATTAGATACTTTGATGGTTATGGTGGCTACTTGGGAAGGACTTTGTTCAATGCAACCAATGATAGTCATATAAGATATTATTATTGTAGGTATAAGATATTGTGTTATATGATGTGGAGATTTTACCATCCTTATATTGAGGAAAATTTTGTTTGTATATACCCATTTTTTTTATTAGGGGATGTGTGTCCTTCAATATAGACGTCTCCATAATCAATAAGATCTTGGATGGAGTTCCTGAGTTTCATGCATGAGGAGGTTTTATGCCTATGGAACCTATAGTAGTCAAAAATTCATGTTATTTTTACCAAGAGGGTTTAGGCACATAAGGACTAAGGGGCTTGATGGGTGGAAATTGGATCATGTTGGCTTGGAAAAGCTTGTGGAGGATAGTTTTGATGTGTTCACCCAAGGGGGTATACTCTTCTCTAGTGTATCATTTGGGTCGATCTTTAGGGATAACCACATGTTATTGGGGAGCTAGATTATTATGAGATGATGACGGTGGACGTATCTGGATATTTTGAACATGTTTTGAATTAGTCACACCATCATTGGCCATGTTTTTATTTTTATTCCAAAAATAGGATTTGTCACTAGATTGATGATCTTTGTTGTTTTTCCTTATTGTATATCTTTACTAGGCCTTTGAATATGAGCACTATTTTTGTAGTTACTCCATTTTCTATTATTTCATCAAAGGAGTGAGCACATTGCATTCAAAGATGAAAACCCAATTCAATGTTTAAGTTCTCGACAAAGATAGTGACAAGTTGTTTTTAAAGTATGGGCCATGTAGAGAAACTAGCAAGATATCTCCATCTTTACAAGAATGAGGAAAATGATTCACCATTATTGTTTTATTATTGGAAAGATCTATCATGGTGATATCATGTTCTATGGTTTAGGTGTTGGAACATACTTTTTGTTGCACCAAAAACTGACTTGTTAATGCCTGATACAAATGATAGAGATGAAAGGATCCACACAAGGTGGTTAGTCCATGCCATGAATTCAAAGGGACACATTGGCGATTAGTCCAACAATCCCCCCTCAGCATCACCCAGGGGGATTCGAACCCACAAACACAACTCTGATAACATTTGTTGGAACATGTTTTTTGTTACACCAAAAGAGTGACTTGTTAACACCTAATACAAATGCCAGAGATAAATGGGTCCACGAGAGGCAATTAGTCCATGTGTCACAAATCTGAATGGAGACACTGGTTATTAGTCCAACAGTAGGAAAAGCAAGTGAAAAATTTATTGGCTAGCCTGGAATATATCGTGATTGTCCCTTTGGGGAGATGCATTTACCAACCAAGGGCTTGTCCACACAAGCTTCTAGATAATAGCCTCAAGCAATAGGAATTGTGCAAGGAAAAAACTATCCCTTCTACTTTTCCTTGCTTGTTTGGGCCCTCCTTGTTAACTGAGCTTAATGGTGCCTTGATTTAGGTTATAATGTATTTGATACATTCATATTAGGTATTGGGCCCTTGTGAATTAATGAACAAGAATGGTACCTTGCTAGAGTGTTGTGAAGTGTTGTAACACACTTTCACACTTTTCTAAGGTTTTATTAATTAACTACACCTAATAAACCTCTTTTTAACATTATTCATGCCTTATCTAAGGTGTTATAAAGTTTTGTAACACACTTTCACACTTTTCTAGGGTTTTCATTAATAATTAGGCTTCTTTATGCTTTCATTGGCCTTATTTTGCATCCACAATCGTCATTTAATGCATCTTTTCGAGGATAATCTTGACAGCAATCAACATCCAATCATAATTCAGGTGTTTTCAGCTTGTGTGGCCCAGATTTAGTGATCTGGGACTCATTCTCCACCTTGGGAGAATGAGTCCCACCTAGGTTTTTGGGTCCCAAACCTAATTTCACACCTTTTTAAGCATTTTTTTAAATGGTCCCAAAAATTATGCCTAGTAGGACTCATTTTCCACCTTGGACAAATGAGTCCCCTGTGGCCCAAAATCAAAATTAATTCAAATTCTTGGCTGGATTTTATCCTCCTAGATCTGATGTCAGCTTTTAGTGTTTTAATGTTGGGAATTCTTACATAATTAAGTATAAATACAAGTTTCTTTCACTCATTTTCATCCTAACAAGCAATCAAGTGACCCCAAGCATTCAAGTATTCATCCTTATAGAAATTTTGAGTTCACAAGTGCATTCAAGTGTTTACAAGAGCATTCAAAAGAAAATTATCAAGCATTTTGGAGCATTCTTCAAGCATCAATCATCATTTCAAATACTTCAAGCATCATTTTTTTTTTTAGCTAACACTTGTAATGTAGGATTTTATGATTCAAGCAAGTGTTCAATTTAATATCTACCACCTTCAAGCAAGATTCAAGATCTACATCCATTGGAGCCATCTCACACCTGTTTACAACACTTTATTGATAGGGTTTGGTGAGTTACAACATCATATTTTGTTCATTCTTATTTCATTTCATTTCAAGGTTTGACCAAGGCAAACCCCTATCCACTAACAAAACAACATTTTTCCCTCTCTTTAGTGTGTGATTTGCAGGTTTAGGTTGAAGGAACATCAAAGAACAAGATTGGAATAAGTTGTCAAAGTGCATAAAGTTTTCAAAGTTGTCATCAAGCCTTGGAGAACATTGGAGAACACATACATGCTGATTTACAGAGATTCAAATCTAAAAACCTGAAGAAGCAGATTGAGCAGACTAAGAAGAGAAAATTCAGACCTTAAATTTCTAGAAAACCCTAACTTGACTGATTCGCCACTTTTGGTGAATGAGTCCCAATTTTGGTCAAAATTTAATTTTTTGCAAATTCGGATACCCATTTGGCAAATTCTTGTTCTCGCACAAAAACCTAGATTTTGGACCGATTCGCCTAGCTTGGCGAATGAGTCCCACTCAGCATTCAAATTATATTTTCTAGCATTTCAGACCTCCATTCAACCATCTCAAGATTTTAGGTGCACACAGTCCTTCATGTAGCTTTTTGTTATGTTTCATTTGTATTTCTAGGTCATTTAGTGAAGGTTTGCATTGAATTAGGGTTTTGAATTTCATCTTGGATCATACTTAGCATTGCATTCATCTTTCCAAGTTCTTACTTGGTAGTGAATCCCTCATTAGTTTACATTCAACCCCTAGGACAACCCTATTGCAAGATCTCTTTCTCCTTTGCATTGAGATCTCTAGGGTTACCCTTGAATGTAGTAGGTGGAAAGTGGGTGTACTCTATGTCCTAGTCATATTAAAGCATTTAAACCCCATTTTTCATATACAACATGAATAAAGATAGGAAAAATCTTGGCATGTAATACATACTAGAGTTGTTTTAGATGTTCCCTAGGATCTCCCTTTTCATTGTACTTGTCAAACTTAAGAATTTCAATTATATGGGGAAACTGAATCATGGTAATGGACTTGTTGAAAGGATAAGGACATAATTATTCGAAGGTATAATAGTTATTGTGATGTCCTAGTTGAAGTCCTCTAAGGGTATCCATTATTTTTTGCATGTCTTGGGCCAAAGTAATTTTGAAATTGAAGGGTGGTAATTGATAGTTAGAAATGTGAGGTTGTAAAGATGAGATATTTTGGTATTGATAGGGAGAGGAAATGGGATAGGAAGATTGGATGTGTTGATTGGTAGATGAGATGGGTTAGAAGATTGGATATATTGATAAGAGGATGAGAAGGGGATGGAGGTTTGGAGGTGATGTGATGTGCTAGAGGGGATGCATGTTGAGATGTGAGGAGAGGGGATATAAGTTTGAGGTTATGGGATGTGTGATGAAATTTTTTGGGTATGAGAAGAGATTTTGATATGTAAATGTAATGTAAGATTGATGGATTGAGATTAAATGGCGAGATTAGAAGATTATGGGAGAGATGAAGTATCATGAGGATTAGAAGAAGATGGAAGATATATAGGATTATGATGAATAGAAGGTGGGGGTGTGGAAGGATGTTGTTGGGTGATCTATGTATTAAAAATTATGGGGTAATTTGACACCTTTGTTTTCTAGCATAAGGATATACTGGTTGGGATGCTTCATGATGTACCTATGCATCAAGTCCATGTATTGGGTATCTTTGGCAAAGTCCTCTAATGATGTGGGTGAGCCTTGATCACTTGAATCATGGTCATGTGTTAATGGAGAGGAAAAGTTAGAGGGAAACCAAAAACTTTTATGACAACCTTGTATGTAAAAAAAAGGTGCATCCATTGCTACCAATAACGCTAAAATGATAACACATTTGTTACATTTATTGATAAAATAATGAATCAGTAATGGAGAGAATGAGGAAATGTGGGAAGGTGTAAAATGTCCTATCAGTTACTATGATGTAAGCCAATGTAGATTGGAAAACATAGTGTGTAGTTGAACCTCCAAGAAGATATAAAGACATCAAGTAAATTCACAACCTCACATTTAAATAAGATTTTAGAGTATATGGGGTGTACAAACCTATTTTACTTGAGGAGGCATGTTGTGATATTCAGCATTCCATTTGGGGTGACTTAACATGAGTAGCAAAAGCACATCTGGAAATTCATGAAATAAACAAGTGAAGGTTGAACCACAGGATGAGTGGTTCAACCTGCAACTTTGTGTGTGGCGTATGAGTGTAATGTGCATAACAATATGTAATTACTTCTACAATTGCAACAATAGATGTATTATTTTGAGAAGATACATTGGTTGTGGTGCGTGTGTATGTGTTAATGGAGATAAAAGGTTAGAGGGAAACCAAAACCTTTTATGGCAACCTTGTATGTAAAAAAATGTGCATCCATTGTTGCCAGCAACGCCAAAAGAATAACATATTTTTTGTATTTTTTGAAAAAATAATGAATCGGTAATGGAGTGAATCAAGAAAGGCATAAATGTGTAAATTTTCCTATCAACAGTGATGTTAGACAATGCAAGTTGGAAAACACAGTGTCTAGTTGAACCTCCAAGTGGACATAAAGACCGCAAGTAAAATCGCAACCTTGCATGAAAAAAAACTAAGACCTCATAGTATATGGGGTGTAAAAACTTTTTTTACCTGAGCAAGGATGTTGTGCTATTGAGTCTTCCATTTGGGGTGACTTAACATGACCCAAAAAAGTGTATATTAAAATTCATGAACTAAAAAAGTGCAAGCTGAACAACACGATGAGAAGTCCAACTTGCAACTTTATATGTAGCCTATAAGTATAACTTGAATAATAATATGTAATTAATTTTATAGCTTCCAGTAATGTCAAAAGAAAAAAAGCATGTTCTTTGCATCTACTGATAAAATAATGAATTGGTAAAGGAGTGAATGAACATAGGCTAAAACACATTATTTTTTTGTGCATTTATTTGTGAAACATATGAAGAATTTGAAAAGAAATTTTAACTGTAAACCACAATTGCCATAAATTGTGAAGCTCACTTGCATTGAAAACCATAGTGAATGAGATATATATTGTGTTGACTTAAGATATTCATTATGCTCTTGATAAATTGACAAAGAAGAATGTGTAGTATGTGCAAAGGCGAAGAGACAATGCAAAGCGGGTTCTATAATTTATGAAATTGAAAAGAAAGTTTCTCTAGAAACACTTTAAAACAAGGAGATCAAACTTAATGAGATAGATATTATTTTAACTAAAAGATTCTTCCTACTCTTGAGAAGTTAAGGAAGGAGCATGTGCAGTATGTGCAATTGGAAAATCACAATGCAGAAGTTGGATAAACTCGAGAGATATTGTATTGCATATGAATTTGTCTGAGCAAAGAAATTGAAAGATGATGCTATAACTATATTTTAACTAGTGAAGTCAAGCATTTGTGAACATAAAACTAACTCACCACCCCGAAATCTCCACCCTTCAACTTACAACAAGCAAGACTATATAAAACACAACCCACAACATTTTCCAACATTCCTATAGTTTATTGATTTGAGGAAGTTGAAACATAATTTTTAGTCTACCTAAGACGTTCCTTTCATTACATTTGTATTGTGTAAACAACAACAAAAATTCATTACAATCATATTGTCTGTATAATTGGAGGTTGGAAAACACATGGTGTTAAGAAACCTGCAACCCACATAGTGTTGTAAAACCCTCTCTATATAAGAACCCAATTGGTTGGTCACCCCTCAACTAAATATGGTTAGTTTTATGTATTCCTCGATTGCAAATTCTCCCCAAATTCTCCACCCTTCAACTTTATACAAGCACAACAAGCTAAATCACAATCCATTATGTTTTCCTACCTACCTATATTTTAATGATATGAGGAAATCCAAACACAACTCATATTATAAGTAATAGTTTTGGTAAATTTTCAAGGTACTTTTTCTTACATTGGTACTGTAAGGTTTTCATTACAATCATTTTGTCTATTTATAATTCAAGGTTGGAAAACAATGGGTGTTAACGAACTTGAGATCTTCTCAATGCTTCAGGAGGCAACGGATACTAGAATGTATGAAATGAATAAGGAAAGATATGTAAAAACACTCCAAAAGAAGCATACCAAAGTGTATGAGATAAATAATGTATTGACCAAAGAGATTCTTCCTACTCTTGAGAAGTTGTGGAAGGATCATGTGAAGTATGTGCAATGGCCAAATGACAATGCAAAATTGGAGGCAACGGGTACTAGATAGTGTATTGATTCAAGAGACTTAGTGTTGTTGAGAAGTTGAGGAAGGTGTGTGTGTAGTATCCGCAATGGGCATATGGCAATGCAAAACTCGAGCAACAAGTAGTAGAAAGTATGTAATGAAAAAGGAATCTACTCTAAAAACACTTGAAAATAAGCGGACCAAAGTGAATAAGATAGATAATGTATCGACTGACGAGGTTGTTCTTGCACTTGACAACTTGACAAGGGAGCATTGTGCAATATGTGCAATGGTCAAATGCCAATGCAAAAGTGGATAAAGTTAAGAACTTTTGTATTGCATATGAATTTATGCAAGAAAATAAAGTGAGAGATGATGCTATAAGTGGATTTGAACAAATGAAGTCAAAGATTCTTCAACTTAAGAATTCCATGGAACAAATACAATTCAAAATAGATGATAATGAAAAGGAAAAATCAGATCTTAGAGCGGAAAAAGAGAATCAGTTGGCTGGAGACATGAAATCCCTATGTGAAAAGGTAGACAAGTTTTGTAAATAACTTATCAAACAAAAAACATCTCCATTCTCTAATTATAAAGACACTCTCAAAGTTGAGAAAAGAGCAGTTGAAAAGCTACATAAAAGTATTGAAGACATTCAAAAATCTATCCAAGAAATGGATGGTGTGATAACAAGTAGCAGCAATGGGGATGAGGAAAGATCTGTGACTAGTCAACTTGCAGATGCAAAAGCAATAGTTGGAGCTGCTGAAACTGAAGTAAAACCACATTAACACTGCAATTAACCACTTAGAAAAGGAATTAAAAAATTAAAAGAAAATTTTATCATCGAAATAAAAGGAGTTTAATTAATGGTGTTGACAGACAACAACAATCTAAAAGACACAAAGTTGAAAAAATAAACACGACAATGGAAAGTGTGATTTTCAAGACATTCATACTATTTTGTAAAATTCCATGTTGCAAAACCATACGTGTTAAGAAGAAAGCAACCCACCATGAGACAACCCTTTACATTTAAACAAGGAGATTCAAATAACTGAAAACCCACATTGTGTTTTCCAAATTATAATTATTTTGTGCACTTTTTTTTTCAATCATGCAAAATTTAAACACAACAACGGAAGGTGTGATTTTCAGGACACTCATACTATTTTGTAAAATTCAATGTTGCAAAACCATATGTCTTAAGAAGCAAGCAACCCATTGTAAGACAACCCTTTACATGTAAACAAGGAGATTCAAATTACTGAAAACCCACATTGTGTTTTCCAAATCACAAATATTTTGTGCACTTTTTTTTTCAATCATGCAAAATTTAAACACAACAATGGAAGGTGTGATTTTCAAAACACTCATATTGTAGTGTAAAATTCCATGTTGCAAAACCGTACATGTTAAGAAGCAAGCAACCCACTATGAGACAATCCCTTACATTTAAACAAGGAGATTCAAATAATTGAAAACCCACATTGTGTTTTCCAAATTATAATTATTTTGTGCACTTTTTATTTCAATCATGCAAAATTTAAACACAACAATGGAAGGTTTGATTTTCAAGACATTCATACTATTTTGTAAACTTCCATGTTGCAAAACTATATGTGTTGAGAAGTAAGCAACCCATTGTGAGACAACCCCTTACATTTAAACAAGGAGATTCAAATAACTCAAAACCCACATTGTGTTTTCTAAATTACAAATATTTTGTGCACTTTTTTTTTAGTCATGCAAAATTTAAACACAACAATAGAGGAAAGGTGTGATTTTCAAGACATTCATACTGTTTTGTAAAATTCCATGTTGCAAAACCGTATGTGTTAAGAAATAAGCAATCCACTGTGAGACAACCCCTTACATTTAAACAAGGAGATTCAAATAACTCAAAACCCACATTGTGTTTTCTGAATTACAAATATTTTGTGCACTTTTTTTTCGATCATTCAAAATTTAAACAAAACAATGGGGCAAAGGTGTGATTTTCAATAAATTCATATTATTTTATAAAATTCCATATTGCAAAATAGTACGTTTTAAAAAGAAGGCAACCCACTATGAGACAATCCCTTACATTTAAACATGGAGATTCAAATAACTGAAAACCCACATTGTGTTTTCCAAAATATAATTATTTTGTGCACTTTTTTTTCAATCATGCAAAATTTAAACACAACAATGGAAGGTGTGATTTTCAAGACATTCATATTGTTTTTTAAAACTCCATGTTACAAAATCCTAGGTGTTAAGAAGCAAGTAACCCACTGTGAGACAACCCTGTACATTTAAACAAGGAGATTCAAATAACTAAAAACCCACATTGTGTTTTCCAAAATACAATTATTTTGTGCACTTTTTTTTTCAATCATACAAAATTTAAACACAATAATGGAAGGTGTGATTTTCAATGCATTC
This sequence comes from Sequoiadendron giganteum, assembly GCA_007115665.2. Taxonomy (NCBI): domain Eukaryota; kingdom Viridiplantae; phylum Streptophyta; class Pinopsida; order Cupressales; family Cupressaceae; genus Sequoiadendron; species Sequoiadendron giganteum. The sequence continues at coordinate 113,197,198 of CM021109.1, forward strand.
ATACTATTTTGTAACATTCCATGTTGCAAAACCGTACGTGTTAAGAAGCAAGCAAGCCACTGTGAGACAACCCCTTACATTTAAACAAGGAGATTCAAATAACTAAAAACCCACATTGTGTTTTCCAAATTACAAATATTTTGTGTACTTTTTTTCCAATCATGTGAAATTTAAACACAACAATGGAAGGTGTGATTTTCAAGACATTCTTACTATTTTGTAAAATTCCATGTTGCAAAACCCTATGTGTTAAGAAGAAAGCAATCCACAGTGAGACAACCCTTTACATTTAAACAAGGAATTCAAATAACTGAAAAACCCACATTGCATTTCCCAAATTACAATTATTTCGTGCACTTTTTTTTCAATCACACGAAATTTAAATATAATTTTTACTCAAATTAAGAGTCCTTATAAATTTTGAAGGGGCTTTTCAATACATTTGCACTGTCTAAATTACAAAATCTTTTCAAGACATTCATTTCGTTTTGTAAAAATTCATGTTGGAAAACCCTAGGTGTTAAGAAACGAGCAGCCCATATAGTGTTGTAAAACCCTTTGCAACCCAATTGGTTAGCACCCCTCACTTTGATTTGGTCAGTTTTCTCCTCCAACTCATCCACATGCACTCCAAACTTCAGCTTTCAACGTGCAGACTGAAAATGCACCTCTATTTGGTTGGCTTTCTCCTCCAACTCCTCCACATGCACTCCAACCTTCAGCTTTCAACATGCAGACTGGAAACACATAGTGTTTTCACCCTTCTTTCTCCAAACCAAAAATGCACATGTTAGTCTACCTCCAATTCCCACACCAGAAAAAGCTCTGAAAATGACACTTCTACCGCAAGCCATGGGACCCAATTTTATCAACCGAAAGGAGGTGAGAAAACTGACATGATGACACTGTTAACTCATACCTACCATTTCCTTGGCATTTGGTCCCGTTTGTTGGTTTCGTTCTAGTTATCTCCCATCTGGCAAGCCCTGGACTACATCATCTCATCATGTTATGTATGTTTCCATGTATGTTTTTATGAGTTTTTGTATGTACATAGGTGTGTTTTGTCTACACTTTAGCCGCATCCCTATCTAAATCCTTGCTAAAGTGGAATAATTTTTACCATCCATTTTAGGATGCTAAGCTAAAAACCTACCTAGGGAATAGACTCAAAATTGAAGTGGGAAATATAGAAAATTCTATAACCAAATTAGAAGCACATAAAATGTTACTAACATGTGATTCAAGATGAAGAAACATGCTTTAAGAAATAAAACATGTGTGTCTTAGAACCAATCTATTTTTCTAATAAGGTATGATCTTCAATCTATTTGTAAAGCAAAATAAAATTTCCCTATGCATTGGGAAAATTTCTAAGCAATCGTAGAGGCTAGAGATCCAAAACTTGTAACTTTGAAAAACTAGACCAAGGAATACTAAGCTTGAAAATCAAGTCAGGTTAGACTACTTAACCACTTCATTCAAGACAACCTATCAAAGAGTCAACACAAGATGTAAACCTAAACATGCAATAAGATCTAGTTAGCACATTTGAGTCTTTGGTATCATAGTGATATACTTAGAGGGATATTTTAGAGCATCTATAGAGGCCATAATATTTCTAGAGCTCAATCACTAAGTCGCTAGGCTCTGTGAACCCTAAAAAATTCAATGGACATCTTTTGGACTTGATTTGTAGGGTGTGGAAGGAGAAACCAACATTTATGAAGATAAGAAATATAGAGATCTAATAAATCAAAATCAAACATGGTAGATACAATGGTCTTGACCAAATTTAGACAATCAATAAGAGAAGGAGAATCCCTTAGTTTTTCACTAATATAATTATAATTTTAAGGTTTCCTAATGACATGGGAAAGACATTTAAAAAAAAATGCATAAAACCTAAATTAAGAACTAGGGAAAATATATTTTATTATTTAGAATTAAATATTTACTTAATTTTCAATTCTTCTATCAGTTATGTGTTTAAGTGTTTTACTGTTTTTTTTAGATGTTAAGTTGTTAAGAATATGTTTTTGTTCTCAAGTTTGCTAGTATAAATATTGCAAGAAGAATTCTTTAGTAGATGTTAAGGGTTGCAGCATCAAAATGTGTTATGCCCTTAATATTAGTGCATATCGAGTTATGAATAGTTGGCTTGTAGCTATCTTAACTCTTAACTAAGTCATGTTATTAGTATTATATTATTATTTAGTTAGTTAGGTTAGACTAAGGCTTATATAGGTCTATCTAAGTCATCCTGAGTGATATCCTAGGCATAAATAGGTATATATAGGAGGTTGTGCGTCTTATTTTTATCATCATGTTGAGTATTGTGTTCTCATTAAAGACTATTGGAGGTATCCCCCTTGAAGTGGATTATGAGGTTGCCCCCTCGAAGTGGCATATTATTATCAAGTATTTGCAACTGTTAGAATCAAACATGCTCTGATACCATGTTAGAATTGGCTATGGATGCCAAGATCTATGGACCAAATGGAAAGCACAAGAAGAGAGAAAATAATGTGACAAGAATAAACTATATTCAATGTCAATGATATGATAATGATTTGTTCAAATGTAGTAGAGACCCCTTGGTTATATAGCCAAGGTGAGAACATAAGAGTGCATAAGATTATGACAAGTGTCGTAATCTTATGACATGAGACAACAATGAAAAGCTATCACTCCACCTAAAGTGTAAAGTGATAATGTGATAACCACCACAAATAGTGGATCACCCACAAAAGGTGGAAACCTAATCACATGATATGTCCATGAAAGGTGGAAGTGGTAAAGTAATAAGAAGATAATTTCACTAAAGGTGGAAATTCTCCAACAACTCCTATGTGGTCCCTACATAAACTTAACTAGGGTGTAATTATGACCTAAGACAAGGTACAAGACATTTAATTACACCAACAAAAATATATTTTGGATTATGTTCTTCTTGTACATGTTATTTCATTGCAAGTGGTATCAGAGCATGATCTTGGCACCGTAGAGGCAAGGCGTTGTCTTTATATTAGAGGTAATTTTGGGAAGAACATATCTCCCAGATCATGGTGAATTTTTCTCTAATTTTTAAAGGGGTTTGGAATAACATATTAAAGAATTTATAGTCCAACTTTTCAAAATAATTGGAGTAGAATTGAGCGATTTATTGCAGAATTAGGGTTTTTGCCTAATTTATTTGGAAAGCGCATATCTCCCAAATACTGAATAATTGGTTCTTGATTTTTTGTGGGTTTTTGAAGACATCTTGTAGGAGGATACAGTCTAATTTTTAGAGAAATTGAATTAGAAATAAGTGAATTATTTCAAAATTAGGTTTTATAAAAAATCACTCTCAAGGTTTTAAATCTTCTAATTTCTTGGAGTTTTTTTAGGTAATTAGTATATTGGCCCTAGAAAGTTACACTAAAAATTTCAAAGAATTTAACTTTCATTTGTGTGATTTATTTCAAAATTATTGGTTTCCATCATGTTGGAGCCTCAAAAAAGAGGCAAAAAGAATGTTATAACACTTGGAAAGTCTCCTAATAAGGTTGGGGTAATAATAGAGAATATTACTCTCAATGAGGAAATTAGCAAGTTTAAGGAAGACATTTCATCAATGAAGATGGAGATGAGTAGCCTAAGAGGAGATATAGCAAACATATGAAGCATGTTAAGTGCTTACATGGATGGACCATGAAAGGATGTCTCAAGCAATCAAGGTGAATCATCTAGGTTACTACTCTTGATTCAAATGTTAATACTCATATGAGATCTAGGAATTTGATACCAAAGGTGGATATGCATAAGTTTGATGGGAATGAACCACTAACATGGATAAACCAAATAGAGATTTTTTTTAATGTACATCAAGTCCAAAATGGTAAAAAGATCACAATGGCTTCCCTATATTTGGAACTATTTCAATTTATTTGGTATCGATGGCTTTGTACTCATCGTCAAAAAAAGGGTTTGTAACAATCACAACCTTATAACAAGGAATTTACATGGAATTTTAACCATAAAGTAAAAAATACTTATTCCATAAAAATAGGAAATAAATTTTTCTTCGACAATTGAAAGTTACATTTGTATGACTAATAACATAATCATAAAATAATAATTTCATTTCACTTTTTCAAACTAGAAAGTATAAGTTGTTTTTCTTTTCAACATTTCCACATGAACAATTTCACATATATAATATAAACAATTAGGGAACAGGGTCAAAGATCCTTATCAAGATACTTTTCTTTCTTTTTGTCTCCCAAGACTCAGCATGTCATCTGTAATAGGGAGAGCATCACCCAAGTGCTTTACCTCCAACCACAAACCAACGATCTCTTACACACCTTCCTTACTGGAAGTGGCCTTGCCTTTCAACAAAGGAAATGGTTAAGAACCACCTCGTAATAGCCATCTAAGCTCTGGTGTTGTGCTCTACTTAACCAATATTGTCGATCACCTATGGAGACCTTCCAACTATGAATGACAACTTTGATTACGTTAAGTATCTAAAACACAGTGAACCAATAAGTGCATGCAGAGACTAATGCAGTCACTTTGGCCAAAGTTTATTTGTAAATAAATATAATTGCTACTTACTTGGAGTGAAGTTGTATGTTCACCCAACCTACTTGAATTGGAGAACCTAATTCGACCTTGTAATATTTCAAAATTATTGTTTGATCATTGTTTAACATTTCATACAAAATTTCATCTAAAGTGATGTCTTTATTTAAGCCATACCCCTAGACACGTGTCAATCTCGAGAATAACACCACTCCTTGACTATTGCCCATCCTGAGTATAGTACTGCCCCTTAACATAGGTGTCAATCTTGAGTATATTATTGTTCCTTGTCAAGTTATAATTCATCTAGGTTGGTTAAGTCTTACTCACTTTAGAACACCCATGTTACATCTACGTAACACCTTGGACCTCGGCAATCACCACTTGTTCAAGTTCTTACTAAGTTGGTAAATGACTTGACTGGTTATACTTTACTGACCTTGAATACTCGTTATGTTCTCATAACTTCTTATAACTTAGCAACTACTACTTATTCTAGTCCTTCCTATTAACCATGGGGGTATCTGCTCTCTCATTCTAAGTATAAGTAGTGGATATTGATAACCCACTATCTTTGACTAGACTCTCTTGTTAATAACTAATAGTATTTGACAAAATGTTTGAATCATATATATAAATAATAAATATTGTTCTTGAACTGAAGATTCCTTCTTCATATTATAGTCTTAGATGTCCAATATTTATTTCCACTATAGAATCCTTTCTTAGAATGTGAATATTCACTAAGTCATTAACTCCTTTGAGTTGTTAGTAATTCTTGACTTGAACCACCCAAATTAATTTTACATAGCTACCTAGGTCTTGGCTATAACCACTTATTCAAATCTTTACCATAACCCTTGAGAGCTACTACTCTTGAAATATAATCTTTAATTAAATCTTGACCTATCTGGTCATAATAAGGTATACTGATTCATATGCTAATTCCCATAGTGATGGTTAAATCTTCAAATAGGAATATAAATTCCTTTAAATTTTGGCCTTTCATGGTAAACATTGTAGTCTTCTTTATTAAGGCTAAAACCTTTGTAGACCAATTGGTTCTACTAACAGAAGGATTATATTCGTAAAAGAATACCCACTAAGGTGGTCAAATAACTGGATAGTTTTAACTTCATGGACAATGTAATTCTCCCCTATTACAATTCCTGCAACATCTAGGGTTTAGGAAACTACCTTTAAATCAAGTCCTTTCAAACCCATAGGGTTTACCATTCACCTATTCTTAGGTTATTTAGAAAAATTGAGATGACTCTTATGCCAACATCTTGACCTACCTATGGTCATTCAAAAATCATTTACATCATGTCACACATGCATAGAAACAACATAGTTCAAGCCAACTAAAGGATTACTTCCTCTTAAAAAAATTAAGACATTCAAATACCAATCAAAAGGTTGGGTTCATAAGACAACACAAAAGATAATGGGGTTTTCTGATATGTGATAATATCAAGTTAGTGAGCATCTGTCACACATGCTCAAACCCCTCAGCTCATATTCAAGCACTATAACGTACTATGACTTCTTATTTAGCTCTCTTAGAGATATACACATTAAATATACTTTTAATCTAGTCTTTAAACCATATTATTGGTTATAAAATCGTATACTTTTAGAATGCATTTAGAATATACAAACAATATCACATTGTACATATTTTTAGAATCAATAATCAACAATTTATTAACATTTTATCTCTTATCACCCATCTAAATATAGTCATTCTCAAACATTCATTTGATTCTCTTTTTTTTCACATTCAAAACAATATTTTCTCAAACTTGGAAACAAGAATAAAATCAATTTAGAAATGTATAAAACATGCTTGTAGTTTCTACTTTTGAATTGCTATCAATTGCTCCTTGAGAACTCTAGCTTCTAAACTTTTATCTTCCCTTCCTGCTCAACTTTCTTCTTGCTTTGAAAATGATTTTTAGACTTCTATTATGTTGCTAAAAGCTAAACTAGACTGATTTTTAGAATTTTATAAACTTGAGAGCCATGTGACACCATCTTTTTTGCCTTTGCTATCTTGGTAACCAACCCCAATACAATGCAACTTGCTCCTGTTTTTATAGAAGAAAGACTCTGCAAACTTGCTCTCCACTATTGTAAATTAATGAATCTTCAATAATGCAAAATTAAACTACCATAATAACAAACTTCTAATAATTGACCATAATGCAAAAATAGTTTAAGAACATTTAAAGATCGAATTGAAGACTTTATGGCTATTCTCCCCATATTGAAATGGATGCAAATTAAGTAGAAATTAAAATTTCAAAGTCTGCTCAAAACCCATGTTAGAAATATGCTCCTATCGACTCACATAGAGCCTATTTAAATACCAAACTTTTGCCACAAAGTGGCTGGAAATTAGCATATGTTGGTCAAGTAAAATACCCCTCATCTTTTTTTTCCGAAGAAATGTACTTCGCGGCGAACCCTTGCGCACACCCCCAAGTTGTGCGGATGTGCGCGAAGTAAATCGTCGGCACCACCACAGTGCCTAACCCGGTAGGGACATCAAGTAGGGCCCAGCACAACAGAGGTGGCCAGCTTGGGGGTGGACCTCGAGACCTCCCACATGAGGCATTCAACAAATCACCACTTGAGCTAGCCCACCGAGCTAAAATACCCCTCATCTAGGCATTGGAAATTTCCTCCAAAACTGATTTTAGTTTGTTGCAAATAAAACTCCATTTGTTCAAAGCTGATTTCAATGCCTTAAAGGCTAAATATAATTTGCCACATAGTGTCTATTCATATTTCCTTCTTGTTAGCAGATAAATCTACCTTTTTAAGGGCACGTGAGGCTTCTTTTTCTCAAGCACATGTTGCTAAATGTTAGTAGATTTAAATGGTTATTACTTGCAGCCAAGAATTTGATTTTAATGGTTTATTTGACCGTTTTTGTCATTTTAGATCGTATTTTACAACTTTAAAATTTATTAGACCATATAACTTGATTAAAATTTTACATAACCGTATATATGACACTTCAAATTATTTGTAAACCGTAAAATTTTATTATAGGATAATATAATATAATAGTTTTATTTATAATATTATTTTATAATAATTTTTTATAGAAATATAAATGATTTTTTTTTACAATGTTTATTTTGAATTTTTTTTAAATTGATGTAGAAATATATATTAAATTAAAATATTTTCAATAAAATTTAAAAAGCAATTTAGAAATAAATCTTTGTTTTGTTTTATTGTATTTTAGATTAAAAATCAATTTAGAAACAAATCTTTGCTTTGTCTATACTTGTTATTTATTGTTTTTTAAAATCATTTTAGAAACAAATCTTTTTAAATCTTTCCTTTGTTTTATTGTTTTTTATATTAAAAATCAATTTACAAACAAATATTTTTTTTGCCTATACTTGTTATTTATTGTTTTAAAAAAAAAATCAATTTAGAAACAAATCTTTGTGTAAAGAAGAGTCTCCAATAAGAATTTGAGGATTAGCTTCCAACTTGATGTAAGGCTTTTTTATGCATATTAGTATGTTATTTTAGGTTTTGTAGCAGCTTGGTGCTCTTTGATGGTCTTACTTAAACCCTACTCCTATACATGTACTGGTTTCCAACTTTATGGCTTGTTTTTGTCTTGATTTGATGAGATGACCAGTTTTTGGCAATACATTGATTGTTCTTTATTTTATCGTGACAGTGTCAATGATCAGCTTTAAGAATCCTCTGCAATAGCCAAGGGAATAATAGTACAGTTTTGAATATCAAGGTGAATTGCTTGAAACAATCGAGTTGAGCTGATCACTGTGAAGTTTGTCCAAAGGAAGAGGTCTTCTTGTTTGTAGTTTTGTTGTTGATTGTTGCTTTTTTTCGCATCTTTAGACTACTTTTTGTAAGTTGCATTCTTTCAATATAAAAAAAATTCACTCAACATTTTTTGACAACATATATTTTTCTTAAAACGTCAATTGAAAGGTTGTAAAATGACCAAACCGTCATGAAAAATTTACATGACAGGCAAGGGTGACCGTCAAATTCTAGGCCTGCTTGCAGCTATTTAACCAAGCCTTGTGCCCCTTTCATAGATCATTATGAACTCTATTTTCATGCAATATTTGTAGCCCATGTGATGGAGTGTTTCAAATATTAATTAAGCTTTACTAGCATCTAATTCATGGCTAACCACTTTATCATTATTTGCATTTTTACATGCTACCTATCAGCTATAATGTGGTCCCATATATTGGCCTATTGTTTTGGCTTTTTAAGCCTCTTGACTTTGTCAACTTAATTAATTCTAATTACTTCATTGTAATACTTATTAATTGATATATACTTGCAATATTATTTCTCACAAATATATAATCGTATTTAAATGATTAAATTATATAATCATAATGCATTCTCGCATACCAGGATATACACACCATCATTTCCAAATATGAATATCATTGTGACAATATAAATACTAAATCCACTTTGACAATAATGACATCTATATATATATTTATGTATGTTCAATACGTTAATAGAAAATACCAATAACCCTATATCCTTCTATAAGGAAACTAACTTGACAAGTGACTTAGGTTCACGTAACCGAAAGACATAACTTAAGAACAACTTACTCAATTACGACATCTAAACCCGACCTATGCACAATTCAACAAAATCAAATGACTTTACTATTCAATTCTTATCCATACCCTTCTCCTGGGTGATACTCCCCCTCATCTATTGGAGGCACAAAATCCATTCCTGTATAACCACTAGGACAAAAAAACACATAGTTAGCCATATCATATATATTGCATCTATTTCATTGCATATTCATCAATATTTATATTTGTAAGTGTGAATAAGGAAAACAAGAGTAATACACTTCTTAATACGACATTATATCAAAGATCAAGTAAATTAAACTAATTAAAAATAATAATCTACTGAAAGCGTCATATTGCTCTCTATCTCCAAAGATTTATTAAATCATTGTGGCTCTCAGATTGTGTGAACACTATGATTGTTAAAATGACAATCTAGAGAATGAGAGGGATGTTGATAATATGTATATGATCAAAAGAAGCTAATGCAATATGGATTGACTTGAAAACTGATAAATATAGCTACAGGAGGCAGTCATGATTGTAAAAGCTTGAATGCTCGATGTTGGATGCTTGGCGCTTGAATTCATGTAGAGTAAGAGTGCATAAATTAGATAAACTAGGATCCTTTTTGGGTTGAATGAAGCTTTATTTATAGATTTCCTAGTTGTAGAAATGCACAGGGATGGCAAAGAAAGGATTGAATGGTGAAAGATGGAGGAGATTGAGAGAAATTTGGAGAATGTCTCTACCCATGAAAACACAAGGCAAGAGAAGAGGAAAGATTGATGGAGGAGGATTGAGAGATAAATTTGCAATTTGTCTCTAATTATTCCCGTGAAGTTTCTATCAATTAATTTTGACATAATTTTGACATAAATTAGACATAGGATATCTAATTTGATTTTGAGGAAATATAGAGGAATATTCCTTATGCCTTTATTTAAACATTTTTGATTTATTTAAATTAGCAAAAGAGGGATAAATAATTTAATAAAACAAACTATAGAAGTTGTTTATTAAATTAAACAGAAGAATAATGGCAATTAATTAATAAAATGTATGACCTTTATTTAATTAATTTAAGATTGATGTGACAGGATAAAATAGGAAAATGATAATTAAATCAAACAAAGTAATTAATTTTATTTATTTAATTAAGATTGTAAGATTTTAAATGTGGATGTGAACGTGAACTATATAAATAAATATTGCTATTTATTCAAACAGTAGAGAAAATTAGGATAATTAATCAAATAATTTGTCTTTAATTAATCAGAATTCTCTAGACCATTTTTAGGTGTATACATTTTGCCCCTCTTTGAAGTGATGTGTTTACGCATTGTTTCGAAGAAAAATTTGTTGCTACTACCAGTATCGATGATCAAAATTCAATGTGCCCTAGACATGCCCCAGATATTGATTTTTAGATGATTGTCGATAATATGCCCCATTAGGATATAAATTACTAATTTGATGATTTTTAGAATTTTTAGAATTTCCATGATGATTTTTCAATGATTTGACGAAGATCTGATGAAAAAATAATTTATCTCCTGACATTGATGAATAAAATGTAGCCCGTGGTTGAATTTCAATTAACTCCATGAATAAAATTAATTAAAATAAAATAAAACCCACCAAAATCCCTTTTCAAAAAGCTATATATAGTCCAAAAGGTCATTTTCAAAGTCATTTGCACCTTTTGACTTTCAAATTCTTGTGAGAGAGACATTTCAGCCAACTGGAGCAAGATGCCAATCCCCTACCACACTCATCATTTCGAGCGCGTGCGATGTCACCAGTGGCCGACTGCCTATGGACCTCCGGTATGTACCCATAATCCACCTCATTTTTTGTGCATTTTTTTTTGTTTTTTATGCATTTTTATGTTTTTCGCATTTTTTGCTTAGTTTTAGCACATCCAAGTCATGTTGTAGCGCTTTGTACTCCGATGCAACGCATATATAAACAGTTTTAGTGCTTTGAGATTTAGCGCTTGCGTTATTTTCTCTAGCGCTTCCATAGGATAGTGTAGCGTTTCATGATTTAGCACTTAGGTAGTTAAGTTTAGCACTTCGACGTCAGATCTTAGCGCCTAGAATGTTCTAGCGCTTTGATTTGGTTATTTAGCACATCAATGGTCTTTTATAGCACTTTTGGTAAAGCAGCGCTTTGATAGATTGTTTTAGCGCATCGATGCAGTAAAATAGCACTTTGGGTAAAGTGGTGCTTCAGTTGCCTGATTTAGCGCATCGGAGTGCGAAAATAGCGCTTTGGATGCTTGCTTTAGCGCATCGGATTGATAAAGTAGCGCTTTTGAGTTTTAGCGCTTTGGATGCCTGTTTTAGCGCATCCATGTCAGAATTGCAGATTTTGACATAGTTAACCTTGATTTCATCAATTCTGATCATGTCCATTCTTCGGTTTGGTATGATTTGATTATCCAAATTCTTGATAACTGATTGTGATGATTTAAATAAGACTTACTCTCATGATAGGCGAGAAATAATCCTATTTGTGATGATCCTCATGATAGGCGAGATTAAATAATGTTGATGAACCTCATGATAGGTGAGGTTTGTTGATGTTTGTTCATGAATTTTGATCGAAAAATTCATACCAAAGTTGGATTAAATCTGATAGTAGATTGACTTTTGATTCTTGACATAGTGCATTGATTTTAATTTTTGTATGATAATAGGAGGATCTGGGTACTCTCCATATGCGAGAGCGGTTTCCTTGGACTACCGATTTGATTCCCCATTTGACTCCAGATGAGATTCAGGTCATAGGTCGATGTGGCCTTACTAGTTTACTTGACATGCCCCAAATTAGGATTAATCGGGGTCTCCTTACCGCTTTGGCCAAGCGGTGGCACGGTGACCATAACACTTTCCATTTACCCACTAGTGAGATGACAGTCACACATGAGGATGTGTGGCGGATATTACGGATTCAATTCATGGGAGAGATCTTTGTTTATGATTCTCATGAGGCTGGTGGGAGAGATTATCTTCGCAGAGTGTTTCAGGATCAACACATTGCAGTTCTGAGCATTCGATGGAGGACGATTGGTGATGCGTATGCTTCACTACTAGCAATGCTTGCTGGATTCATTGGAGGTTTCCTTTGTCCTGATCGCAGGTCAAAGGGATTCTCTATGTGTTGGGGACAGATTCTGGAGAGCATGGTCATACATGGTATGAGATATGCATGGGGGATGTGTATGCTAGCACATCTCTACCACGATCTACATTCAGTGGTATATTTGGGGGCATGCAGTTTATCAATGTGGATGACTCTATTATAGGTGTGGGCATGGGAGCATTTTTCCATTGCTCGACCATTTCCAGTTTTGGACAGACTAGTAAGCAGACCGTATGTTTTCAGATACAGAGGTCGACTTACCCAGGCTCAGATGGGTAAGTTAGAGCATTGGATACGAGTATTGGATGATACAGAGAGTTTTGTCTAGCGGTCGTACTTGGACTGTGAGTAGTGGGACGAGGATGACGTCGTGCTTGGTTATCTTTGTGATTCTATGTACTTGATTGGCAGGACCCCTTTTGTTTAGGAGATATTTTTGTTACGATGGGTGTACAGACAGTACGACATTGTACAGTGTATACCTTAGGGAGTAGCCCACTATTCCAGGCGACAGAGTGATGTACCTAATTGGGTGCCATGCCTGTCATATGAGACCATTGTACAGGGGTACAGGGCTCTGCAACCATCTGCCTGGGATATGTGTAGGGATATTGCTAAGGCACCTATGACAGAGGAGTATGCATCCTTTTTGGCATTGAATCCACATCCTCGCATCACAATTCTTGATGAGCCAACACCGTTACCCATGGAGGATGATGTTGTTGAGGGTTTCGAGGATAGCAGTGGGGGTGATACTGCATCAGGTATCAGTATTGAGAGCAATAGCGGTGACAATAGCAGTGATGATAGTGATGGTGGTGGAGGGACTAGCAGAGGGGCTAGACCAGTCAGTGTTGGTCCATCATCCAGTAGACCTCGCAAGAGGCGAGCAGTGGCAGTACCGTCAGTTGATCACTAGAGACAGATTGTTGGTTTACAGGCACGGGTAAAAACCTTACAGGGACAGTTGGTACAGGCCCAGGTTTTGTTGGTACAAACGTAGACCCAAATGTAGGCTCAAGCACAGACCCATGCTCAGGCATTAGTGCAGGTACAGGGACAGTTGGTCGTTGTTCAGACTTAGGTTGCTACCTTGATAGTCGAGCGAGATAGTGCCATACAGATTGTTGAGAGGGCACAGGAGACAACTGAGACCTTACAGAGAGTAGTCGATGGTACCTCGGTTGCATATTACATGAGAGAGGTTATTCGGGCTAGCTACGAGGCAAAGTTTTACCGGGGTAGATACCATGATGCAGTGCATGTTGATCATAGAGTTAGCTATGCCCCGTCGAGATCTGGTCGGACTCGTACCCGGACAATCAATGAGGGTGTGACACAACCTCCTTGAGGAGATCCCGAAGATCTTGGTCCTTCCGGGGGTGGTGGTAGTACTGGTCCCGTTGGGCCTGCACATTCTGGCAATAGCAAATCATAGATGTTATTTTGTGATTTTTGAGACATTCCTTTTTGAGATATGATATATACTCCGATTTAGCTCATTTTTATGATGTATCTTTTCTTATTTCCAGACTTCATAGTATACTTGACATTGATGATATATATGATATGCAGTTGATTCGATCTTATGATGGTTTATGATTTCTATGATGGATGCATTTATTATGTGATGATGTATCATGTGATGTTTCTATAATGAATGCTTTTATTTCCTGTAATGATTCTAGGATGAATGCATGTGCAGAATATATGATGTATGGATGTATGATGTAATAAGTTCTAAATGATGAATGCATTTTTTTAAAAATGTGATAAAAATGTATGGATAATAATGTGATGAATGTTATGGTAAAATGAGCATGATGTATTTATTTATGATGTGATGTGAAAAATAATGGTATGATTAAATGCATAATTTATTTGATGTAAAATGCATGAATGATGAAATGATGAGATGATGACTTCTACATGTTTTTTATGATTTTGATTTATGTCAAGTATACTTAGTCATATAAAATAATCATTAATTGGATCCCTTTATGCAACAAATACTCTGCAAATAATGAATTTATGATGAATGTAATCTAATTTTTACATGCACCTATATGCAAACCATTGTCATTTTAACAGTATTTTGTGTTTGGTGTCATCATAGAGCTTTTATTGGATGTTGAAAGTGAGTACAAGCGTTAATGGTATGTGTTAGACCAATGACGACCTGAGTACTTCTTTCATGATTTTTGATATTGCAAGCGAACACAAGCATCTCGGTATAATTGAACCAAGATGACCTGAGCACTCATTGCATAAACAAGCATTGGTTAATCATTTCAATTTACGAATTTTGAATGTCATCGGTGATACATTTGCATAGCACATCCCCCGGCAATTCATACATACATATGATTAACTTACAGACAGCAGACGATAAAAATATCATTCTTCTTCCTTATTTCTCTAGTTCATTTACATCATCGAGTTACTCCAAATAAATGATAATATCAATCAAAAAGACAACTTATCCACCTTTTACCTAGAGTGTTTCAAACCATTATTCAAATTAGATCATCCATCCTGACTTTTTGTTGTTTTTGTGATTTTCCAATATTTTGACCAAAGAAATAACTTACTAACCTATCCTAGGGGTCTCGGGGGCTGATCAAAGATTAGCCTTGCCTTCGTTACACACACAGAGACCATGTAGTTCAACTGACATAGACTCATGGTTTTGGTTTTGCTTTTCTAGACTGACTTTTTGACTTGTTTTTGGATTTTTTGCTATGATACAAATGTTTGATGTTTTTTTGATGGTGATTGATGTTTGTGTTTTGATCTTATTTTTGGTTTTCTTGTCATACTGTTGTTTTCCCATTTGGCGAGACCGATGTTTTCATTGCCCCCAATGATATCTTGATGTTGCCCCCAAGCTTGAGTGAGACATGACCATGTGACATGATTTCATAATGGATGTAATGATGTCAAGAATAATGACATGATATGAAATGGTAATGATTTTCAGACTAATGATCTCGATATGTATCAAAATAGATGGGAAAATTGATTTAGAATAACATATGATGCCTGTTTCTAGGTTTTCACCATATGTTTTGATTACACTCTTTGTTTTCTATTTTTTTATTTTTTTATTTTTTTTATTTTTCTGTTTCTATTTTCTGTATTTTTTTGAATTTTTTGTTTCCAAGACCCATGTTTGCCAGGTTTTCATCAAGGAAACCCCTTTTCAAAAGTTTAACCCGAGCACTAGGAAATTCAGGTGTAGAACTTCTTCGAGATGGATATTGTTGATAGTTCATCAAACAAATCCCCGCGCTGAGTTGATAAGCCACGATCCAGTACGATCGATATGACGACAAAGGAGCTAGCCAATTATGCTCAAATTTCCCTTTCTTTTCCTTGTCCTATTGATTTCTCGAGTTTTCTTTTAGTACCAAATCGCCAACTTGAAAAATCCTAGGTTTTACCTTATGATTGTAACTCCTTCATATTCACTGTTGATATGTTGTGAGATGATTAACAACTTGTTGACGATGCTCATCCAATAATTCTAGTTCTTGCAGTCTGGATACCCTATAGTCTTCATCTGAAATGATTCCTCTGAGTGATACATGAAGCGATGGAATCTCAACTTCAATGGGTAGTATGGCTTTTGATCCATATACTAAAGCGTGTGGTGTTGCTCCTATTGGTGTTTTGATACTGGTTCTGTAGGCCCACAATGCAGGATTGAGTTGAACATGTCAATCATGTCCAACATCATTTACCATCTTCTTGAGGATATTTAGAATTGTTTTGTTTGAGGCCTCTACTTGGCCATATCCTTGTGGATAGTACGGCGTTGAGAAACAATGTTGGATATGGAACTTTTCACATAATTCTTGAACATCTTGATTTTTGAAAGGTCCTCCATTATCAGTGATAATAGATTGAGGAATACCATACCGACATATTATGTAATTCAAAATGAAAGATGAGATCTGCTTCCCTGTGATTGTTGTAAGAGGCACTGCTTCTATCCATTTTGTGAAATATTTTGTAGCTATTATAATGAACTTGTGTCCATTGGATGAAGAGGGATTTATTTTTTCTACTAGATCTAGGACCCAGTGACAAAAGGGCCATGTGGATGTGAAGGGATGCAGTTCTTGTGTTGGTGCATGAATCAGATTACTATGAATCTGACACTTTTGACATTTCTTTACAGACTAATAAGATTCTTTCTCCATGCATGGCCAATAATATCCCAAACGGAGGAGTTTCTTAACTAGAGTTATCCCACTCGAATGAGTGCCACAAATACCCTTGTGAACTTCGCGTAGGGTCGTCTCAGATTCTTCGTGTTCTAAACATCGAAGTAAGGTACCATCAAGACCTCGACGATATAGGATGTTAGCAATTATTAAAGAATGCCAGGCGGATTGGCGAATACAATTTCTTTTTTGGTTCCTAGAAAGATCGAGAGGAAGGATATTGTCTTTCAGGTACGCATAGGTTTTTTCATAGATGGAGGTTTCAATGGTCTCTAGATGGCATATGGTATTGGATTCTGAATTATTGTGAGAAGGACATGGTACTTATTCCACCATAAACTCATAACAACCTCGTTTCTCTGGCAATTGTAATAGTGAAGCGATTGTGGCCATGGCATCTGCAGCTTTGTTCTCCACCCTTGGAATTTGATCAAATTTGATGTTGACAAAAAATTGCTTTATATCATCTATTTGTTGCTTGTAAGGCATCAACCTTTCATCCTTGGTCTGATACTCGTCATTTACTTGATAAATGACTAGTTGAGAGTCTCCATATACTTGTAGGTCTGTGATTCTCCATTCAATTGCTATCTTGACCCCAATGATCAATGCTTCATATTTTGCTACATTATTTGTACACTGAAACATCAATCTATATGATTTTGGAATGGTGTGTCCCTGGGGATTGATGAACAAAATTCCTGCTCCAGATCCTCGTTGTGTGTATGATCCATCAAAATATAATATCCATTGTTGTGGTGTCACTATCAGAATATCCGCATCTGGAAACTCCATGGTCATGGGTCCATCATCTGGTAAAGGAGCCTCCGCCAATTTTTCGATGATTGCTTGACCCTTGATGGCTTTTCTATCCACATATTGAATATCAAATTCACTTAATAGCATGACCCACTTGGCTAGTCTACATGTTAAGGCAACTTTACTGAGTAAATATTTTAAGGCGTCAATCTTTGCTATTAACCTGACTGTATGGGTCAACATATAATATCTTAGCTGTTGAGTAGAAAACCCCACCACTAAGCATGATTTTTCTATGAAAGTGTAGTTTATTTCATAGCCATTTAATGTCCTTCTGCTATAGTAGATGGTGTGTTCCTTTCCTTCATAATCCTCTTATGCTAATAATGCTCCTAAAGATATATTTGTTGTTGCAATGTACAATATCAGAGGCCTTCCTTCGATTGGTGGCATGAGAATAGGCAGTGACATTAGATATTGTTTTATTTGATCAACTATTGTCTCACACCCCTCATCCCATTTGAAAACTACATTTTTATGCAAAAGGTGATTAAAAGGATGCCTCTTGTCTGCTAGCTAGGGGATAAAATCTTCTGATCGATTGGAGCCTTCCCTGTAGTAATCTAAGTTGACTGATATTTTTGGGAGGCAAAATTTCCACTATTGTCTTGACTTTCACCAGATCCACTTCAATGCCCTTTTTTGAGACAATGTACCCCAACAGTTTCGTTGATGTGACTCCAAAGACACACTTCTTGGGGTTTGACCTGACATTGAATTTCTCTAGCCGTGTGAAGATTTTTCTCAAGATATGTAGATGTCCTTCCCTTGTACCATATTTTTCCGAAATATCATCCACGTAATCCTCCATGAAGGTGTGCATCATATCATGAAAGATTGTCATCATTGCTCTTTGATAGGTGGCTCTTGCGTTTTTCAAACCAAATGACATGACATTCTAGCAGAAGGTTCCCCATGGACATGTAAATTTTGTCTTTTCTTGATCTTTTGGAGCTATTTTAATTTGATTATATCTTGAAAAACCGTCCATGATTGACAACATGGCATGCCCTGCCGTCAAGTCCACAATGATGTCTATATTTGGTAATGGAAAATCATCCTTTGGTCATGCTTTATTTAGGTCTCTGAAATTTGTACATATCCTGATGCTATTCTTTGGCTTTGAAATAGGTACAATGTTTGATATCCACTCGGCATAGTCAATAGACCTTATGAATCCAGCATCTACCAATTTTTTTAACTCGGTCTTTACCATTAATGTGATATGAGGATGCATTTTTCTCAATTTTTGCTTCATAGGCTTGATTCCTGTAGGCAAAGACAAATGATGCATGAGTAGATCCAGATCCAAGCCTGGCATATCAGAATATGACCAAGCAAATTTGATGCTTCTTTCCTTAAAGAAATTGATGAATTTTGGTCTCTCTTGAGTTGTCATAGATTCTGTTAGATGTAGAATTTGTGCTTTCTCTTCAGTGTCGATGTTAACAGATTATGTTGGTTCTACCAGAACTGATGACCGCTCATGATAATGTTCTGGAAGAGTGTCAAATCTCCCATCTTTCGGTGCCTTAGAGAGGTTTTCACCATTAGATACGTTCTTTATTTTATCTTTTTCCAGATCTAATGTTGCCATAGAATTTTTTTCACCATTAGATCTATTATCCTTGTTTTTACTTTTGCAACTGGAAGATTTGACACCCGCCTGCCGATTCGCGTTGTTTTGAGTATTACAGATAGAACTCATACCAGGTTCGTCATGACATAGGAAATTCATGATGACATCATCATCTGCAAAGATGGGTACAGTTAGAGGTTCGACAGGTTCCTAGTCAATAAGTTCTAGATGGATTAATGGCATGAGGTCATCGAATTCATTTAGGTTGATGGATGTAAGGGTTTGGACAGCCATTTCATCATAGTTGTTTATTGGAATATCGAGGTCAATGATGGTACCTTCTTCAAGATCATCTAGTTCACTCAAGGTCTGTTCATCCCCACTTGAGTCATCGATATTTAGTGATCCTGTTGTGAATCATCTAGACCCAGAGCCTTGTCCCTCCTCACGCGTAGGTGCATATTGTTGGATTACATCAACTTGAATATCGGTGAAAGATACATCGGAACACATATCCCACTCATATTCATTTGAATCCATTTCAGAGCTATCTCTAAGCTGAAGGATTCTTTCTATAGCCTTCCTTGTCATCTCCTATTTTTCTTCTTCAGAGTATCTCAGTCTTGTCTTCTCTTTTGATTGGTGAGTGAGAGGCTAAATAGGCTCAATTATTCCTTCCTTTCTTAAACCAACAGGTCCTTGTCCCTCATAACCCATTTTTTCTAGGATAGCTTTTCCTTTTCCATATTTGTCTGTATTGATATTGACATTCTTGATACTGCTATTTGATGTTTATGGTTCTTCATCTTTGTATAACGAATCAAGGATTGCTTTATTGTCTGATTCATCCTCTATGGTACCGGCTTTTACAAACCTTTCTTCTAGAGTTGTGACAGGTAGTGATGTTTGATGTTTGATGTTTGATCATTGATGGTTAGCCATATGCCTTAGGAGATGGCATTAACTATGAAAGATTAAGCGATTGCTCCATAGAATATTGCCCCATTCCTTTGTCTGTCAATTGGACCTGCTCTTGAGATTTCTATGATAAAAAAGTTTGGAGATCTGAATTTTCTGTTACTTGAGTGTCAACAAGATTTGTATCTTTTGCTTTATCCTTCTTCTCTACCCAGTTGGTGATGATATTTGGATGTTTTTCTTCATTTGATGACTTTGAACTAGATGCTTCCCGATTGTGAGGCACAAAGGTATCTTGGGAGTTTCTAAGTGTGTGACAATGCTGAGGATGATTATAATCAGCAAATGTTGTCACCTCCTATCCGTTTATAGGGAATTTTAAGCATTGGTGATATGTGGAAGGTATTGCCTGCATTTCATGGATCCAAGGACATCCTAAGAGTATGTTGTAAGTCAACTCTTTTTCCAGTAGTTGACATGCTATGTGTTTCATTATTGGTCCTACTTGAATTGGTAACATAATTAGTCCCTTTGAAGATCTCTCTTCCTCATCATATGCTTTTATGGTCATCTTCCTTCTGTCATCAATAGCATCATCGGAATACCCTAGTGCACGGATTAACTTTAGAGTGCAAATGTTCAAACCAACTCCCCCATCTATTAAGACTCTTTTGACACGATGATTGTGGATCAAGACTTCGATATGGAGTGTGGTGTTATGGGGATGGTTGAGTGAGACATCATCCTATTCAGAGAATGATATATAATGTGGGGTATTCAAATGCTCCACCATAGCTTGAAATTGGAAAACATCTAGATTTTTTGATACTGTGGTTGCAACTCGTGCTTGTTCTAGAACCTCTTTATGTGATGGAGATAGTTTGAGAAGTTCTAGTATTGATATTTGTGCCAGAATGTTTTGAAGCTGATCAAAAATGTTGTAATGAGATGGAGGTGGATATGCATTTTTAGACCCAACTCCCTTTAACACTACCTTGGATTTCTCCCTTGTCATTACATTTGCGAGTTGATAATCTTGTCGTTCTCTAATTTTTATGACGTTTATTTGATTTTCAAGGACTTGTATGCTTGGGAGTAAATCCAAAGGGGTAGTGTCATTGGCTTAGTGTTCATCCATGTTTTGACCATTGGTATGATCACTCTCTACTTCGATAAGACAAAGGATCGTTTTATCGTAGATATGATTGATATTTTTATTTTTGTTGTTCATAGAAGATGATGCTCCTTTGTCATAGTTTGGTAAAGGTTCCTTGAAGGCTGAATGATCATTATTGTTTTGGGGTCCCTCTATATACATGTAATGTTCCTTACCTGTCCTGTCCTAAGATTTGCTTATTTGATTAGGTTTAGGTTCTCTTCTATCCAATGAATGTTCTCCTAATTCAATAACTTTAGATTTGAATCCTGTATGCAACATATTAGCAACATGTCCGATAGCATTAATAACTAGATATTAAAAAATACAAATATAATCACAAAAGCAACAACGAAGGCAGATGAGGGGTTTCATGGGTAGATCTACTTGAAGCTATCCATCTAAGCCCAAGGGCACAAGCATCCTATCAGGATAACCCACCCCTTGGCTCCGAGTTGAACGTCCAACCATTCCATCGCCGGAGTGGCGTGCTTAGTGGTAACACTTGTACCTGCTACCCATGTCATCACCTCTGAAGACACATGACCTACTGGGGGAAGCCAGCGGAGCTCATAAGTGGCCTAGGCCTACCACCCCTCCATGGCCGCAGCGGATTGTTAAGTGGGACCCCCACCCCTCCATGGCCACAGCGGATTGTTAAGTGGGGTTTTTAGGCACCACTCGTCTCGGGCCCTTCCACCCTAGTAGTTTTACAAACACATAGAGAACAATCTTTAAACAATCAAATACTTCTGCATTTTCTATTGATCTTTATCGAATCATTTCATAGTTCCATTGTACTCATAACAAGAATAAAGGAATCATACTTATTTCGTAGATGATTATACTTATGACAATATTAAGGAAATTGTAATTTATTTCTAGGATAATCATAGTTAGATTAAGATGCACGAAGGCTGAGCGCTAGTAATTCAAGTCTATAAACAAGTTCATATATCTAATAAATAGTGAGAGGCGTATATAGCATGTTAGTTCTTAAATGAACCTGTATAGGAAGCAGTTGGATAAAGTCTTAGAAAGAGCCATATGGGTTTGCAATGATCTCTAAGATTAGTGATTTTCAACCAGATTCGAATGAGTCAAAGAAGTTCATTATTTAGACGTAGCAGGCCTTTTACCATATTCATGAAAAAACGATTTCAGACTGTAGCGCAATCATTGGTAAGTTCTTTTGCTCAGCGGCTACATATCCAGATATTTAGAATACTAGTCTTAATGTCTAAGTGATTTCACTCACCTACAAGCTCGTATTTTATCCCATCACTTATTCCGTGCCTTCTTCTATTTGCCCCTCCCCGATGATCATGCTTGGTTTGCCTCCTTTATATCTCCACTGGAGACAGGTTGTATCCGCCTATGCTTGGTCGTGCCCTTTGGTTGGAGGCGCCTGTTCCATTTCGACTAATAGCATTTGACCCTCAATGGTGATTATCATGTACCACTTCAGATTTGTGGATGATTAATGCGTTAATCTTATTCTATTGTTTGTCTCTATTCTTGCGATCAATTTGAGGACACGATAATTACTAATATCAATTTATTTATTTGGGGGCTTAATGACTTTTATTATTGTTGAACATAATTTTTAGGCTAATTGTTTATTATCCGTGTTCCCTTATAATACCTTATGATCCATTAAGGTAATATTTCAATTTTACCTATAATGTTTATTTAAATTTTATCATTAATATTTATATTAATTATCGAATCATATAAAAATGTTATCTACCAAAATAATGAATATTATCCATTCCATTACAATGTTTGATATTTATATTTTTGGGGATTTACGATATATAGTATAATAATTATAATATTGTTGTCTCACAACTATAATTATAATAGTATCACAATTATTAATATTATTATTTATACATATTTTTTAATTTTATTTTTTAATATGTCTTTGTTATCTTAGTATCCACTTTCGAGGACATGACAATACACCTTGTTATTTTCGATCATATATTGAACTGCGTGTTTTAACTCCATACAATCATTAGTTTTGTGGCCTTTATTGTTGTGGAAGTTGCAGTAATTTGAGTCATTCCACCATGGTGGTTTGACCTTTGGATCCCAGAATCTTGCTTCCAACGCAGTGATAAGACCACTTGTGACTAGTTCTTTCATCGTTGATTCCAATGTTTGGCCTAAAGGTGTAAACCTATGTCGGTTTGATGGTTTTTGGTATGATTGTGATTTTGTGATTTCATTATTTTGAATGAAATTTGACTTGACAATTTGATCGTTGTTTTGATTTGTTTTTGAAGTAGATGCTGTCAAGTTGAAGACTGGTTTGGCATTTTGTAAATCACTTGTCATTTCATTTGTAGTCGTATTTTGGTTCTTTTGCCAAAATTTTGGCTTATCACTGTTGGGGTATTGATTTGAGGAGTTTGTGTTATTTGATTTGTCATTGAAATGTTTAATAACCCCTCTTTTGACTAGTGCTTCTTCAATTTTAAGGTCGTTTTCTATCACCTTTTCAAATGTGGGAGGACATTGTAATTCCAGTCTGTAACTCATCTCCTTTGTCAAGTTGTCAGTGAACAACTCCATTTTATCTTCTTCAAGAATGGATCGAGGATATCTAGCGAACAATCGTCACCATCTTTGTAGAAAGGACAAGAATGTCTCCCCTTTTTTTGTTTCAAGTTATATATATCCTTTATCGTAACGTCATGTTGGATGTTAAAAGAATACTAAGAGATGAACCTATTGACAAGTTCCTCAAAAGTCCTAATACCTAGTTGTAATTTTGAAAACCTTTTCATGCATGCACCTCCCAAGCCTTTTGGGAATAATCTCATTAGGTAAGTTTCCTCTTGGGAAAACTCTATGCTCATGGTTTTAAATTCCCGGATATGATCGATTGGATATGATCTTCCATTATACTTGTCATACTTGGAGAATTCACAATGTCTAGGAAAAGGTATCATATCGACTGTCGAGTCGAAAGGATAAGGACAAATGTCTTGTATTGCATACCTTTTGGTACTCCCTTTTGTCATATCTTGTATTTGTTGTTGTAAGATTTTCATTTGGGATGTTAAAGCAACAACTGGATCTATACCTTGTGTGGGTTGCGGTATTTCGGTTTCACTTGTTCCAGGTGCTTATTTTAGATGATTTACGTCAAAGTCCTTAGGAAGCTTAGCATCTGATTCAGCCAACATCAAGAGGTATTTCTCCATGTCTTGTTCTAAGATCTTTTCCATAAATTTATGGAATTTGGGATCCTGTTGGGCTGTTTGAAGGTCCTCTGGAGTTATTTCGTTCTTGTCGCTTTCATGCAGACCATTTCAGGGATTTTCTTCTACCATTGTATGTGATGTTTCAAGATCTTGTTCTAAGAGTCTCTGTTTTTGCGACCTAGTGAAGATTGGCATACAAGTTTTTGTTCCTTCTTCCAAAATTTGGATATTCTATGCTAGAAATGTCAAGTGAATTTTTAACAAAGTCGAATAAGATGACTGATCTTATTGATAAGACTAGGTTAAAAATTGGATTACTATACCTTGTTTCGTGATAAAGGATGATAATATCCTAATGATGAAACTTCAATGTAGTAATCGATTGTGTATTTGATTTGACACTTTTGATGTGCAAGATTTGCATTTCAATTGATAAGATTGGGAACTTGTATGAACTTATCTGATTTTGGTCTCTAGATAGTGATTCTGATAAAAAAATACTTGTGTTATGATAAAAACTGTGGATAAATGACTGACAGATTGACGGATATGTCTTGGAACTCTCTGTTTTGAAAGCGCTAAAACAGAGTACAGAAGCGTTATTTCACAGAAACGCTAGAACAAAGTTCAAAAGCACTGAAACAAGAAATGGAAGCGCTATCTTTACAGAAGCGCTAAAACAATGCTTGAAAGCTATAGAAAGTGATGGAAGCGCTATCCTGACAGATGCGCTAAAACAACGCCCGAAAGCGTTGAAAAAGATAATGAAAGCGTTGTTTGATGGAAGCACTAGAATAATGATTATAAGCGCTAAAACAATGCTCGAAAGTGCTATTTTATGAAAGTGCTAAAACAGTGACCCAAAGCGTTGAAACAAGTTTCCAAAGCACTGAAACAGAATTTCTAAGACTCCCTATTGTAAAACTTGACTAGGCCTTGTGGCATATTCTATCATGGGTTGTGGAAAATAGGACTGACGAATGCGTTGACAACCCTTGTGATATTGTGTGAGAGCTCTCCTTTGGAAGAAGGCTCATGAATAGAGTGGCTCTATAGCATAATCAAGAGTGTGACAGGGCTAGCAAAGTCATGATATCTATGGATGAAGATTCTATCTTGTAAAAAAAAAAATTGATTTTGATATAGAAAACGCCTTCTTAAATTATCCTGATAACTGAGAGGTTTCTTGGGTTTGGTGATTTTGATTGTTCACTTGACAAATGTGGTGGACTTCCACTTTCGAATCATGAATTTCTCAACCTGATTTGACTTGTCATTTTTTGGATGATCTTTTGATTTTAATGATTTTGTGAAAACATAGCAAGCAATTGTGGAATGATTATTTTAAACTGAATAGATTGTGTATGTTCAAGAACCACGAATGGTCCTTATTTATTTGCACTGTTTTCTTTGAAAAATGTACACAAATCAGACAGACTCACACTTCTGGTCAAATAGGTCATCGTTATACTCAACAACCCACATCTTGAAATTGCGTTGATGCACACAACCGTGTCACCCCCTAGAGGGCGCCTATGTTTTTGTCGTTTCCAGGCACATACTCAGAGTTGGATTTCTCGTCCTCTGAGCAAACGGTCCTTGGAAATTATATGGTGAGTGTCTTGGGGGCAGATTCTTCCCTCCCCTTGCACCATGAGTATGACAATGTTTGGTTACTGACTCGGCGGGATACTACTCTATGGTTCATAGATAGGGCTTCCATGCGATGCAACAATTGATAAACTCCCTCAGGAGACCTCCCAATCTTTAGAACAAATATTTTGGGGATGGTTATCTTGTTCACTACTGTCAAGTTGGACTTTCATCAACAACTTGCATTTTGATTATAGTGGGTTGGAATCCTTGGCTTTAAGCGTTCTCACTTAGGTCGTTCCCGTAGGGTGAGTATTTTTTTCCACTACAGAAGGCCTTCTAAAGGATTTAATAAAGCGTAAATTGCATGAAATAAGGATGAAATAAGGATGAATATGGTGCTTTGATCACCCAATTAAGGAGAGAGCATAAGCCTAATCACCACACAAGCACAACAGATAAGTTGTTTTGTTTTAAGCCCAAAAAGACAAATTTTCTAATCTATGTGAAGATTTGCTTCACAAAAATCATGATGTTCTTTTTAACTGATACTGCAAAAGTGTGATGGCTACCCTAGGATTGATAAATTTTTAAAACCAGAGGTGACTATGCTAGGATTGATAAATTTTAGTCTAACTGTGAAAAAAGTTTAAATTTTGGCCGCGGTCGCGTCGGATCTAGATCGAATTTATAAAAGCGCTAAAATAGTCCACCAAAGCACTATAGTTTTTACCTGATGCGCTAAAACCGAAAGCGCTAAAATAGAACACCGAAGCGCCAGAGTTTTCCATGAAAGCGCTAAATCAACTTTTCTGGAAATGGGTGACCGATGCGCCGAAACAGGTCATGGAAGCGCTGAAACAGAACATGAAAGTGCCATAGTTTACCACAGATGCGCTATAGTTTTTGATGAAAGCGCTAAAACAAAACACATCGGAAACCAGTGCGACACTTTTCATAAAAAAATGATAAAACTATGGGGCTAGGCCCCACGGTGGGCGCCAAATTGTAAGTGTGAATAAGGAAAACAAGAGTAATACACTTCTTAATATGACATTATATCAAAGATCAAGTAAATTAAACTAATTTAAAACAATAATCTGTTGAAAGCATCATATTGCTCTCTATCTCCAAAGATTTATTAAATCACTGTGGCTCTCAGATCGTGTGAGCACTATGATTGTTAAAATGACAATCTAGAGAATGAGAAGGATGTTGATAATATGTATATGATCAAAAGAAACTAATGCAATATGGATTGACTTGAAAACTGATAATGCAACTACACGAGGCAGCCATGATTGTAAAAGCTTGAATGTTGGATGTTGGATGCTTGGTGCTTGAATTCCTGCAGAGTAAGAGTGCATAAATTAGATAAACTAGGATCCTTTTTGGGTTGAATGAAGCTTTATTTATAGATTTCCTGGCTGTAGAAATGCACAGGGATGGCAAAGAGAGGCTTGGATTCAAACTGGAGGATTGAATGGTGAAACATGGAGGAGATTGAGAGAAATTTGGAGAATGTCTCTACCCATGAAAACACCAGGCAAGAGAAGAGGAAAGATTGATGGAGGAGGATTGAGAGATAAATTTGCAATTTGTCTCCAATTCTTCCCGTGAAGTTTCAATCAATTAATTTTGACATAGTTTTGACATAAATTAGACATAGGATATCTAATTTGACTTTGAGGAAATATAGAGGAATATTCAGTATGCCTTTATTTAAATATTTTTGATTTATTTAAATTAGCAAAAGAGGGATAAATAATTTAATAAAACAAACTATAGAAGTTGTTTATTAAATTAAACAGAAGAATAATGGCAATTAATTAATAAATTGTATGACCTTTATTTAATTAATTTAAGATTGATGTGATAGAATAAAATAGGAAAATGATAATTAAATCAAACAAAGTAATTAGTTTTGTTTATTTAATTAATATTGTAAGATTTTAAATGTGGATGTGAACATGAACTATATAAATAAATATTTCTATTTATTCAAACAATAGAGGGAATTAGGATAATTAATCAAATAATTTGTCTTTAATTAATCAAAATTCTCCAGACCATTTTTAGGTGTATACAATATTAAATACATGAAGCCATTGCATCTCATATATTTCATCATAACATTCATCTTTCAAAGCTTCGTAATTACACAAATCATTCATGCTTTTAACATAAGGTGAAAATTAATTGTAATACATGAATGGGGTGTACTAGGGTCTCACTATCTCATGGTCAATTTTTATAGAGGATCTCCAATCACAGTATAGCAATAGTGTGACAAACAACTTCTATAGCCAGCTGGTTAAACTTCAACAAATAGGATCGATCAAGGATTATATTCAATAATTCCAAAATCTATCCTTAAGAGTGGATACAATTACAAAGGAGAACTTGAATGATTTATTTTTGGGTGGTCTCAAGGATCATATTTAACATGAGGTATGCATGTTTAGTCCTAGCTCTATATTAGACTTTTATCTCAACACAAAAGGTAGAGGAGAATTATTTGACTCCTAGTATGCAAGGTGCTAATGAGATAAGAGAGAAAGGATATTCAACACCTTCTCTTCCTCAACTTATTAGGTTGACTCCACAATAAATTGAGGAGAAGAGAGCAAATGGTTGTGTTTCAGTTGTGACAACAAATATAGTCTAGGACACAAATGTAGTGAAAACAAATTATTCTATATTGAAGGATAGAGTGAGGAAGAAGAGGAGGGACCCATATTAGAGGGTGTTATGGAGTCAAATGAGGAACCACATGATTCCAAACCAATCATTTCTTGTCATGCACTCTCTAGTTTTAGCACCCCACAAACTCTCAAGGTAGTGGGTTTCTCAAAAAAAAAAAAGTAACAATGTTGATCGACTCGGGTAGAACTCATAATTTCATCAACAAAAAGTTGGCTACTCATCTAACTTGTTATATATATCTAGCTTCAAAATTTCAGGTCTTGATTGTAGATGGTGGCACTATTATTTGTTCTAGAAAGTTCCATAGAATTAAATTATCCATGGGAGATTATCACCTTGATAGCCCAATGTACGTGATATCAATGGGTGCGACATATATTATTTTGGGAGTACAATGGCTTACTACTTTGGGAACAATTGAGATGAACTTCTAAGAACTATTCATGAGATTTCAATCAGAAGGAAAGACAATAGATCTAAGAGGATTAAAGGCAAGGTCCCCATAAATGGTAAGTTCTTGTCAAATGCAGAAGTTGCTTAAGAAAGGATTTGATGGATTTGTGGCCCAGTTATGTTCATTAGAAGTCTCTCAATCTAAGGCTCCTACTCATCTAGATTTACAAGCAATAATTGATCATCACTCAATGGTTTTTGGAGATATACCTAAAGGACTTTCTCCTAAAACGGATCATGATCATACCATACGACTAGTTCTAGGGAGTTGAACACCAACAATAAAGATACATCTAATTTTTCATGTCTCTTGTTTGAAGAAAGTAATTGGGTATAATATCCCTACTCAAGAAATATTACCAAATCTTGATGAAGAAGGAAGAATCATATTGCAACTAGAGTTCAGTTGTGAAACACACCCAAAGAGGCTAAGGACTAGAGCACTCATTGAGTATCTCATCCAATGGAAGGATTTAGCATTTGAAGATGCCACATAGGAGGATGAGGAGTTCATTCATAAGAATCCACACCTGATTAGCATTGAGGACAATACTTCTTTGAAGCGAGGGGGCATACTACACCCTTAATATTAGTGCATATCGGGTTATGAATAGTTAGCTTGTGGCTATCTTAACTCTTAATTAATTCGTGTTATTAGTATTATATTGTTATTTAGTTAGTTAGGCCAACCTAAATCTTATACAGGTCTATCTAAGTCGGCCTGGGTTATATCCTAGGCATAAATATGTATATATAGGAGGTTGTGAGTCTTATTTTGATCATCGTTTTGAGTATTGTGTTCTCATTGAAGACTATTGGAGGTATCCCCCTCGAAGTGGATTAGGAGGTTGCCCCCTCAAAGTGGCATATTATTATCAAGTATTTGCAACATATTTTGGATTATATTCTTCTTGTACATAAGTTATTTCATTACAAAATGATGATAGTATTTTAGATACAACACACTCATTTAAAAACAAATGCACATTATATTGATTGAGATATTTTGAGAGTTGTTGAAATCATCTCATTACAAATACTTAAGAAATAATAATTTAGAACACAAATCAAATTTGTAAACAATAAAATATAAAATTTGAAATAGACAAAATTATATATATATTATCAACATAACTTTCACTTCCCATTATATTTAGTGTTTGTACATTATTTTATTTTATTGTCATTATCTTTTGCTAAGTTTATTACTATTGCGATTCTAATATCGTTGGAATACTAACTCTCAACAAATTAGTAATAAACATTAAGCCTCAACATAACTATATATTTTTATTAATGTAAGGTTGATCACTCACTCAATGAATTTATTTATTTTCATTTTCTCTCTTGTACCTTGTAAAATATAACCTCTAAGTTTTTATTAAAGCTTATTGTAATCTTAGTTGGTTATTTATATATAATTAGTATTTGTAAATAAAGTGAATATAGATTATAACATTTATGTTTTGTTTTGATTATATGGGAAAAACAAGTTTTGAAGGGACTCGAAAACCTTTACAACTGAACAAACAAAATGCAACTTAAAGATAAAAATATTGAACCATCAACAACAACCAACATCAAACAACAAAAAAATAACAGCAAAAAAATAGAGACCTAGAAGCAAAGGAAAACAATAGAGCAAAACTCATAAAGGGACACTATTTCATGTTCTTTAAGGTGTTAGCCACCTCAAGTTTTGGGTTCTAATGGAGTTTTACCATGTCCATCAGTTCTTTCTTCTCCTGCCCAAAGGATTTCCTCAAGTTACCCTTCCCTCTAGTAGTAGGGCCTTTAGCTTCATCCTTTCCAAAAGAAATTCCCTTTCCCTTTGAAACTTGATCCTTCTCCATCAACTCAACAAAGTAAATTCGATCTTCTCTTATCTCACTTATCTTGCGAAACAAGACCTCCAAGGATTCAACATTGTTCTTAACCGAAATTTGGCTTACATGCAACAACTTTTTGATGTTTGCATTGGTGTCCAAAATCTTAGCCTCCATTTCAGAGATACGCTTCTCACACAGGGACTTGAAGTCAGTAAAAGAACATTCTAAGTCCATAATTCTATCAATCAAAATATCTGAGGAAGAACCCTTCGATGTATTGTGCACATTATCTTTTAGGCCCCTAATCTTGATATTCACCTTGTTGAACTCTTGTAGAGTCCACTTCGCCAGCTTGAAAGTACTAGTAGCCCCCGCATGAGCCATGTCAAGGAGCTCGAACATTGAAGTGGTATCATTAATTAGGTATGATAAATCCTCAGGCAACGGGTTTACCTTGAGAGGCTTTGGCTTGTCAGACCTCAGATTAACCCCCTCCTCCTCATGCATAGTCTTCCCACTAGAGAGCTCCACACTTGGCATTTGTCGAACCAAGGAGTCATCAATTTCAACAGTCTTCTCCTCAACACCCTTCTCCTTACAATGGTCCATGGTACCCTTCATAAAATCATTTGGCACCTAATTTTTCAACTTAGAAATACACTTGGAAGACCTTCTAGACCTTACCTTAGCATCCTTGTCCACGACATTATCCTTAGACTTGGAACCCCCAGAAACAACATCTATGTCATTGCTAGCAGACTGGGACTCCAACTCCTGAAGAATAATCTTCTTAGCAACATATTTCCCCTTCTTTCTCTTCTTAAAAGGGGCGACCGTAGGGGAAGAAGACCCATCCTCATCCTCCTCATTTCATTCCTCCTCCTAGTTGCACCGATATTCGAACTAGTTGAGAGGGAAACATCACTGGTAGCCTTTTCCTTGCCCTTAATTATTTTAGCAGGGATGAGGGCTCTCACATGCTCCATTATGAGTAGAATGAGGCCCTCGTGTAGAATCGGTGCCCTCCTATTTTTCAAATGAGCATAGACCGACACCTCCAATGAAGACAAGAGAAAGAAAGGGAATGAAATAAAAATCCCATGCCTGAAATGATTCAACAAAGTGAAATGGTGGCCTAAAATTGCAGTAAACCTACCTTCTAGGGTAACATATCGCATGATGATCTCTGCAATATCAGCCCAAATTTTCTTCAAAGATTTTTTTAATAGCCCCAAGATGACATCTTGATAAGCTTTTTTTGTTCATCATCTTTAAAGAACTGGTCCATGGCCTCCTCATTGCTCTTCCTCTCCTTAAAGAATTTGTGACCCACCAACGACAAACTAGTAATGGCAGCTATAAACTCCTCATTAATCTCAAACACCATTCCCTTAAGCTATAACTTACGATTATGCCAATATGAAACAAATTTCATTGAAGCCTTGGGATCATGGTTGTGGAGCCTTTCTAGGAAAGGCGTGAAATTACAATGCTCAAGAATCCTCCAAATTTTATGATTCATCCTCAAACTAGCATAGGAATGGGGCTTGATTCTACTATGGTCACCCCCCATGTTCACAATCACCATAAGAATAAACCCTCGGATAGAGACGGTCGACTGAGAATACCCACAAAACTTGCGACTATAATGTAGGTACAAATGGTAATATCAATCCAACAAATGAGCTCACCCATATCCATCATTTCACAATAAAACCTTAGCATCCTCAGGAAGGAGGGATTACTCCTCCCATGCCTTCATTAATTATGATAACCTCATTAGCAAAGAAATCCGCTAATGAGTTGGCCTCTCGATAGATATGAGTGACACAAGTTTTAATATTTATGTTTTGTTACTCATAATTTAATATTCTATATTTATAAATATTCTTAATCTAAGATTAAATTGAAATTAAAATATTAGTTCAAAATTTAAAATGACCCTATAATTTGAGTATGATCCATATGCCTTTATGTTTTTTTAAAGAATCCACCACTATCATTTTAAAATATATTTGTAGTCATGGTAGAAAATAAATAAACATGAAAATATTCACATTTAAAATACTGGACTTGTCTAAATTAGATTGAAGTGCATTTATGAGACAAGAGAGTATGTTCAAGGCTAAAACTCATCTTTCAATATGCAAGAATTATTTCTAATGCCTTCAATAATGAAGGGCACATAGGATCATATTATTTTTGTGTAAAGGAAAATCTATCTTATTACTTGTTTTTCCTTACAATCTACTTGAATTTTATACTTTAAAGCATCACCACAAGATATCCAAAACATGTAACTTTGAAACACTAAGCCAAAGATTACTAAAATTGTAAACCAAGGGCTACTTTGGACTACTTTATCTCTTCATTCAAAAAAACTATCCAAGAATGGGCACAAGATGAAATCCTAAACATAGAATGAGGTCTAGGTAACACATTTTGGTCTTTTGTATTATATAATTTTACTTAGAAGTAGATTTGGGAGCATTCATAGAGGTCATAATAATCCTAAATCTCAATTCTTGAGTTGTCATGTTCCATGGACCCTAAAACATTTCAACATCCACCTATTGGGCCCAATTTGTAGAGTGCTAAAGGAGCAACCAACATATGAAGATGATACAAATATGAATTTAATAAAGTAGAGTCAAATATGGTAGGGGCATTGGGATTAGAGGCAATAGTCTTCATGAAACTTGGGAAATTAATAAGAGAAGAAAAATGCCTAGATTTATCATTGATAAAACTAAAAAAATTAAGTTTACTAATATAAAAGGAAGAGCCATTTGAAAATATAAATTTTTTCCTAAATTAAGAACTAGGGAAAATATATTTTATTTTTTGAAATTAAATATTTAATTTTTTTTAATTCATGAGTTAATCATTAGATTTCCATTCATCAAGTTCGACTCTGGTTTTTATAACGTTTTAACAATTGAAATTGATCAATTTTTAATGAGAATAGGAAAATAAACAATTTTATGAGTCCCACATATCCTACATTCCCTATTATATAGGCTCCCTAGTTTTATTTTATTTCATTATTTTATTCCCTATTTTTAGTGAAATCTAATTGCTAAAACAATTTTTTCTTGGAGGAACTTTTAGATTTTAAATTAATTAAAACTCATTTTTTGCTACTCAACTAGAAAGTTTAATCTAAAATTATTGTTGTTTCCTAGATGGCTAACACATATAGTATAGGAGACAATGGGAGGTGTGCATGCCTATATATTTCAAAGGGTAGATTGAAAGCCACATATTATTGTCTGTGGTTGTTGCTTGCAGTCTATTATGGTTATATGTTGTTTGTTGGTCACATGTGCAACTTTCATTATAAATAGTTTTCCTTTAATTATTTTTTAAGCCAATGTTATTGAATTAGAATCAACATCTAACAAAAAATACAAATTTAATATATTTTTTTTTAATTCTTTTTCCATTTAATTTCTTTGTTTAATTCATCTTATTTTCATCATTTGAGCATTGAGATTATAAGGATTATAAGGAAAATTCTCTCTAAACAAGCACCTAGATTTGCACAATCATAGGTAATTTTTTGTCTAAAAACTCACAACTATCCAAATATGGAAACCACCAACTTTAACCAATGCGAATTCTATTGAGAATTGCAATGAATGTCTCATCCCTTTGTCGCATTGTAGAGATCAAAGAGTAGCACTTTATATTATCATTCCAAAAATTGTAAGGCATTAGTTCAGACAATGTTGGTTTATTTTCAAATACAATAGAGTCAAGTACAGGTTGCGCTTGGTAAAGATCTCCACAAAAAATTGTGTCGAGGTTTGCAAAGTATGAAGTTGGAATTTGCATTATATCTCGTAATCACTTGTCAATATAGCGTAGAAATGTTGAACCCACTAATGAAATTTCATCAATGAGGAGGACACGTAGTTGTTGAAAGTGCTTTGACATTGTATCCAATGTTTCAATATTCAATGATATGAACTCTGATTTGTTGAAAGGTATGTGGAACACTGAGTGTAGTGTTACTCCACCTATGTTGTATGTTGCTTTTCTTGTATAAGCAGTTATTAGTCTCTTAGGCTTGTCTGGGTCGTTGTCAATACAGTTATTGTAGACATGGAGAAGGGCTTGGTATATGGATTTTGCAATGAAAGTCTTGCTTGTTCCAGCTCCACCTATCAAGAATAAGTGTAGTGGAGTTTTAATATCTTTCATCTTCTTTAATTCAATGTCCTTTACAATTGCTTGTTGCTCTTTGTTTAACATTTGTCATAATTTTTAGTACTCATTGTTTTCCATAATTTGTGGATGTTGAATAATTTCAATTGTATTAGAAGTTATACTATTTAAGTTGATGCAGTTTGTACTTTGATAATCTACTTGTATGTCATATTGTTCTTGGTCTTTTTTCTTTCTTTTTTTTGTGACAAAAGTCTCATTGGCATTGCTTTCATCTTTAGCATTTAGCTCATGTCTAGCTTTGTTGATGTCACCCCATGCAGAGTGAACATTGTAATTGAACTTTGCATGGTTAAGCTGAATTATTTTTTCATGATGTATGTAAGCGCCTTGCCATGAATTGAAATCATGTTCCAATGTATTTTCTTGTATTGTAAAAGGGACATAGAGTAGTAATTGCTCCCTACAATAATTGTCTAACATGTTTATTGAAATTGATGAATCGTATAACATTTGGTTTTTTCTTTGGTTCAATTTTATTTCCATTCTTGTTGTATTGTGCAACAAATTCTGCAAGGCATATGCCCAAAATATTTGGAGGGCGTTTGACATAGTAGTCTATTAAAGATTTACAAATTACATTTTCTGATTCATCTGGTTCATTGACTATATGTTTTACCGGTTTCAGAACAAATGTGTGATCATTATCAGTCCTTGTATCAATAAAAACACATTTCCTTGAGCTATAATTAAGTGGGAGGGATAAGGCAATGTGAGCAACTTGTTGTGAAGACATTTGTTGTAAATTAAGTAAAGCATTTCCAAGTTTGGTTATCATCTTTATGGCATCAATATTATTATGTTGGTGGTCTTTACGTATTCTTTTAAATGCATGAGTCATTGATTTGTCAACCTTTTCCATGTAAGAGCTACAATACATTGTTGTTGCATATGCATTAAGAACAAA
Source organism: Sequoiadendron giganteum (assembly GCA_007115665.2). Lineage (NCBI taxonomy): Eukaryota > Viridiplantae > Streptophyta > Pinopsida > Cupressales > Cupressaceae > Sequoiadendron > Sequoiadendron giganteum. Next base: position 113,233,164 of record CM021109.1, read on the forward strand.
TTGTGCATCTATATTTGCTTTCCATAGTTGTGGAATTTTCTTTGCAAAACTATTGTTCCATATTTGTGATGGTTTTCTTTGTAATAATAGTGTAGGACTATGGATTTTTGATCTTATAGCTATGATATAATTGTCCTCATTGATATCTATTTGATGTAGGAACATTTGAAAAGAGAAGGATGTTTCATATGTTCCTTTTTCCATGTTTGAAAAGATATTGTTTGCAGTTGAAATTATATCTTCATTCTTGTCTACTAGCGGTTCGAGTATTATAGTTTTGTCCATTGGTGGCAATGGGAAATTGTATATGCATGCAGATTTTTTGGTTTTCCTACATTGCTTTGTATAATGATGCTTGTGTAATATAGCTAAATGAGGTTGTAGATGCTTTGTGCTACATGTTATGTACTTGTCTACAAAGTCTATAATATTTGCATTGCTATCTTTGCCATAGATAGGTGCATTTTTTATCCATATAAGAAAGTGTTCATGTTCATTTCCATGATTTTTGAATTCAATTACAGAGAAATAGTCTAAGACATTTCCAAAGAAAGAATCATCTGTAAATATTAATTTTTTGATTGCATTTATTCTATGTCTATAGTAACGTGCACAAGTTACTGGATCTTTTTTTATGAGATTGAATTTATGATTTTGATTTTGGCTATAATTTTCTTCTTGTCCCGATCTTGATTGATGTGAAGTATGTAATTGTTCAAGTGTATTAGATAGAGGATCCTAATTTTGTTCAGCACTAGAAAATGTAACAAAAAAAGTAGGCGGTCCTAGTTGTCGTATCATTGCAAATACATTCTTTTTAAGTTGTAAATAATCAAGAGATGTTATTATCCTTTTGAAATCAATATAGCCAATATCTGATTTGAGTATCCTCTCTAGGTTAGGTTTTTCTTTGACATCTTTAGCTAGTAGCTTTTCTTCCTTTTAGTTGACCTTTACAAATTCTTATCCACATTGTAGACATAACTTATTGTATGAGTATCTTAATGGTCTTGAAAAATAAGTTTGTTATGTGCTAGGAAAATTATCTATTTGAATGTAGCAGCTCCCATTGTGCAATTTTTCGGTATGTGAATTTTTTGACAATGTCATCATCACGTGGATTGCCAAAAAAGAGTGTAGGAAAATTCATCTCTTCAGAATACTTATCTTTAAAGATTCCAATTGGAGAATTCTCTTGTGTAGGTGCTATTTCTATAATTTTGTCTTGCATTTTATGTATAGATCTAGATTCAGTGAATCCATGGATTAAAGAATCATAGGGGTATTGATGTTCTGTGTCACTTTCTGAGTCACTTTTTATTGTACTTTGTTCATTTCTATTTTCATTTTGATTATTGATTTGAAATTCTTTTTCCCAATATTTTTTTATTTCAACTCTTTCCATTTTGTAAAGCATTGTTTCGCTTAATTGGGTCAAGGCATGCATGATAGTAGTTGGTCGTACCATACCTTTTTGGAATGTATTTTTGTATTCCAATCGTCTCTTAAAAGAAACAATAATTGTTGATGTTTCATCAATAGATTGTGGTAGGGCTTTCTATATAATGTTCATGTTAACTAGAACATTGATAATGGAACCAGTTAGTCCTATTTGAGATCTTTTGTATCCTAGTTCCCAGATCTGAGCAAATGCAATTCTAAGCGAGACAAGTCATTCTTCTAATTGCAATAGAGTTTGTACATATTTCAGTGATTTGTTTATTCGAATATTATGTGGTGATGCATATTTAGGAAGCATGGATTGTTTCAATGTTGTAAGACATTTTTGACAAATAGAATTTGACAATATTTGATCATTTGATTGTGTTAATTTGTAGTAGGTTTGTTTGTCTTTGTCTTTAAAAGTCCTAATGTCTTTCTTGAAATACAACATTTGACAAGATGCACATGTATTTTTTGGTGTATCTTGGATTGTTTTTCAAATATTTATATTGGTGAGAGTGAATTATTTTCTTTTGATGTTCTAGATATCATTGATTGGTTGTTGCGTATTTGCTTCTTGATTTGGCGGAGTGAAGTATTGTTCAATTTTTCTAGCTTTTTCCTTTTTGTAGGTTTTAATATTTGATTTTCATTTTTATTTGTTATGAATTGTTTAATTTTTGGGAATGTTGTTGGTGCTTGGTAGTTTAGAGTGTGTGTTTGATATGGTAGAAGTGGCTCAAAATGTCCACTATGAGGAGTTGCATCGTGGAAAAGAATGGAATATGAGTCTGCATTTATTGATTCATTGAAGTGTAAGTGCTTTTTACCTGTTGTCATTGACCAAATACATATTTGTATTTTTAGCCATTTGGATAGCCAAAGAATACAAAATATATCTCCCCATAGTCCAATTTGTTTGTCAATTGTAGTTGGTTTTGTTGATAATCGCATTCAGCGTAGATATGTTTCAGGATCATGTATGTTGTGTAAATCGTGTAGAGCTTGAGGATTCAAGTCACAGTGGTATGATATAATTGCCTCTTTGTCACCCTTTTTAAGGGAGGTTAAGAAATAATCAATGGTTCCATTTCGTAGTTAGATTAATGTGTACTGAAAGTTGAGTAAGAGTTCTAATGAATCAAACAAGCAATCACCAACATTGTACTTAAAATTGTTCATTCTAAATAGTCCTTCATTTTTAAGTGTAATATCAATGTTGGAAACTTGAATTTGGCCTTTGAATTGATAATTATCTACATCAATCATTTGTATTTTTGCCATGTGTGATAGTTGTTTTGATTTATTTTTTGTTGAACGTGTTTAGTACTTTGATTGTCATTATTATTTCTAATCTGTTGTTTGAGTTCATGAAATTTTGTTGATGTTTCATAGTTTAGATATTTCCTTGGAGTACTTAGAAGTGGCTCAAAGAGTCCATTGCAAGCATTTGCATCATGAAAGAGAATGGAGTACGCCTGTCCAAGGGCTGATATGTTGAACTACAAATACTTCTTCCCTGTTGTCGTTGACCACAAACATATTTGTATATCTAGCCATTTGGAGAGCCATTGAATACAAAATACATCTCCCCATAGTCCAATTTCTTTGTTAGGTGAAGTTGGTTTTGCACATAATCGCATTCTATGAAAATATGTTGTACGATCATGTACTGCATGCAATTGGGCTAGATTGTGTGGATCTAATTCGTAGTTGTATGACTTTGTTGCTTCTTTTTCATCTTTTGCAAGACAACTCAAGAAATAATTGATAGTCCCATTTCGTAGTTGGATTGATGTGTAACGATAATTGAGTAGCAGTTCTAGTGAGTCAAATAAGCAATCTCCTACATTGTACTTGAATGTCTTTACTCTATATAGTCCTTTGCCTTTTAATGCGATATCAATATTGTAAGGCTGAGTTTGAATTTTGAAATGGTAATTATCTACATCTATAACTTGTTGTTTTTCCATGTCCAGTAATACCCTTTGATCTTTTTTACTTGTTTTAGTTTTTATGGTTTTATGTGTTGTTTTGTTAGTTATTTAGCTCTTTGCCTCCTACAACAGATAATTCCCAAACGTCATTACAACATATTTGAATTTGTAATTATTCTAAATTACTATTCTTATCTTGTTAATTTCTAATACTGTGAAAATGTATAGATACTTGTAGTACAGAATACTATTTGCATAAATCTAAGTTGGAAGAGAGTTAAACATAAGTGCATAAATTTCAGTAAAAAGTATCAAGCAAGTTGACTTTTTATAACAATACAAATTTTTGACTGAAATGAACTGATTTTTTATTTGTAGCAAGGAAAACATTGCATTTGAAAACTTAAAAATGAGCAACAAAATTGTTCATTGATTCGTGAGCTTAATATTTGTAGACATGCATATACAAGCAACTTTAAGCATAGTAAAATAGAAAATTACAAAGACCAAATTAGAAAACTATTTGTAGCAATTCATTTTGTTAAACTGAATTTTGGATTTTTAATTCTAATTTGAAATAGAAATTGATCTCAGGGGAATTATACATATTTCCAAATTTTTCAAAATTATATATATTTTTGCATGTATCTAAGATTGAAACTCTAAGAAAAGGAGAGCATTGTTGCAGATTTTTGCATAGTTTTGGCATCATATTCCATCCATAAACTTATGCTTTCCTCCATACGTTTTAGTCTACTTTGTATTTTTTGCACTTCCATTGCAGTTTGTGAACAAACTTGACAGTGGCTCAGTTGTTCTATGGAATTGGAATCAATAGGCTCCTTGATGACACAACAATAGCCATTGTCAATGTTCTTCTTCATGTTCTTAGTATCCACATGGGGATGCTAAAGGACATGGTCCATACTTGATTTGAATTCAGCTTTGTTCATTTGGTTCAAAATGCTAGCAGATTCAAACAACAATGGAGATTGCTTGAAAAAACTGTCAACAATTGTTGCATCATCTAAAGAAATTGTAACAAAGGAACTTAATTAGTAAGAATTAATTTCAATAACAATAACATAAAATATCAATATTCATTTACATAATTTATTATTTTGTACTATTATTCTATAGAACTGCTATGAATAGGGATATGATATCAAAACATGGTATTAAGAATCATACCCTTCATATGGTTCATGTAAAGACACTCATAATTTGTGTCTATGAAGTTGTCAACTTTTGCATTAGGCACTTGAGATGTACCGCCATTCTCCTAGTTGTCTTCAATAGCACTAGTGTAATGTGGATTTGGAAAGTATTTAGATATTATTTCATCCAATAAACCTATATTTGAGTAAACATGATTTTTTGCTGCTTCTTTGGCTTTAAAATTATGTATCATATGTCTTGAATCACCACACATATAATCTAATGGTGGATGTTGCATTAATTTGGAAGACTAAACAAGAAGTTGATTTTCTTTGGTTGTAGAGTCCACTTTGTAAGATGACAAGAAAGCATATTCAAAGAAATTGCATGGGTTTGAAATGGTATAGCTAGAATTTGTAGTTGCCTTAGTTCCTTCCATGCAGCTAGCAGTTGTTTCATAGGTTTTTGCAGCCTCTTCAATCGTATCAAATATTCCAAGCCATCATCATTTCTTAGATCCAGGCTACCTAATTTATGCAGCAAAATGACCCCATGGGTGTCTCCTCACACCTTTATATTTGTTTTGCTTTCTACGATACTTGAATCTCTTCCAATTCAATATTACTTGTTTAGTTACTTGAATTGCTTCTGCAGGTTCTTCAGAAGTTGATTGCCTTGGCACTGTTTCCATTTCTTCTTTGCATTATCTACTTCTATTCAACAATCTCATCAACACACATTAAGATTAACTTTGTTGTGTCAATAGTTTCTTGAGTTTAGAATTGGAGGCTGACTACTTATATTCTGGACGGAAAGGTTTTGACAATAATCTATGCAAAGAAGTAGAAGAAGACTACTACATTGCATAGCAACAGTATAAGAAATTGAGGTGTATCTTTGACTAGGATGAGTAGCAATATCAATAGGCACATTTTGAAAAATACGATGATATATGGAAATAGATACAATATAGGAGCAGTCATTAGTTGCTATAGTAGACTAGTATGCAATTTATGATAATTTTCGTATGGAGAAAGCATTTGTAAGTAGTTTGTATTTGATCCACGTGATCCACAATCAGTGGAACTATGACTTTGATCTCCTGTAGAAGATATATTGTACCATATTAAGTAATGTACTATTTGAACATAAAATATTCAATTTAGGATAAATAATAAATGTTAGGGTTATTTTAGTAGAAGATACATCCTAGTTAGCTATTAACAAATTTAAAAAAATCATTTGTTCAATCGACTGTGACTGTCTGAAAAGAGACATATAGATTTAGGAACAAATCATGTATTTAAAGCTTGTACAAGTATAATATCTGAACTTTTGAACAATGGAAAACTATGTCTTGAAAATGGCAACTCATGAAGGAAAATTAAATTTATTTTCGTATAAGGTGCATGTTGCTTAGTTAGTGATGTATTGGTCTAATAATTGTATGACCTAGATTTCTACTTGGAGATTAAATGCTAATAGCTGCACAAATTACAATGATTAATCCTAAACTAACAAACAATCTAAATCAAAAACAACAAAGAACGAATAAGTAAACATGAATAACTAAACAAATTAATTGAAAAAATCTCACCAAATATGCCTTCACTCCTTCGAATTATCTCGATTGCTCTTCTCCATTTTGTTGTTTCAGTATTCTTGCCCTCTTATTTTTCAGTATTGATGCAAGCATAACTTCGTCGAGTGACTAAGCAAAATATCAAAGATAAGTTTCTTCTCAAAAGTGTATGATTTTGGGAGGAGGAATAATGATAATGACAAACCATTTTATAGATTTTGGGTTTTCGAACGATCGACTCAAATTGAAAGAGAGATCGATGGACGAGATTGATGAATGCCATGCGATGTGATTTTTGTGTTAGATAGAACATGAGTTAGAAGATGAGTCAAAAAAGACTGCAGGATAAAGATTAAGTTAGAACGTGAGTTAGAACACGAGTTCAAGATCTTAATCTTCAGTTAAGAGTCTTCGAAAAATAGAAGAAATAGACTTTGAATGTCAAAGACAAAGTTAGAAGTTGAAGAATAATGCATTCAAATGCAAACATGATTCAACATCTGATTATCTCTGCGAGAGGACTCTCTGTCGTAACTAGTCAGTTAACTAGTTCCAACTCATATGCATGATGTGCTAATTAATTAAATATCTTTATTTAATTAATTAGCACATCATGCATATGAGTTGGAACTAGTTAACTGACTAGTTACGACAGAGAGTCCTCTCGCAGAGATAATCAGATGTTGAATCCGAAAATAACTGGAGAACTAAAAATAGATCTTGAGTCAGAAGGTGAGTGAATGATTAGTCAACTGATTGACAGAAGAATGTGACATAAATAAATAAATATGAGTTAAATGTTAATTTAATTCAACATTCGAAAATGAAAGACTTAATTAAATAAATAAAGATAATTTATTTAATTTGACTGTTGTAAAGGTGGGATTGAATAAATTAAATAATAAATATTTAATCATAGATAAAGGGGGTTAAATGAATATTTAATTATAGTTGAAGTATGACGGAGGGGTAATTAAATAATAAATTATTTAATTAAGAAGGAAGAATTAATTAGTTAGCGACATAATTAAACAAATATGATTTATTTAATTAATCAAGTTGAATAAAGGAATTAATGAATTAATGAAAAAGGGGTATTTAATTAATAGAGGAAATATTTGTTAGAAAGGTAATTAAATAATTTCCATTATTTAATCACGACCATGGATAATAGAAAATTATGTTGAAAGTGGTGTTCGTAGGCCTAGACCAATTTTCGATGTCTACAGTTTGCCCCTCTTTGATACAATGTTGTTTCAGCGTTGTGTCAAATAAAATATGCCCTGATCATGCCCCAGCATGAAACAGGTTAGGATATGCCCCCTCAGGAAAATTGACAATTTTTGAAAAATTCCAAAAAAATCAGGAAATATTCCCAATAAGTCAATTTGACAATCAGAAATGCCATGGAGTTGACGAAATTGAAATTGGATGTGATACGGACGTGTACAGGCTATTTGAAGTTGAAAGGTTAAGCGGCCAATAGACAAGGTCAGAAGAAATGCCACCCAAACCCTAGCTATAAATAATAATTAGGTTGAAAACCAATTCATTTGCACTCGGAAGAGTTTGGAAAACTGAGAATTTTCTCTGACTAGCGGACGAAGATGGCACCCATTCCCTATGTTGTGCATCGAGGATATCGGATCCGAACCTTCAAGCGGCCAGCCAACATAGGACCACCGGTATGTACCCGAAAATGAACTCTTGAAATTTATTTTTGCACGTATTTTTAGGCCTTTAAAATTTAATTAGCATATGCGATCTTTCGAGATCAACACATATATCGTCGTATTCGTGACATTTGACTGCAAAATGACGCATGTGCTAAAACACACCTAGGCTAGGTTAGGCATTGTAGGGAATAAATGCATTTGCATTATTATACACCGCATATGTATGTATGGGTCGCATCTGCATTAAGAATAAATGCATGTAGGGTAGTGAACCGCATGTGCATTAGTGAAACACAATTGCATTAGATAGACAGGCTTAGAAAATGCACCACATTTGCAGTAGGTAGAAACTATTGTGGTAATGTGCAACGCATATGTAATGTGCGACGCATATGTAATGTGCGACGCAAATGAGTTGTCGTGCAACCCATTTGTAAGAATGCACCGCATCTATTAAAGTGAGCCGCATTTGGCTAGTAAAATTTTCTAAAAATTTTTTTAAGGAAAAATTTTTGAACATGTTGACATTGTGGTTGAAATGTAGGTTGTATTGGATCCTATATATAAGCGGGAGACACATCCTGACACTTTCAATCTGAGAGATCGTATGAGTAGTGCAGAGATACGACTCTTGTGGAGACTTGGTCTACGCCACTATCCTTTGATGCCCACTGTTCGGGCGAACAAAGAGATGCTCACTGTGTTGTGCGAGTGATGGCACTCTGAGACATCTTCATTTCATATGTCGACCAAGGAGGCGACTGTCACATTGGAGGATGTGTACAAGATACTTAGACTACTGATTAGAGGAGAGCGAGTGATGTACGATACCCAGCATGGATTGACTGAGCTAGCCAGATTTTATTAGGTCGATGATATCAATAGGCTCGACATTGAGCATTACGAGATTAGATGACCAATTTTGGTGGATAGATATGAGAGGATTGATTGTATATTATGTACACTGATAGGTGGGATAGTATTACCAGATTGACGAGGTCATGGTTTTCCTGTTGGATGGGGAGAGATGTTGGTGGGTATGCTAGAGAGAGAGACCGTGTATGTCTGGGGTCCATGTTTATTAGGGATGTTATATTTCCATTTACATGATATTCCATACAAAGACACACAATCGATGAGTTGTGGGACCACTTTGTTGATGGTTTGGGCATGGGAGAGGATAGTTGTTTTTCGTCCTCTAGTTACTATAGAGCGACGGGAGAGATCTCTGTATGTTTTTCGATACACAAGAAACATCACTCAGAGCCACGTGGGGGATATCGAATATTGGAGACATGCACTCGACATTCTAGATCAGTTCACTTGGAGACCATACTTGGACTATGAGCAGTGTTCTGATGAGGATAGACATATGTCGTATTGCAGAAAGACACAATACCTGATTGGGAGAACTGTTTTGAGTGTGCACATCATAGAGAGACACTTGCCAGATAGAGTTTTGAGATAGTTCAGCGAGGTTCAGGATGAGCCTCGGAGTAGAGCAAAGTTTTCTTGTTCTTCTAGAGAGGTTCCATATTCGGGGCCCATGATTCTTGTTACTACCGCAGAGGTAGAGATACAGGCGTTACAACCAGTACAGTGGGGATGGAGAGACGAAGCAGCAAATCTAGGGACGACAACTGCATATGACGCATGGTGGGTGAAGCATTGTCTGATTCCATACATAGATCTGGATCAACCGACACCAATTGAGAGATGAGGCATAGGACCCAGAGGACGGCAAAGATGTAGAGGTGGTAGAGTTGGAGGGAGGGGTGATGATGGCAGAGGTGGTAGGCGAGGATAGAGAGGGTGAAGAGGGGGTCGAGTAGGTGGAATTTCACCTATCTGAGAGGCAATGGTAGAGGATGTATTGATGTTGGACATCAGAGGTGGAGCTGATGTACATGGCAGAGATGAACCTGTTGCAGAGGAGGTGGTTGTAGAGGAGTTAGCCGATGTGGATATTGGGGGAGAGGATACCGCAGAGGATGTGGATATGGATATAGACCATCTAGGTATTCTGGCAGGATATGGGGAGGATGATGTTGAGGAGGAGGCACCTACGGAGGAGCAAGAGAGAGAGCTCAAAGATTGGATTGTGGAGGGGAGACAGGAGGATGATGCCCCTAGGGATGGTGATAGGGAGGCCATGGAGGAGAGACTGAGACTGATGGCAATAAAGCTTGATGTTATGCGGATAGAGAGAGAGACAGTGCCCATGTAGAGAGAGATAGTGCACTCATGGAGAGGGACTAGGCCATAGCTCGAAGACAAGAGATCGAGCAACAGTTTACAGAGGTCAGATGCCTGGTCAGTGGGTCTTCATCTGATGGCATGGTACAGGAGTTAGTCAGAGCCGTACAGAGAGCATCATATTATAGGGATTTATATGAGTTAGTGGTATCAGCAAAGAGACTGGCTCCTAGCTTCTCAAAGGTTCGTAGCCATAGATCACAGAGCAAGAGTCATACCAGGACACAGAGTAAAGAGGGTGTGGTAGGACCACCGAGGACAGGTCCGTATGATAGGCCTTCCACCTCATAAAGAGCACCTTCGAGGCAGTTTCCACCACCTTCACCACGAGACAGTAGTGGTAGTGGGACATGATGATATGTTGTTATATATGTAGACACTGTATTTTGATCAGAGAGCCTGCGAGCTCATTTTTATTTATGGATACATTCTGACATTATACTGTGACACATTATTTTGAGTGATATATATATGATTTTGGCAGCTTTTGTATGATATGCAGTTCTATTTTATGGTGATGCATTTGCTTCTATATGATTTTGTTTCCTAGATGATGTATGTATATGTGTTATGAATGAATTTTTCTACATGTGATGAGTTTATGCAGTTTATGATGTTATGGATGTCGTTATTTTCTTATGATAATGGATGTAATGAATGTATATGATGTTATGTATATGTGATGATGAAATGTACATGTGTAATGTTTCCACTATGTATGTTGATGGGATGCCTATTATGCAATGATTTCAGAAATATGTTCCTATATGTTTGAAATGCAATCTAACTATATGAAATATTTATAAAATGTATGCAAATGCAGATTATCTAATATTTTTGTTGTGTCACAAGACTTTATCATTATGTCAGAGAAGAAATGCTAGCATGAATGAATTTAGAACATTAGTAAGAAATAACGAAGGTTGATTGATTGAAAAACATATGATCTTTGATATTGTGCCAAGTATGCTATGCTTTCTTTTTATCATCATTGGGTGGGACATGACACAAATGGACAGTACACACCATGATATGAGATAGACCATAGTGTACAAAGTCATCCATCTGTGAAAAATAGATAGTCTTAGACAAGGAGTGTCTTAACTCATACCAAGGACAAGATTGCCCCAGTTGTTTTGTCTTAACAAACCACAAACAACAAACAAATAAAAGACAGGTCATGAGATCTCATTGCTCTTCTAAATCCTTGATAGGACATCCTTGAGAAAACTAGTAACATGACCCAAAAACCAATGCTAAAAAGACAGTTGGCAAACAACAGCCAAAGAAAAAAGAGTCCTAAGACATCCTTGCTTCTCTAAATCCTTCAAGGGACATCCTTGAGAAAGTTACTAACCGGATTAAATTCACAAATCGATAAAAAGATAAGACAAAATAAGATATAAAGTCATAAAGCCAAGTAAAATTATTTGCCAAAAACTTGATCTTGTAGGATTGTGTGATTGTTTGATGTTTGAAATAGCATAATGTGAGGGATGACACATACCGCAATAAGACGTTGAGTCTCATTTCGACTAGGTGACTATCTGTATAAGGCATGACAAAGCTTGGTTTTAGAAAGACACGTGTAATATAAGACATTGGAGCCTAATGATGTTGATGTGACAATCTACATGAGACTATGACAATTTGACGACATTTGCTGACAAGAAAGACATATCTTGCAAAGACATAAGTTGATCATTTTGACAATGTGTTTGATATTTACTTGATGACTGTTTGAGATGTTGCCTTGTTGTTGCATGACTTGTTTTGATTCGTTGACTGATTAAAAGCATGTGTGTGTATTAACAGTGTATGACATGAGATGATACCCTAAAGTACTGACCTAATGTGGTTACAAACATGCATCTAAGTGAATGATATGCAATGTGTGTGATAGTGAATTGTGATAAACCCTATTGGACTGACCTAGTGTGGTCTCGGGAGCTCATCAATTGATTAGCCTTGCCTACATTATACATGCAGAGACCTTGTAGTTCGACGCGACCAATGACTTTGAATGTACAAAGAGTCATGATTTTAATGTGTGTGATACATGATAAACCTAGACAGACAGACCTAATGCCTCAGGGGCACATCGATTGATGGCCTTGCCTACATCCCAATTGTAGAGGCAACGTAGTTCGACTATGTCTATGACTGACTTAACATGATTGACTTGACATGACTGACGTTGTTTTTAGGATTTTTTGACATGTTTTTGAATTTTTCTAATGTTTTTGGATTTTTCAGGACATTTTCCGATGGTGCAATGCTATGTATAAGGTAGCATGGCATAGAACAAGGATTTTCCCCTAGTCGGGAATAAGACATGTGAGATGGGGTGGGGAGTGTGACGAAATGGACGTTAGATGTCAATCATTCCAAGGAATGGATAGGACAACCATTTATTATGAGGGATGGTGAAAAAAATTCTGATTGGAATGATGGTAGATGAAAGAGCGAGTTTGACTACACATGGCGCCTATTTGCCAAGTTTTCACCATGGTCTTATCCATAGCACCACCGAAATGGTTTTCACTATTGAATGAATTATTTTTCTTTACTTTTTTGTTATTTTTGGTGTTACAAAGATGCCTATTTGCCAAGTTTTCATCAAGGTAACCATTTTTTTTTGTTTTTTCATTTTATTTTTTTGTATTTTTCTGGTTAAGACAAAGACTCTCAGAAGCTACGCATAGAACCTTTTCAGATGGAGGTTGTTAATTGGTGATAAAAGTGGCTCTCCTTCAGGAGTAGAGGGTTGGTACGCTCCTGATCCAAAAGCTTCTATGACAATATAAGGCCCTAACTAGTTAGGTTCAAAATTTCCTGGCTTTTCCTGTTCAACTTGATTCTTGGTATTCTCCATTAAAACCAGGTCACCAATGTCAAAGTGTCTATTTAGAATTTTCCTATTACAGCTTCGACGAAGACGATTTTGATATGCTTGCAAATGGTCTAGTGCTTTTTGTCTTCATTCATCCAGTAATTCTAGCTCTTGTAATCTGGATACACGGTATTCTTCATCGTCAATGTGACCTTTCAAGGATACCCTCAAGGAAGGAATTTCAACTTCAATAGGTAAGATAGCTTCGGATCCGAATACTAGGGAATATGGAGTGGTGCCAGTGGGAGTACGGATGCTTGTACGGTAAGCCCGTAAGGCAAGATTTAGCTATAGGTGCTAGTCATGACCAACGTCATTGGCAGTCTTCTTTAGGATTCTAATAATGGTTTTATTAGATGCCTCGGCTTGGCCATTACTTTGTGGGTAATATGGGGTGGAAAAATGATGTTTGATATGGAACTCTTCACATAAATGACGTACTTCTTAGTTTTTGAATGGGCAGCCATTGTCTGTGATTATGGATTGGGGTACACCATACTGACAAATGATATAGTGTAAGATAAACTTGGATATTTGTGTGCCAGTGATGTAGGTCATGGGAATAGCTTCGATCCATTTGGTGAAGTATTTGGTGGTGGTTATGATGAATTTATGGTCGTTGGATGATGGAGGGTGTATCTTACCTATGAGGTCAAGTCCCCATTAGGCAAAAGGCCATGGTGATGTAATCAGATGAATTTTTTGTGTTGGTGCTCTTATCAAATCTCCATATATCTGGCATTGTCTACATTTCTTTACAAAGATATATGAGTCTTTCTCCATTGTAGGCCAATAATAACCTAATCTCATAATCTTATGGGCTAAAGTAGGACCACTCGAATGGGATCCACATATACCCTCATGCACCGCTCGCAAATTTGTTTGTGCTTCTTCAACATCGAGACATCTCATTAGGGCGTTATCTAAGGTACGTCTATACAGGGTATCTCCGATGATGGTGTATTTAGTTGACTTACAGATAAAGGTTTGGCGTTGGTTATTTGATAGGTCTAAAGGTAAGGTTTGGTCAGTTAGATAGTTGAATATGTCTTTATAACAAGGGGAAGTAGGACCAACAATTGTACACACCATCGCAGAATCGGGGACATCATAGGCGAGGACCAACAATTGTTCAACCAAAAACTCAAACTTAGGCACGTTACTCGGAATATCCAATAAGGAACCCATGATTGTCATAGCATCTATAACCCTGTTTTGAATACGTGGTATTTGTTGAAAGGAAATATCATCAAAGTACTGCTTGAAACTGTTAGCCATGCACTTGTAGGGGGCAAGTTTCTCATCCTTAGTCTCATAATCATCATTTACTTGCCGGACTACTAGCTGAGAATCGCCAAAAACATGTAGACTCTTAATCTTCCACTGTGCTGCCATTTTTAATCCTATCACTAAGGCTTCATACTCTGCTATGTTGTTGGTGCAAGGGAAAGCAATCCTGAATGATTTAGGAATGGTGTCGCCTTGAGGTGTAACAAATAGAATACCTACTCCTGAACCACGTTGTGTATGTGACCCGTCAAAGTATAATTTCCAGTTTGTTTTAGTGTCAATGTTAAAGATAAATTTGTCAAGAAAATACGCCACTAAAGGATGGTCTGCCTTCATGGGTGCATCTGCTAACTAATCTGCAATCACTTATCCTTTTATAGACTTCCTCTCCATATATTGGATGTCATACTCGCTAAGTATCATAACCCATTTAGCCAATCGGCCTGTTAATGTTGCCTTACTTAGGAGATATTTGAGGGGATCAATATTTGTGACCAACATCATTTGGCGATTGAGCATATAGTGTCATATTTTTTGAGTAGCAAAGACTACCGCAAGACAAGGATGTTCTATGTTGCTATAGTTTAATTCATATCCTACCAAGGTACAGTTGATGTAGTAGACTACTCTCTCATGACCTTGATCATCGTGTTGTGCGAGAAGAGCTCCTAATGCTGACTGAGTTGCTGAAATGTATAGTATCAATGGTGTTCCATCTGTAGGTGGCATTAAAATAGGTGGATTGAGCAAGTAATCCTTAATTTTTTGGAAAGCTTCCTAACATTTAGGTGTCCACACAAATGGTACTCCTTTCTTGAGTAAATGTTGAAATGGGTGTATTTTATTTGCCAATTGTACAATGAAATGTTTGATGGACTGTAATCTTCCCTGTAGTGTTCTTAGTTGACCAATGCTGATAGGAGGAGGCATTTCTATGATATCTCTTACCTTCTCTGGATCTACTTCAATGCCTCTTCTGGAAATGATATACCCTAAAAGTTTCCCTGATTTCACTCCAAAGACACACTTCTTCCGATTTAGCCTGACGTTGTAATTTTCTAGTCTCTGGAATATCTTGTCTAGAACCTTCAAATGATCTGCCCTTGTTTCTGATTTAGCTATAATGTCATCTACATAATCTTCCATGAGAGTGTGTACAAAGTCATGGAAAATTGTAGTCATCGCCCGTTGATAGGTAGCTCCTACGTTCTTAAGCCCAAATGGAATAACATTCTAATAGTACATGCCCCATGGACACGTGAAAGTTGTCTTGTGTTGGTCTTCAGCTGCGATTTTGATTTGGTTACATCCAGAGAAACCATCCATGAGGGATAGCATCTCGTATCCTAATGTAAGATCTACTATCATGTCTATGTTCGACAAAGGGAAGTCATCCTTAAAACATGCCTTGTTGATGTCTCTAAAGTCTGTGCAAATGCGAATGCCCCCAGTTGGTTTAGTCACTAGCACAAGATTTAAAATACAGTCTGCATAGTCTATAGTTATTATAAATCCAACATCCAAGAGTTTCTTAAGTTCCGCCTTGACTAGTAGAGCAATTTATGGATGCATTTTCCTTAGCTTCTATTTGACTGGCTTAATACCTGGCTGTAACACGAGATGGTGAAATATAAGGTCTGGATCCAACCTAGGCATGTCAGCGTATGACCATGCAAAGTTTATCTGTCTTTTTGTGAAGAATTCCTTAAACTCAAGTTGTTCTGCCTCTGTCAATGATGTTGCAAAGTATATGTGTCAAGGGTTTTCTTCTGTATTTATGTTGACTGCAATAGACTCTTCTACTAACATTGGTGACTTTTCTTGTTCATCGAGGAGAATATTTAAACCTCTATCCTTGGGTGCCTCAAAGAGGTTTTTTCCCTTGGATACGTCCTTTATTTTGACTATTTCTTCATCCAAAGGCGCCTTTCAGTTTTCACCTAGGGACACATCATTTTTCTCATTTTCATCATTTTTCTTTTTATTTTCATTTTTGCGACTAGAGGTGTAAATAGACTCCCCAAAATATGCTTTGTCATCCAAGTCTATGGTAAAACTAGCTTTATGATCCCCTCTCAGTATGCCTTCTCGAAGTCCCATGAACTCAGCAATTGCTTCGTCGTTCTCGAATGTATCTATGATGGGTGTACCTTGTTGATCCCAGTCGATAAGTTCGGGATATATGAGAGGCATGTCATCATCAGAGTTATTAAAGGTAGAAGCTAACCAGGTGAATATAGAGTGGTTGACATGATCACAGAATTTTTGAACTAAATCCTTCTTGTTCTTCTTCCTATATGTAGGTATACTCTGTTGTGGGACTATTGTAAGGGCCGAGTCATCGGAAGATGGTTCGGCAGGTGCCCAAGATGCATGATCAAGGGTTTCCCAATAATAGTGTTTATGCCATTCTTCTTTAGACAAGTGCTTCCTATGATGGGGACTAGATGGTTTTGGTACAGGTTTTACCTTTAGGTCCAATTCTCCAAAGAGATCATCTATGTTCATGGTACTAGTAAAGGAAAAAGAATCCCATTCATAATAGCTTGAGTTGGGAGATTCATCATAAATTGGGGGAAGTGATTCGTGAGACTCGTTGTAGACTAGGGGAAGTGGTTCATGAGATGTCTCGATGCTTGCATAAGCACACTCTTCCTCTTGAAATGGTGACGAAGTACTACGAAGCCCAATTCTAAGCGGCTGATACCCTAGCCCTAGGTATTTCGGTCGTGGTGAGACAGTGATCGGTTTCGTCCTTCCATTTTGATGTAGTCCTAACCCACTGTGTCCGTCATAGCCTTCGTTTTGCATAATCTTAAAGCCTTTTCCATATTGGTCCTTAGCTATTTGAATAGACGACGAGGGGTATTCATTGTCTTCTTGATACAACCAGGAGCTAATATCGCCTTGATCCATAATTTCTTCGCTTAATTCTCCCCATTTGGTCAATGTCATTGTAGGGGGAACACAGAATGTGACTACTGATTGTATTCTATCTACCATGGTTAAGCCATATGCCATAGGTGGAACCAGTTGACTGACACAGTATGATGCCTTTATGTAATATTCGCCACAACCCTTGTCTTGGATCTCGACCTTAGGAGTGTTTGACAATGGTTCAAATGAAATGGACTTGGTAAGATGTGATGGGTGAACGTATAGGGATAAAGTGGATGATGAAGCTTCTTGGTTAACTGGCACTTGTTGTTGTGGAATTTACCTTAGGCTTGTACAATATTGAAAAGAATCTAGATCATCATCAATCATGATCTCGGTACCATTATAAGGGAATTTAAGACATTGGTGATATGTTGAAGGTATAGCTTTCATTGTCTGTATCCAAGGTCTAGCTAACAACAAGTTGTACGAAAGGGTGAGATCCAAGACTTGGAAGCCGGTGTTCATAATTGTTGGGCCAATTCTGATAGGGAGTGTGACAAATCCTTTGGATGATCTTTCCTCATCATCGTAAGCCTTGATGACTATACTCTTAGAGGTGTCTTTGCAGTCTTCTGAGAATCCTAATGCCTTAACCAATTTTAGGGTACATAGGTTCAAACCTTCTCCTCCATCTACCAAGACTCGTCTGACTTTGGTTTGATGGAGTAGGACTTCAAGGTGTAATGAGTCATTATGATCAAACTTTTTAGTTGAGTAATCTTGCTGGGAAAATGTGACATGATGCGAGTTGGTTAAATATCCCACCATTTCTTCGAAACGATTGACATCTAAGTCTATAGGAACAATCGTGTTCTACAAAGCTTTATCAAGAATGGCTCGATGCTCAAGTGATAAAGTCAATAGTTCCAAAATGGATATCTATGTGGGGGTTTTGCTCAATTGATCAAGGAGATTGTATCTAAACTTGGAAGTCTGCGTAGGTGGCTCAGAAGAAGGACCTGGAATAGTAATCTTAGTTTTGCGTGTGTTCACAGCACATTCCAGGTGCTTCTTAATGATGATGGTGTTGACATTTTCATTTGCAGCTCAGAGGTGATTTATGATCCATCCTTTACCATAGTCATACTTCGTATTGGTATAATTGGCTAATGGATTGTTCTTGGTTTCCGAACTGGAGGATTTTCCTTTCATGTGGTCATGTAATGGGTCTGTGAAGACCTTATGATCACTATTCTTGGTATTTTTTTTCCCATTGACCTCTATGGTTACGTTTTCAACAAAGTCTTGTATAATATTCTTTAGTTGTCGACATTGTTGTAGGTTATGTCCTTTTGTGCAATGATAGTCACAATAGGCATTGTCGTCCCACCATGAAGGTTTAAACTATCCAGGATCATATTCTCGTGGTTCCAAAGGTTTAATAAGATTAGGTTTAATTAAATCTTTGAAAACTATCTCGATTGGTTGCCCTAAAGGGGTAAATTCATGTGTAGGAAATCACTTTTGTGGTCTTTGTTGTTATGAATTTTGGACATATTTGGTTGTTTGATCTGGATTATTCGTCATGTCTGCATTTTGGTTGTACCCTCTAAGTGTGACAACTGGTCCCGTATGTATGTTTTTAGCATCAACAATGTCGTCATTCATAACATTTTTGTTTCTAGACCATAATTTTGTTCTATCGTTTGTTGCGTTTTGATGTTGGACAACTGGGTTTCTGCCTGGTACTTTTATTTCTCCTTTGTCAATAAGGCCTTTTTCAAGGATGATGCCCTTTTGTACCAAGTCTAGGAATGAAGTACAACAATGTACCCATAAGTCACCTCTCAATTTTGGATTGATGTTTTCAAGGAATATTGTGACCTTCTATTTTTCGGGTATTTCAACTAGACATTTGCTAGCTAGACTTCTCCATCTCTGGAAGAAAGTGGTGAAAGTTTCACCGTCTTCTTGTGTCGTGTGGCACAAGGTTGCTGTTGTTACTTCATTATCTATGTTAAAAGCAAAGTGTTTGACAAACTTCTCAGCTAATTCACCCCAAGATCGTATGCCATATGGTAATTTAGAAAACCATTCTAGTGCTATCCCTATAAGGGTTCGTGAAAATAGTCGCATCAAGTATGTGGGGTCATATGATATGTCCACGCATGCTGTTGAGAATTCTCTAATGTGTTCCAAAGGATTCTTCCTCCCATTATACTTTGGCAAATTTGGTATAATGTACCCATGGGGAAAGGTGTCATATAAAGCACTTTGTCAAATGGACATGGACATAGATCTTGTGCTGAGATAGTTCGTTTACTTGACATAGACATGTTGTCCATTTGTTGTTGAAGAGTTTGCATTTGGTTTTGGAGGACATCTACTTGTGTAAAGGACATGTTGTTGGCGTTGTTTGGATCAATGTAGATATTTTGAAATGCCATGTTCTGCGACGGGTTGTGATTTGGATTGGGAATATATCTCGTTAGAATGTTCTGATTCAGATTGGGGGTATTTCCTGCTTGAATATTTTGATTTGGATTGGGAATATATCCTGTCTGTGTGTTCTAATTCAGATTGGGAATATATCATGTCTGTGTGTTCTGATTTGGTATAGGAATATTCATGCCAACTTTGGATCTCTTACCAGTCGTGTTGGTGCCAAAGGGGTTTGTTGAAGTTGCTCTCGCAGTAAATTGAAAACCTTGTGTTATGTTGAAAGGGGTTGTGTTTACAATTGATGATGTTTGAGTTGGTATGCCAGTTGGTATTGCTGCGGTGATTTGGGGAATGAAAAAACTTGACGTCACAGTTTATGTTGGTTGATTAGGCGGTGTTTGCAAAGTACAAACATCAAATCCTATTGAGAGTTTGGAACCTTTTGTTAGCAACTTTGCTAGATACCATTGGGGATCATTTGCCAAACATTCATCCATGAAGGATGCAAATTCAGGATCTTGTACGACGACGTCTATGTCTTCTTTGTAAGTTTGTCCATGTGTGTCCCTAGTGACATGTTTTTCAAGCAAAGGTCTGTGTGGTCTTTCTTTCCCTGATGGTTTATTTGCGAAAGGATTGACAAATTCGCTAAGATCCAACATTGCTTTTTGTTTCTTTTGAGACCTTGTTTCAACCATGAAAAGTTGCTCAAAATGGGGTAATGCAAACTATGTCTAAAAAAATGATATGTCCTATGTCTATTTTTTTGGATTTTCTGACAATAAAGGATGTTGCGAAAAATGATTTCTAAAATGACATATACTAAGATGATGTATGATAGGACGGACAATATGCAAAATTTTGAGTAGAATATGATGGTAAATGATTCTAAAGTGGGTATAACCTACCACCTATGGAATAAATGCATGCAAGGATTTGAATCTGACCAAGGAACCTAATTGTAGGACAAAGCCAATTGACAAGATGAATTTTCCAAACTAGAATATTGAGCTGGAAAGATTCACAAATAGGACTAAAGTGACTAGGTTCAATGAATTGTGACAAATCGAAACATGAACGTATCCAATGATGAGGAAAGTTACCTATTCTACGATATGCAATTTCCTATGAAGTAATTATATGCATGCAACTTAGGATGACTGTGATTAAGACATTTGACTATGACTAAGACGTATATGACACCTAATAATGCAAGGTTTTTTAGCAAATTTTTTTCCAATTTCTGTCCAAGGTTGATCTTAAGAAACAGAAGCGAAAATGACTATTATGTTTCAAACTCGATTTGCAGTTTGCTAAGTTTTCTGTTGACAGTCAAATGCGGTACACCTAATAGTTGCGGTTCTAATTTTTACAGATGCAGTTTACCAATGTGCATGCAGTGATTTGACTAAAACCTGGTTTCAAATATCGACTGGTGGTTTGGACTTTTGACAGATGCATTTTTTTCTTTAACCGATGCGACTCACAGGAATAGTTCTGACTCGAAATAACGACTTTGAATCTAATTTGGTTGACAAAAACATGCGGTTTTTTCTTTGACAGATGCAAATTACATACACACATGCGACTCAAAGTTTGATAATTGCGGCTCACAATACTTGGACAATGGCAAAGGAATTTTGTGACAGGCACATGCGACATTTTCTATGACAGATGCGGTTTTCTTATACACATGTGACTCATAGTTTGACAGTTGCGGTTCGTAATACTTGACTGTGTAAAAGA
Source organism: Sequoiadendron giganteum (assembly GCA_007115665.2). Classification (NCBI taxonomy): domain Eukaryota; kingdom Viridiplantae; phylum Streptophyta; class Pinopsida; order Cupressales; family Cupressaceae; genus Sequoiadendron; species Sequoiadendron giganteum. Next base: position 113,254,467 of record CM021109.1, read on the forward strand.
GGAATTTTGACAGACAAATGCGGCGTTTCCCCTAACAATTGTGACTCGCTAGGACAGATGCGGTGTTAAAATTGACAATTGCGACTTACCATGACAGTTGCATTTTTTTGAAGATTGTTTTTCCGATTGACTCCATTTTGTAGATCAAGTGTTTTGACGAATACAACAAAAACAAGCACAAAAATCAATGTATTTTTAGTTTGTGATGATAGGACTATTAAGACCAAAAACATTTACAACCTAGGATTTGTGGACAATGCTTGCTGAGTTCTTACTTGGATTTCTCCAGCTATGCATATTCAAGGCAAATGACTAGTAGCTTGACCCCACTGGCTCCCCTCCACGACACTCACTTATATGGAGCAACCAAGCTACTGTACCCATGAAACTCCCATGGCATACATCTCATCTCCACACATGAACCGTAAGAATGTAAGACGGCTTCACAGGTCCGAACCTGATGTGCCAACAAATAGGTAGGATTTTGGAAAAACTACAACAAGGTGTGTTTAGTAAGGGCATTCCATTCATGGGGCACTATTCAATTTCGGCAAGAGACCATTTTTGCCCTTCTCGTCGAAATAGTGAACATGATTCTTGGGCTTTCCCCAAGAATCCACTTTTATATACCGATTGGAAGTCGCTTGGCATCTAGCATGCTATCGGTCTGAGTCGTCTTGGGGTGAGTACTTTTTCCCACCAAGATAGGCCCAAGTTCTAGAGTCAGTAATTGTTTCTCTTACACCCAGGATCGCATGACTGTGCAAGGGGAGAGGATACTCCAATATACCAAATCACGAAGGGTTACAAAAATGTGCTTTCGCACCAAACAAGGCAAATAATGGTTCTTTTTAATCCAAATGACAATTATCTAACTACCAAACAGAAAGCTTATGAAACAAAATCCACAAATTCATTAGGTCTTGCATGCAAAAATGATTAGTAGTTTGTTTTTGGTGTCTTCGACTTTCATTCTGCAGAAAATAATGGTTTGTGTTTTTATGGTCTTCTATGCTTCGTCCTGCAAACACTAAGTTAATCCACCTTAACACAACTGTAACCAAACATTAGCGAAAATCAAAATAACCTAAACAACGAAAATGAAAATATGAATGTACGAAAATGACTAAAAAGTGAAAAATTGATTACCAAGCAGATGCGATGTTTCGAGCCATAGATGCGGCTTGATGTTGATAGGCAGATGTGGTTCATGAATTGTTGACAGGTGGATGCGACGCACAGGTCCACATATGCGGTACAAAATGGCAGATGCGGTGTGCGAGGACAAATGCGTCATTTTACAAAAACAAATGGATGTTGCACAAATTTTGAAGCATGTTCACGTCGGGTTCACCAAATGTATGACCTAGATTTCTGCTTGGAGATTAAATGCTAATAGTTGCATAGATTACAATGATTAATCCTAAGCTAACAAACAATCTAAATCAAAAACAACAAAGAACGAATAAGTAAACATGAATAACTAAACAAATTAATTGAAAAGATCTCATAGAACATGCGTTCACTCCTTTGAATTGTCTCGATTGCTCTTCTCCATTTTGTTGTTTCAGTATTCTTGACCTCAAATTTTTCAGTATTGATGCAAGCATAACTTCGTTGAGTGTCTAAGCAAAATATTGAAAATAAGTTTCTTCTCAAAAGTGTATGATTTTGGGAGGAGGAATAATGATAATGACAAGCCATTTTATAGATTTTGGTTTTTCGAACGATTGACTCAGATTGAAAGAGATATCAATGAACGAGATTGATGAATGCCATGCTATGTGAGTTCTATGTCAGATAGAACATGAGTTAGAATATGAGTCAGAAAAGACTGCAAGATAAAGATTAAGTTAGAACGTGAGTTAGAACACAAGTTCAAGATCTTAATCTTCAGTTAAGAGTCTTCGAAAATAGAAGAAATAGACTTTGAATGTCAAAGACAAAGTTAGAAGTTAAAAAATAATGCATTCGAATGCAAACATGAGTTAATTAATTAAATAAATATATTTAATTAATAAACACATCATGCATATGAGTTGAACTAGTTAACTGACTAGTTACGACAGAGAGTCCTCTCGCAGAGATAATCAGATGTTGAATCCAAAGATAACTGGAGAACTAAAAATAGATCTTGAGTTAGAAGGTGAGTGAATGATTAGTCAACCAATTGACAAAAGAATGTGACATAAATAAATAAATATGAATTAAATGTTAATTTAATTTTACATTCGAAAATGAAAGACTTAATTAAATAAATAAAGATAATTTATTTAATTTGACTGTTGTAAAGGTGGGATTGAATAAATTAAATAATAAATATTTAATTATAGATAAAGGGGGTTAAATGAATATTTAAATAATAAATATTTAATTATAGTTGAAGTATGACAAAGGGGTAATTAAATAATAAATTATTTAATTAAGAAGGAAGAATTATTTAGTTAGCGACATAATTAAACACATATGATTTATTTAATTAATCAAGTTGAATAAAGGAATTAATTAATTAATGAAAAGGGTTATTTAATTAATAGAGGAAATATTTGTTAGAAAGGTAATTAAATAATTACCATTATTTAATCATGCCCATGGATAATAGAAAATTATGTCGAAAGTGGTGTTCGCAAGCCTAGACCAATTTTCGGTGTCTACAATAATAATTACATTGTATATGTTCTTTATTTCAAAACAATATTATCAATACTATATGTATTGATGTTATCTCTAATATACCTCATATTAATACTATAATAAATATATATTCTACAATTTTATATTATAGTTGGAAATTATAAGTTGATAATATAGTTACTTGGCTGAGACAATTAGAATTTATCATTTCGTATTGTGTTGTAGTAATTCAACTCAAACATGATTTCATTTGTTGAGTCCAATTTTTTTTATAAGCAAGGAACTCTGATTTTCAATGAAACTTTGATAGAATGTAATGTATTTTGATAATTAATAAATATTTGTATTTGATTATTAGTTAATAATGTCATAAATGTATTTTCCTAATTGTAATATTTGAGATATTCCCACTTTAAAAGAAATATTGTGATCAAGGGTCTATCACTTTGACATAATAGTTTGAATTCTTTCTTAATATTTGGATTAAAGTATAATAATGCACCTTATTATTAGGGCACAAGAAAAAATGTAGAGCGAATTTTGCATTTGGGCGGGTAGATATACTTCATGTTTAAACATAAACATTGTATTCAGGTACGTTATTTGTATAGAGTAAGCGTTAAAGACTATATCTCAACTATTACACCTGGCTGTGAGAACTAAGGAGTCAACCATGGTTGTTTGCACGTGTCTTGAGACAAAGTGTACTTCACTCCACGCAAGCACAAGCGAGATGAGGTGTTGCAAGATTGAGTTCTGCTCCTCGATTTACGATACAAATCCATTAGCACCGTTAACCTACGTGCTCATATTAAGACAACAATTAGACGACCAAAGTTGATGCAATCGAAAATGGGAAGAGTTGAATACATAGACCTAAATAAATTTTTCTTTCTTTTCGGAGTTTCCAAAGATCTCGAGTAGGTATCTATGGTGGAGAGCAATCAGGGGAAATATCTTCTGCAAAGTGATGTTCTCTACCAGGTTTGATCTAATATTGGTTTACAAAATTAGTCATTTCATCATATGAATTATGGGCCACTCATTTTACTATCACTAGGCGCTATCAGACCATTCATTATAACACAAGTAGTTTGAATTCATTTAGACTTTACCCTTTTTTCTCCTCTTTTTGAACAAGGACTTGAAGATTTGGGGTTTTCAATGTGATGAATTTCTCAAATGAAAATCTGTTGAAATGAGTTTTGGCGTGTGTGAGGGTCGAAGACTTGGTTGTGTAAAATCATGATAAAAACCCTTCACACTTTCCCTTACATCTTTGATGAGTACATTGTGGCTTGCTCATATCCTTGTTTTAAATCCACCTTTTGTGTCGAAACGGAGAAAATCTAACATCTTGCAGATATGGATACACCCATTAGAGTTAACAATTATAGATTGAAACAACTATTGTATGGAGACTGATTTTGGTTCGTCACATTTTTTCTTAAATTCTTCTTTGGTAGGGTTTCAAAATACTTTTCCTGCAAACTCTGCCCATAAATTTTATGGGAGTTGGTATGGATACATAAATTTGGCTATAACAATTGTATGTAAATATGTATGTGTACGCACTGTGATATGCACATATGTACGCATACACAATATGTACACATACATAATATGTACATATACATATACATGTATGTACATATATACATGTGAAGCAATGCTAGGAAAGTCGCCAAGAACAGGACTTAGATACATCTACCAACCATACCTATTTGTTCAAAATATTAAGGGAATGTTGAGGGCAATGACCGAAGATGGGACCACCATACTTATTTGTTCAAAACATTTTATTAATTCCTCATACTTGGACAACCTTGCTATCTTCCAGCCCTGCCTCACTAACATTTAAAACAAATCAAAGTCTGAGATACATCTACCTTTAAGTCAATGGCTGGGGGAAATATCGCATATAGGAAGGAGTGGATTTGCATCTGAAAATTCACAATCCTCGGGCACATGGGGAAATTCACTTATGCAATTGAAATCATACTTTTCATTTACTTGTGAACACAAACAATTCTTTATATTGAATCTCTTGGCTGGACGAAGGCTGCAATATAGTGAATCTTCCCAGTTCCTCTTCCCACTGCTTGCAAGCTCAATCAGGCATGACACAATTTGTGTAAAGTCTTTAGGTAAGTCACTTGCCATGATTTCAGTGATTTTTTTTTGGAAATTTGTACAAGGCTAGATCAGTTGACTAAAATTTTACAAGATTGTGTTGAATAAGTGACAAACTTGCTTTCAAGAACTTATAGATGGGTGCTGCATAATCACCATTGACTTCAATCTACATCAAATAATTGATTTCCAAGTGCTTATTGATTAAGGAAGTGTATATTATATTCTTCATAAAACCTTAAGCATGAATGCAATTTTACTTGTCTTACATTCAAGCTCTACACATGTGTGAAAGAAAGCGTCTTTTCATTCTCAGTGTTGTGATCACTTGCTTGCATTCAAAAATTATGCAATGTTATCATTTTTCAAGGAATGTTTATCTTGAATGTTTGTAATAAGTTTTCCTAATTATTGAAATTTACCATAACTGTACAGTTTCGTAGAAATGGTCCTAAGTTTGTCTTTCTGACCAGAAAAAGTTGATTTATTCTTAAATAACATTCATATTATTGAATGTAAAGATTAGTATTGAGATTTTCAAACTGCTAACATTTAGCTTACACCTACAATGCCAGGGAAGTGGTATGAAGTCGGCTCTCTAAACCTTATAATTTCATTTTGAAGGTACATAATTAAATAACAAAAAGTTGAAGAGATGTAGCAATATGGGTATTCGAGAATCATACATATAGATCTAGATTCTCTATTTCACCGTCTATAATAATATATTTGTTAACCAATACACTTTAGTTAGTGACTCTGAAGGTAGATAATTAAATTCATTTGTCCTTAGACTTTAATTCAATCCATGAGATTTGATTCAATAAATCCATTCTTAGGTCCTAAAGAATTATAATTTATATCAAACCACAGAATAGAAGATGGGTAAATATCTAATATACTCAATAATAATGGTTATAGTAGTTTTAAGTGTGTCAAAACATCATAGTACATACACAACATAAGTATTATGCTGATGATTGAATGATTGATTTTGCAGGGTGATGTTTGCCATGCTGACTAAAAGAAGAGAATATTGTTGTGTTCATGTATGATGACATAACAAATAATTTTATTAATCCTTGACCAGGGATTATCATCAACAATGCTGAAGGTGAAGATGTGTATGCAAGTGTTCCTAAGGTGGGTCTATTTTTACAAGTTTGCTTTATTGTTCAATTCCTTAAGAAACTATTTGTTAAGATCTAACTATTTTTGACTTCATAATCATAATTGTTTTGTTCCTAAAGAGACTGTATTTTAAGGTTTAACTTGTGGCTTCATATCTTATCATTTAGAACTACACTTCATCTCACTATTTAGGATTGCACTTCCTCTAACTGTTTGTTAGGCTTCATTTGTTATTATCTACCTTCAAAGTCACTAACTAAAGTGTTTGGTAGGTTTATTACTTCCTAGTTCAGTAAATCAAATCATGCTATGTTTGCAACTTTTCTCTCTTGTTACCTCTTACTCTTTTAATTCAAACCATGCAAATTTTTTTGAAGTTTCCAAGAGGTTGGAGACAAAGCAACTGAAAAAGGCAAAACCTCATGAGTAAAACTACATGGAACATAGCTAGCCTCATATTTGGGTATTATGAAAATCAGATTACATCATTTTTTGGTGGAATTATGAAAACTGATTATTGTATGGAGATCACTATTCCATTTAAAGATTACATCATTTGGCTATCAAGAAAAAACAATTTACATCATCTGGCTATCAAGAAAAGCAATTTACATAATTTGGGTATTATGAAAACCAGATTACATCTTTTTTTGTGCAATTATGAAAACTGATTATGGTATTGATATTTGATGCCAGATGGAAGTGGTGAAGTTAACAAAGAGGCAATGGATCACTACAACAAACCGATAGATGCACTCCTTAATCATTGTAAGTACTGATTTGTTTTGAGTATGATGTATCAATCAGTGTTTATAATTTTATAAAATTTTAGCAGTCATGACTCCTTGGAATGTAGGGATTGAACCCATGGTGACAATTTACCATTTTGATCTACCCCAGGCTCTCCAGGACTCTTATGATGGATGGGTAGATTGAAGAATTGTGTAAGTTGTGTTCACATTATCTTCACTCTCTTGATTATTTCTTTCTTTGGGTTCGTTTGTTAGAAAAAGCCTACAATATTATTATATATTTTGTATCACTTCAAATAGTTGAACCTTCTATAGATTTTTCTTTGACTAAACAAAATAAAAGTTGACAATCTTCTTTTATAGAATTTTCTTAGACTATACAAAATAAAAATTGCCAATCCTGAATTTTGATATCACTGCATATGCTTGAAAAGGAGATATAAATGTTATGGAAACTCAAAAATCCTTCCTAAAAGGTTAAAAATAAACGTCCTAAGTATCAAAGGTACATGTCAATGAAATATATCCATGTTAAAAGCTTGAATTTACTATATTATTTGAAAATAATTTTTTTATAGTGATTCAAGATACATGTCAATGAAATATATCCATGTCAAAAGCTTGAATTTACTATATTATTTGAAAAGAATTTTTTTATAGTGATTCAAACATTCGATGTAGAAGGAAAAAAGCAAGGTAAAAACTCTTCTTTAAAGATACTTATCAAAAGAGCACAAATGATACAAAATCTTCTTTAAATAAAATTGCAAAGTCTTCAATACTTACCTATTTATCAAAAGAGCACAGACTTATAATCTGTATATTGTAGGTATTCAAGTCCTTGAGTATTAACTGCTCCTCCAAACTTGTAAATCTATAAAGTAGCGTGAAAATTCTCGCATTAGCAAACACCTAACATAAGAAATCAAACAACATAGGACACAATACAAGCCTAAACTATTAGTAGAGTACAAAAGAATGAACCCTTACCAATGAAGCCATTAGCAACAGTTGATTGCCTAGTTTTTGTGTACAATCTACAAGTCATTGTCTACAATCCAGAAGGTCCTGGCATGAACAGTCATTTAACAAAGTTAATTTTCAATATTTGAAAAACTCCACACATATAACAAGATCGACATAGTGGTAGTCTAAGTGACAGATACCTATTGATATTGAAAAACTCCATATGTATAACAAGATGGGCATAATGTTAGTCTAAGTGAGAGATACCTATTTATCAACTAAGTAAGGATTTATAATACATCTATCCTATGTTTGGACAACTTTCAAGCATAACTGCTCCTCTAAACTGCTCAAGCTGTAAATAATGGAAATAAATTTCTGATTTAGCAAGATAATTACAACAAGTTACATAGAAAAATAAATAAAATAATATTTGATACACCTTATCTCGTATGTTGTCCAGTTTGTTGAACTTGTTATGTATTTTGATTTTTTCTTTCACCATAACCAATAATTTGCTTTGTGATTTTCTACAAAAAATAAAACATATGTTTCAATTGCAAAATGTAGAAAAATATGTCACCTTGCTTTCTTATTCATCTTAGAATCTAAACTTCTTTTTTTTCCAGGTAAAACAACTTCGATGTAAAGAAAAAACACACTAGAAAATTGCAGACAACGAATCATATGCAAAACACATAAGATTAGACCGATGCTTTTCAGTGCTTTAGAATGAAGATAGATTAGACCTTCTACAGTTAGAATGTTGTTTAGTGCTATCAGAATGGGGCGTGTAGTGCTTTCAGAATGTTGTCTAGCCTTTTAATACTTCTTCAACGTATTTTTAGACCTTCTTAAGTGCTGTCAGAATGCTCTTCAGTGCTCTCAAAATGGGGCGTGTAATGCTTTCAGAATGTTCTCCAACATTTCAATACTTCTTCAACGTATTTTTGCAGCTTACGAGCTGTCCAAATTGTACTCTTCAATTATTGTCTGACACAAACTGGAGTATTTATTTCATTTCATCATTCCATCAATACGAGATAAGATTTTGGTAGATTTGGTAGATTTTTTCTACATAGTCAAAGATTTTCTACCCTCCATGTCTTTTCCGATGCAAGTTTTTACTGCACTTACTCTTTGTTTGTCTGCCACTCAATGCTAAAATAAATGCTTGTAGATTCTTTTATTTATTTACCATTGACAAAATTGGGACGTATGAAAAAAATCTTCAAAATGCCATGTTACATTTAATACGAGTAGATCAATTCTACTGCAATATTTATTCTTCATAGTCAATTTGGAAGATGTCACCATAATATTTAATGTCAATAGATAACTTTTCTTGTTGAAATTTATTGTTAACAGTGAAAACAACAACTCTTTTATTTATTTAGCTTTGACAAATTTGGCATGTATTGATGATATTTAATGTTATAGTAGTACATTTAACCATAAACTTTGTTATAACCTATTAAACATAAATTTCTTTATTTAATAACCTTTCTTCACAAATTTGACATGAAATTATGATGTCAATGAATAGTCTAGTTGTTATTCGCCTAATTAATAGCTTTCAAATTTGTACTCACCCAAATTAAATTTATTATTAAAAAATAAAATTCTAGAATTTTGCAATGACTATTCATAAAACCAATCAATAGTGAAAAAAATAAAGCAAGAATGTGGGCCAAGGTGGGCTTGTGTCGGAGCAGAGACGTGTTCAAGAAGAATTGAGTCTTACACATGCGAGGTTGCCAAGATGCCCACTCAATGCGAAATTGAATGGGGAAGTGATTCGAAAGGGTCACATCCATTAACGACTTCACAGGCAAGGCAAAGCTTTTGAAAGAAAAAAATGATTGTGCTGAGATCATGGCATGATCAAGGCGCTTAAAGACTCTGTCAGAACCAGCCCTGTAATTGTGTCGTCCATCTGGCAATATGGGCTGGATTGTTTGGTGGAATGATGCTATTATTCGTACTGCGCACTTCCTGTGCATTTATGGGCGACAACTTGCTATCTTCCACTGGCGCTCCTACGAACCACTGCTGACTTGTGTGCTGCTACGGAGGCCTTAGTGGCTTGTCTTTTCTCCCCGTCACATCAAGTCTGGATGGCGGATTTAAGACACCAGAAGCAAGTGGCAGATAGCTATTCTACCAGGGGCGGTCAAATCAAGGCTCGACTCCACTGACTCAAAATTGGGGACTGTGCCTCTAAAGAGTTTTTTTGGCTCTTCGTGCTAGGCACTCTTCCCTAGGCATTAAAGCCATCAAAGATGGTAATCAAGTGCTCTCTGAGCTACCTAACATTCTCCAGGCTTTTGTGCGTTACTATGAGCAAGTTTTCACAGCTCAGGACCCCACGCCTGCGCGCCAACAAGCCCTTCAGAGCTGCCTTACTGTTGTGCCACATAGGCTTTCTTCAGCCCAGATTAATTTTTGTGATCAATTATTAACAATTGATGATCTCAAGGAAGCTGTTTCCTCCATGGCTGATGACAAGACTCCTGGGATTGATAGTTTCCCCTGTGAGTTCTATAAAGTGCTCTGGGACTGTATTGGGAGTGACCTACATCATGTTTATTTTGAAGCCTTTCACAACAATTCTTTAGGCAATTTAATAAATAAAGGCAATATTAAATTCATACCTAAGTCTGGAGATCCGGAGGATATTTGTAACTGGCGACCCATCACGCTTCTCAATGTTTCTTATAAAATTATTGCCAAAGCCTTGGCTCTGAAAATCCACCACCTCTTACCTCAAATTGTGTGTCCCTAGTAGACTGAATTCATCAAATCCAAGTTCATTCTTGACAACATTATTGTTGTTTGGGAAGGCATGGAGTGGGCCTGACATTCGAACCAGAAAGCTGTGTTTATTAAAATCGATTTTGCTAAAGCATATGACTATATTGAATGGCCTTTCATTCTTGCGATGTTACAGACATTGGGTTTTGGAGCCAATTTTCTTCAGTCTGTTCGCATACTTTTTTCTGATGCCTCGGCTTGCATCTCCATTAATGGCCGTCAGTCCTCTGCTTTTGACCTTTTTCGTTCTATTCGCCAGGGATGCCCTCTTGCTCCTGCCTTGTATGTTCTGGCAGCTGAGGGTTTTGGATATCTCCTGGCCAATGCTATCTCCGAATAGCGTGTTAAAAGAATCACTCTCCCGGACTCTCAAGAGCAGCTTGTCAATGGGCATTTTGCTGATGACTCCTTTCTCACTTTTTTAGAGGACGAAGGATTAATCGCTGCTGCCCTTGAATGCCTTAACACTTTTTGTCTTGCGTCTGGTTCTGCAATTCAATGGCACAAAACGTTGTGCTATAGACAGTCTGTGCTTCCCACTCCTGCGTGGCTTCAACCCTATAATTGGAAATGGATTGGTCAAGGGGAAATCTTTCGCTTCTTGGGCATTCTTTTTGCCTTCCAAGCTTCCCCTCGGGAGTTCTGGTAAGCCATGCTCTCCAGAGTTGAGCGAAAGCTGGCCTATTGGATTACCAAGCCTCTCTCGCTGGCAGACAAATTCCAGGTGTGCTCTAAAATCTTGGTTGCCACCCACGTCTACTATTCTTCCTATTGAGCTCCTTCTAAAGCAGCCTACAGCAGGCTTGAGAAGTTGCTCCGCGATTTTCTTTGGGCCTCTTCTGAGACCCATAAGGGCTTTCATCGGGTCACTTGGGAATTTTGTTGTTTTCCCAAGGAGTCGGGAGGGCTCGGCTTGCTTTCCACTCAACGATAGGGAACTACCCTCTGTGTCAAATGGATCATCCGTGTGCTTACTGGGGATAAAGCCTGGAAAGTTCTCCTCACACATTATATTCAATCTAGGTTTCCCGTTCACAGACCCGCCTGGAAAGGTATCGGCTTCCAAACTCTTCTAGTTATGAGGGAGCCGGTTCAAATTATAGGCTTCTTTGTGGCTAAAAGCATTTGGCGTTCTTGGGAAAATGTCAAGCCTTGGCTTTGTTGGGCTGGGGTCGAGTTTCATGATGGGCTTTCTATCAACCAACATAATCTCTGGTGGTCTCCCCTTTTGGCCCAAAATGGTCAACCCCTAGCCAAGTCGCCTTGGCTGAAAGCTCTCCAATTTCATAAGAAGGGCATTCAGACTTTGCACCAGCTCTTCCACTAGCCTACCATGAGTATTTTGTAGTGGGATGCTTTTAAAGCTCATTACAACTTTCAAAACCAGGACCGTCCTACTTTTGACGGACTGGTGAACGTCATTTCGGCAAAGATTCTTCACAAAGTTGGTATTCGTGGGCACAAACCTTGGTGGAAAGACTGGAAATGGTTTCCAGATACTCCTCTAAGGAGCTACTAGCCGCGGCTCGGTTACAGGTGGCTTTCACCCCATTTCCCTATGCTTAGTTCTTTGAACCATAGGTGGCTTCTTAACTCCTCGACCTTTACTTGGTGCAAGAGGTTTGATGCCATTTGGTTTGCAATTGTTAATCCGAAGCTGACCCACTTTGCTTGGTGTATTATTTTCCAAAGCTTGTCTATGGGTTCTCCACTGATTCATTTGGGGGTCTCTGACCCTCGTTGCCCATTTTGTGGGCAGCCTGAAAGTTTCAAACACTTTTTTTGGTTTTATCCCAGAGCTTAGCAGTTCTGGACTTGGATTCATGATTTCTTTCGGCTTTTTAGGCCTGAACCCTTTTCGTGGCATATGGTTTTGCTGGGGGACCCGCCTAGAACCTCGACTAAGTTCACCTAGATTTGACACACTTTCAGAGTGAAAATCCTTTTCAGTATCTGGAAAGACAGAAATGCTTGTATGTTTGCTAATTCGCATTTAGTTATTAATGTATGTCTTTATGCTAAAGCTATTATATACTCTAATGTTATGCTACAGATTCAAGTGCAAGCCAACAAGGTTGCACTGGAAGTGGCTCACCTGCAGGTTCTCTTGGACCACTGGGGCAATGCCCCTTGTACTGTGGTTCAGATTCCTGACTCACCCTCCTCCTCTTGCCGCCGGTCGCCCTCTCAGGGCCGGAAGCGGAGTTACTCCACGCGGGCTCGCTCCTAGCCTCCTCCTCGGAGGGATTCTCGACCTCCCAGACGGGCTCGTTCTCCTTCACCGTGTCCTGGTCAGGGCTGCCACTCTAGTGGTGCGCCGAGGAGCAGTGGTGGCGGTTCTGGGTGGCCTTCAGATGCTCCTCTTGACTCTGGCTCTGGTTGGCCCTCCACTGGTAAAAGCTTTCCGTGGCTTGCTCTCGCAATCTCGTCTCGACACGAGGATAAAAATAAAGAAGATAAGAATGATGATGGTTGGGGTGCTCCTTCTGACGTCACTCCTAACCCCGCTAATGTATGGAGAAAAAATCTGGATGACCAGGATCCCCCAGGATCTACTGACACTGCTCTAGCTGTTTAATTTTCTTTCTGTTATTTTATTTCTGGGCTAGACCCATGTAACTTTAGTTGATTTTTGCTGGGTTGGACCCATGCGACTTTAGTTGATTTTTGCTGGGCTGGACCCATGTGACTTTCAAGGTGTGCTTTCTTACCACCCAACCTTTTTTTGTGAATTTTGTAACTTTATCTCTTTAATATAAATAGCTGACAAATTCATCAAAAAAAAAAAAAACACATTTGAATTATTCTCAAAATAAAAAGATTAACATAGACTACATAAAATTGGTAGTGAACATTTTAATTCTAACTCCTAATTGATATAGCTGTCTTTGTCAACCAAAAAAATTGTATGCAATAGATGCATAAGTTTTAACAAAAACTTTTGTTTGCATTTATTTGTGATCTTCCAAGTAATTAACAAATTACACATGAAACTGACGCCTACAAGTAAGGCATCGAAATCGCTAACGTTAAAAAGGAGAACGTGGTTCAGCTAACAGCCGTTCTCCGGTTTTTTGGCCCACAGAAACACTGAATCCTCCCTCTGCTCCAGACTTTGGTTTCGCCCCTCATTATTCCAAACCTACCCATGCAAACGCCATTATCAGCAATGACCATATGGTCGGGGCATGCACTGGGCCCACCTCGACTGAAGGGATCTCTTTTGTTTAAAATCCTCCCGCATTTTCCAGTCATTTATATCCCAAATACATGGCAGCCACCAAATATCGAATCCATCTTTGACCTGGGGATCGAGCCCTCCACCTTATAAACCGCAACGCTGTCCCATATATGTGTTGCAGAACCTGTACCTCGAGGACGCTTGCAGCATATCCTTATCATGCTTCTACTCAAACACTCTTCACAAGCGTACCCATTTTTCTTATTTTGAAAGCCATACAACCAGATAAATAATCGTCTAGGGTTTGAGTCTCCAATGCCGACTGCTGCTGTTCAGAACTTATACGAGGCCTGCAATGAGAACTTCTCTTCTGTTGTTGCTCCCGACGCTTCCTCTCGCTCAATTCAAACGTTGCGCTCTGTTTTAGGTCAGTTGCTAACAATCTAATTTATTATTAGAGCCCAATTATTCATGCTGCTGGTAAAAATCAAGAGATCCTTAACTTTTGCTACAGCCAAGCATAGTAAAAAAGTTTGTTCGTTTCTAAGCTTTTCAGAAGTTCTATTTATGATTTTGTAAGTATTCTTTGTTAGTTCTCTGCCTCGTTTTTAAACTCCTCTTCCAAACTGGCCTTGAAAAAAAATCATACAAGGTTATTAGGTAAGTTTCTTTTTCACTTTTGGATAGCGATAAATGGGTATACAAGCGTCTGGGGTTTTGTAATCGATGTGGTTCCTTAAACTCTTTTCGGTCCGGTGGACGTAATTAAGCATGGACGAACTGAGCATAACAGGGTTTTTAAGAAGGATTTATAATGATTAGTATCTCAATTTTATTTATTTATCTTTAAAAATCTCCTCAGTTAGAGACGCTTATTAACAAGCTGAAAACAATGGAATGTAAAAACTGATTTAAAGACTCGAACCACAAGACGAGCAGTTTGAACAAATAAATCAAAGTTCAAGAATATCTCAGGCTTATATGACTTGCAGTCATACAGCACAGCTGTCGTCCAGATCTAAAATTCCATGAAAGCAAATAAGGAACCAACAGAATTGTTATGTTTCAATCGATATATTAGATTATTACAAAAAAGCTAAATGCTAGAGAGTCAACGCTAAGCAAGTGGCAACACTAGTAAATATCATGAGACGGGGCTTGATTATTAATTTATTATTTCAAACACCCTAACCACTCTGGGGTTTTGACTGTGAAGGCATGTTTCATTACAGACGCACCTTGATTTTCATCTTCTTTCACGTTTTCCTGCTGCTTATTAAACATAGGTTAAATAGTAAGATCCAGCTGAGAAAACTACATGTCTCTGTGAGGCTGTGGATGCCATGAAGGAGTGGGTCACTGCGGAGAAGGCAAACACCCATTAAATCAATCTCTTATATACCCAATGATATATTTTGTATTTCCTTCTTATATACCCCTTATGGAGGGGTGAATAGTCACACCTTTTATCCCATTGTCACTTACAAAGGATGCACCTCTTTATTAATCGTTGCCTTTGATGTTTGAATTTTAATTGCTGTTTTGATGCACCTCTTTATTATTTTCCTCCTCCATGAAGCTTGATGAATATATCCTACGAAAGATTACCAACATTTCTCTGAAAATCTCTTGAGAGTTGAAATTTGTAGGTTCCTAAAGAATTGAGTTGTCTTCATTACACTCTGTCAAAATGTTGTTTTGGCAGATCAGAGTTTGGTTGAGTTTAGACTTAGATGTTATTTATTTCTAATTCCGACTAAGCATGCTGATAATAATTCACTCTATGATGTTTCAAATGGGGTGTTATGGGTAAGATAATTTTTCTAGATACATCATTGTAGCTTGTTTTGGAATATTTTTGTGGACTCTAATGTTATTGTTTAGCTTTTACGAGATTTACCATCCTAGGTCAAGATGATATCTCGGTGCACTTATATCTCGAAGTTTGAAAGTAAGATAATCTTAATCCATCTTTGTATCTTACTTATGCCTAAATTTCTGAGACAACTAATGATGGCAACACGTGGATTTCTATTTAAAAATCAAGTTATATTGTTAGATTTTATCATTAACTATGTTGAGTTGTTATGATTGATTGTTCCTTCCTTGGGAATCTTTTTTTGATATTTTGATTGCTTGATTTCTTGATGAATAGATGAGTAATGATTGCTTATTGAATGCCAATGAATTGAATTATCTTTATATCCATTTCTTGAAGGAGTCACCACCCTTCACAATAAATGAACCACTACCCTTCATGGCTGCATTTTGAGAATAATACTTTACTTCCAAATTGATTGATAGATTTATTTCCTATTGACGATTTCTTCATAAGGAAATGATTCCCCTTTTATGTCTTATTGTTGAGGGAGTCACAGTTTTTCACATTTGAAGGGCCACAACCTTTCACATTTGAAGAGTCACAATCTTTCACATTTGAAGGGTCACAACCTTTCATTTGAAGAGTTACAACCTTTCATATTTGAAGGGTCGCATATTTTCACATTAGGAGTCACATCCTTTCTCACATCATCACTATTCTTGAGAACCTAATTTAATTTACTTGCAAAATCATTTAAGGTTCTATTCTCAATTGAATTCTTCAATGATGTTATGGATGTCTTTCTCAAATGAAATGCTCTCCCTTTTGTATCTTAAGTTTGAGGGAGTTACACCTTTTCACCTCAATAGTTACAACTCTCCATCGCTGCATTTGGAGACTAATAATAGTTTAATGTTAGTGCTGCTGTCTATTACTTGTTGAAACGAAGAAAAATAGGGTTTAGAGGCGGAATATGTGGGGATCCAAAGGAAGGCGATTCACCTATCTTTCTTCTAATTTCATTAGGAAAAGAGATCTCCCAAATGAAGGATTGACTTTCAACCTTTAGGTGAGTCAACCCTATTAGAGGATCTACTGTTTCCTTTATGACAAAAAATGACAAATATGACTGAAATGCACTTTGGGGAGATAAAAATAAAATACTTAATGCACTCAATTATATGATGTAAAACTTGAAATGTAGATTTAAAAGATAGTGCAAATAGAAACTACAACTTTTTGGTAGATCTGAGGAGAAACTGATGTGCACCTGTCACCAAAAGTGGTTGCTGAGTGTCCTGTTGGGATAGATTCGCCCTAGGGCGAATGGGTCTCTGCATAGGGATCCAAAATTTGATTTCACAGTCCTCTGATGCTAGATCTACACTCTCGATTCCTCCGGATTCCACTGTCGGAAAGTCACAAATAAATTTTGTAGGTGAGTTTCCGTGGCTTGACAACTTTGATGACAACTTTGCAAAATTGCACTTTTGATCAATTTTCAATCCTTCTTCACTTGCAAATCTACACACACAAAAAAGGGAAAAAATTGTTTGTTTTTGGTGAATAGGGGTTTGCCTTGGTCAAACCCTGATTTGGTAATTAAACTTTGATAATAAAAGATAATGACAAATGACAAGGAATGATGAATGAACAAATCTATGTCACAACTCACCAAACCCTTAATGGCTGCCTTTAGAGGATTGAAGTCTTAACACATCTCTCTAAGGATTGGATCTTGCTTGAATTGGCTTGAATAATTGCTTGATTTGACACTTGAATGCTTGAAACCTACATCACAATGTTAACTCCAAAACATAATATGAACACACATAACTTTGACATGATGATATGATCTTGATTGCTGCTATAGATGCTTGATAAATCTGCTCTTCAATGCTCTTGACAATAATATTTGCTCTTGTGAAAGTTGTCTTGATGCTAGATGTTTTGAATTGATAAAATAGCTATGTATTTATAGGTGTTTATCTAATTTCCCGAAAATTAGATTCCATAAGCCAACATTTGAAATTGAAATTGAATCATTAAAATGCTGCCAAAAACATATTAAAGATTGGGTCGTGGCACTTAAGGAGCTTGGGCAAATGGGTCTAGGGACCTAAATCCAGGACACACAATTTCCAATGTGTTTAAAATAATGTTAGCATTTGTTAAATATAAGTTCCCCTTTTGGAAAACGAGAATAATAAGGCTTAGGAATACATAATTTAGACAATTAGAAGCTTAATTAAGTCCAATTAATTAAAAGGGGATGCAAACAGAGTGTGAAAATGTAAAAGAGTACATTTTTCTACACTACACTTGTAATCAGTCATAATAATTTCTCCTCCTTTGTTGATTTGGTTACTAGCCTTAGGGCCTTTGAAGATATGTGGGGGGTCTATGTAAAATTCAAAAATATCTCTCCTAACCAACACCAATCAGCATATTCATCTTGAGAACTAATTTTGGTTTCTTTATTATGGAAAAATACGCTAGAATAAATTTCTCAACCCAAGAAGCATTTGATAGATTTTATAGCAGTGTTCTAAAACTCTTATGGATTTGACATTTCCATAATTGGTAAGCATAAAGTAATCATAAACACACATGGAATAAACCTATTGAAGACACATCAAGCATGGTGCGAACACACACACACACA
The DNA here is from genome assembly GCA_007115665.2 of Sequoiadendron giganteum. Classification (NCBI taxonomy): domain Eukaryota; kingdom Viridiplantae; phylum Streptophyta; class Pinopsida; order Cupressales; family Cupressaceae; genus Sequoiadendron; species Sequoiadendron giganteum. The sequence continues at coordinate 113,272,565 of CM021109.1, forward strand.
CACACACACATATATACGTAGGACATGAAGCATACACATAAATACACATAATACGGGAAGCATACACATAAATACACGTAAGTCACGAAGCATACACATAAATACACGTAAGACATGAAGCATACATATCAAAGATACACACATATAGAAATGCAATGTTGGCCCACTTGATTTTATTTTTTTGATTTACTTAAGAAGAGGGTTGAATAGTTAATCCTAATAGACTGGCGATTAAAGTAGGTTTGTCCCTCAGGCTGGTAGGATTAAAGCTCTGATACCAATTGTAATGTCCCCTTGTTGGGGTATGCCTGATTTTACCCAAAAGTAACAACTCCAACAATATAATTTGTTTTACAAATAGTATTCTAAAATTAAATCATATAAAAGTTATTGAACTTAAGAGTAAATGAACAATTAATATAAATAACATCGCCTAATTGGATCTAATCTATAGTTTCATTTCCAATAACCAATCACAAAAAGGATTGAAAAGGAAAGCACGATAAAGTGCCCATAGACTGTTCATCACAATTAAGCCCAAGAGCGTGGTAATCACCCCTTGGCCCCAAGTGGCAGGAACTTCCGTTACCATCTAACATGGGGTGGTCTACTTACATTGTGGAACCGGTTTACTGCCTCTCCCAATTGTGTTCCCTTGCAAATCCATGCCTGATTTCTTATAGGGAAACTAATAGATTAAATCAATAACTATAAGAGCCTTAAATAGATTAGCAATTCCCATTAGTAACTAGGTTAAAGAGACATAAGAGATTATATATATATATATAAACACTATACTCCATCATGATGCATACCAATCACTTATTATATTCAATGGCTTCTGCCTTTCTGAATGCAGATGTTTCTTTATTTTCTGATCTCCTTCAATGCCTTCACCAAAAGAAGCCTCCTTCTTATATACCCATTATGAAGGGGTGAATAGTCACACCTTTTATCCCATTGCATCCCTTACAAAGGATGCACATCTTTATTAATTGTTGCCTTTGATGTTTGAGTTTTAATTACTGTTTTTAAAAAAAAATTAAGACCTTCATTATGGGAATCACTGTCTTTCTAAAGTCATCGCCCTTTTATTATTAATCACCCCTTTGTTACTAAAGTCACCGCCCATTTAATATTAATTGGCCCTTTGTCCATTGAGCGGTGATCTTGGTCTGAATTACTGCCTGCGATCTCTTATGCAGTTGGGGGCATGACAATTTTGTAAAGAACAAAGTAACTACTGAGTGATATCACTTGACTTCTTACAAGCTATGAAGTGTGCTTATCTTCAAAATTCTATCTACAACAAGAAGAAATGAATCATTACCTCTTTGTGTTCTTTATAGCCCAAGAATGAAGTCCATACTCATATCTTCCCATGGTGTTTTTGGTATGGGCAATGGCTGATACAAACTCGTACTCTGATTTTTTCCTTTGGCACATTGGCAAACTCTAAAACCTTGCACAAGATTCTTTACAATCACTCATTTGCAACCAATAATAAGTCTCACTCAGCTATGCCAATATTTTGTCCACCTAAAGGTGTTTGACTAGACCTCCACTATGTTTCTTTTTCACCAAGTTTTCCCTCATTGAACCATGAGGGATACACAAACACTGTTGATGTTATAGCAGCTATGGTCTGCACTTCATTGCATGAAGTCCAAGAAGAAAGATCAAATTAAATGTATAGCCATTCGGCTATTTAATTCATGATCACAATATTATTAAATGCTAAGGGCCGACCCTTTATGGTTCGAATATTTTAGTCTTGGCTTGAGCCGACTTTATTTATTTATTATTTATTTTGTGATTCCTTTATGTGAGCCGACCTAAGTGAAGAGGCGCCTCACTTGTATAAAGGCAAGGTCATTTTTGTCATTACAACACAATCGTTTAAAGCAAGTTCGCATCTATCTTCAAGAGCAGAATTCGCACTTTATAGCAGCAGGTCCGATTTCAAGGAAGAACATATTCATTTGTATCTTGTGTATCTAGAAGAGGTGCGACCTCATTGCATTCATTATTTGGCCATTGCTGGGCCTGAGTTGTAAGCAGATTTCTGCCATTGTTCTATATTATAGAAGGGATTCATTTGCTGGGTTTTTCTCCCTCAAGAGGAGGGTTTTCCCAGGGTATCTTTGTGTGTTCATTGTCTTATGTGTAGCAATTCTTTTAAGTACTTTCATTATATAATCTGATCTAAGAAACACTAACATGGTATCGGAGCGGGTGTGAAAAAGATCGTGATCAGATTTAGTGTGCAACACTCACTTTATTCTTTTTCAATCTATCTCCTATTTCTAAAAATTCAAGATGGTGAATGGTCTGAAAATCGAGGATAGACTCGAAGGGATTTCGAACTACACATCATGGAGGTTCAGAATCATGCTCACTTTGGAAGAGAATGATTTAGCTGAGTTCGTGAAAACAAAAGTTCCTGAACCTGAGGAGGAAGAAGAGAAATTGCAGTAGAGAAAGAAAGACACTAGGGCAAAGAAAGTGTTGGTTGATTCCGTCAAGGATCATATGGTACCGATTGTCTTCAAGTTGGATACAGCAAGAGAGATGTTTGCAACCTTGGAAGAGATGTATGAAATCAACAACACTAGTCGAGCTCTCACACTGAAGCAACAACTTCATCATGTGAAAATGGCGAAAGGAGAATCTGTTATCACATATTTCATGAGGATTTCAGAGATAAGAGATCAGCTCTCCACAATTGGTCACATGATTGACGACAAGGACCTAACTATGCTGGCTCTCAATGGTCTTCCGTTTTCATGGGAGGCATTCATTCAAGGAATTAGTGCAAGATCTAAACTTCCCAAGTTTGATCGATTGAGGATTGACTGCATTCAAGAAGAGTCGAGACTAATGGCAAGGGGAATTGGTCAAAGTTCAAAGAATGAAGAAATGCAAGTTCTTGCCTCTCATTCATCGAACAAAGGAAAAGGCTTTAAGAAAGGGTTCTTCAAAAGGAATCGAGAGAATGGAAATGATGGTGCTCTTGCCTTCAAAAGGAAACGAGACATGTCCAAGATTCAATGTTTTCGTTGTGATAAGTATGGTCACTTTGCAAAGGATTGTCCTCAAAGACCTAAGCAACAAGTTGCCACTACAAATGTTGAAGAAATCGCTCCACTAAAGGACTCCAGTGATTATCTGTTCTATTCAACCTTGTCAAGCAATGTTTCTACCGACGCCAACACTTGGTTGATTGATAGTGGTGCTTCTAGGCACATCACTGGTTTCAAGGGTCTCCTTTCAAACTTAGTGGAGACCAACTCTAGTGATCAAGTCGTTATTGGAGACGATGCCAGATATTCTGTGAAAGGAATTGGAAACTCCACTCTTCACTTGGATTCCGGGATTTCATTGGAGTTAAATGATGTATTGTTCGTTCCAGGGATAGAGAGGAATCTTGTCTCAATTTCAGCATTGGAAGACAAGGGTTATCAAGTTGCCTTCTCCAAAGGCAAAGTTCTTATATGGGCAAAGAACTCCAGTTTCAAAACTGCTCAAGTGATTGGAGTTAGACATGAGTGTCTCTACAGGCTATGCACTCGTCCTCTTCAAGCGCTTGTGCATGACAGCTCCAGCATGTGCGATCTTTGGCATCGAAGATTGGCTTACATTCACTTTCATGCTCTACCTATCATGGAGAAGATGGTCACCGGTCTTCCAAAATTCAATCAAGAACACGAAGGTACATGCAAGGGATGTGCCCTAGGCAAGAATACAAAAGGTACGTTTCATTCTAGTGAAAGTAGATCTAAATGTATTCTTGATCTCATTCATTCTGATTTGTGTGGTCCAATGTCTATTGCATCTTCTAGTGGTTTCTTGTATTATATTATTTTTATTGATGATTACTCTAGAAAGACTTGGATTTATTTCTTGAGATCTAAAGAATCTGAAGAAGTACTAGAAAGATTCAGAGAATTTAAGGCACAGGTTGAAAACCTGTCTAGAAAAAGGATCAAGGTATTGAGATCAGATAATGGTGGAGAATACACCTCTGGCACATTTTGAGATTTTTGTATTGAAGCAGGGATTAAGAGGGAGTTTAGTGTTCCCTATCATCCACAACAAAATGGTATTGCTGAAAGAAAGAATAGGTCTATTGTGGAAGCAGTGAAAGCTATGATCCATGATCAAGACTTGCAAATCTCTCTTTGGGCTGAAGCATCAAGGACAACCGTCTATGTTCAAAACAAGAGTCCCCACAGGATCTTAGAGAATAAAACTCCTGAAGAAGCATTCTCAGGTGTGAAACCTGAAGTTAGTCATTTGAGGATATTTGGTTGTCCAGTCTATGTTCATATTCCAAAGGAGAAGAGAACAAAGCTAGAACCTTCTGGGAAGGAAGGAATTCTTGTAGGATACAGTGAGACATCAAAAGCTTACAGGATATTCATACCAGGACAAAAGTCTATTGAGATTAGTAGAGATGTCACATTTGAGGAAGATGTTGCTTTCAGAAGGTCCAAGGGCACTCCTATGGAGATTGATGAAGAAGAACCTCCTCAAGATATGGAAGTTGACCATATTCCAGAGAACCTGAAGGAGGCTCCAGAACCTAAAGAAGATGTTGATCCAGTTGAACCCTTGGATCCTACTGATGGGCCCCTAGATATTGTGATTGGAAAGAAAAGACCTCTTTGGGCTCGTAGGACAATGCAGGAAGCAGAAAGTTTTGCAACTCCAAGAGGAGCTTTCAGAGAAAGCAAGAAACCTCACAAGTTCTCTAGTTATGTCGCCTTGATGATTCAGATTATTGAGTCAGAGCCTTCAAGTGTTGATGAAGCTTCTGGTCAACAAGTATGGAAAGATGCCATGTCAGAGGAATATCAGTCCATAATTAAGAACGATGTTTGGGATATAGTTCCTAGACCCAATGGAAAATCTATGGTGTCTTCTAAGTGGCTCTTCAAGATCAAGCATGCATCTGATGGGAGCATTGAGAAGCATAAGGCAAGATTTGTGGCTAGAGGGTTCTCACAGAAAGAGGGAGTTGACTATGAAGAAACCTTTGCTCCTGTGGCTTGATATACATCTGTCAGAACCATCATTGCTATTGCTGCATCTAGAGGATGGAAGATTCACCAAATGGATGTAAAGACAACTTTTCTAAATGGTGTAATAGAAGAAGAGGTTTACATTGAGCAACCTGAAGGATTTGAGGTACATGGAAAGGAGTCTCATGTTTGTAAGCTGAAGAAGGCCCTGTATGGTCTTAAGCAAGCTCCTCGTGCCTGGTACGAAAGGATTGATCAGTATCTATCAAGCTTGGGCTTCTCAAAGAATGATGCAGATTCTAACCTCTACTTTAAGATAGTAAAGGGTGAGGCTTTGATTCTGGTTTTATATGTTGATGATCTGATTATCACTGGTGAAGAACATCTAATTCTAAAATGCAAGAAGGAATTAGCTTCAGAGTTTGAGATGAAGAATCTAGGTCTTATGCATTACTTTCTTGGCTTAGAAGTTTGGCAAAAGCCAGATGAGATGATTCTAAGTCAAGGCAAGTATACCATTGACATTCTCAAAAGGTTTGGTATGATTGACTGCAAACCTATGTCTACACCCATGGAGACTAATCTAGATAAGTTGAAAGAGGCTGCAGTTAGTTCAAAACCAGTGGATACTACGATGTATATACAGTTGATTGGTTCATTGATGTATCTAGTTAACACTAGACCTGACATCTGCTATGCAGTAAGTGCACTTAGCCAATTTATGTGTGAACCAAGGCAAATACATCTTGTAGCAGCTAAACATATCCTAAGATATTTATGTGGCACAATTGGATATGGGTTGAGATATTCTTTTGGTGTGGATTTAGAGCTGCATGGTTTTACTGATTCTGATTGGGCAGGATGTGTCTCAGATCGGAAGAGTACCTCTGGTTGTTGCTTCAGTCTGGGTACTGCTATGATTTCTTGGTGTACCAGGAAACAGTCTTCAGTGGCTTTGAGTACAACCGAGGCAGAATATATTGCAGTTTGTGTGGCAGCTCGTGAGGCACTATGGCTTCGTAAGCTCCTTGCAGGATTGTTTGGACAATCAATGGAGCCTACTATTATACACTGTGATAATCAAAGCTGTGTAAAGCTTTCTGTCAATCCCGTGTTTCATGATAGAACAAAACATGTTGAGATCAAGTACCACTATATTAGAGATATGGTACAAAGGAAAGCTATACAGTTGAGGTATATCAGCACTGAAGAGCAAACGACAGACATTTTCACCAAGCCTTTTGCTAGGATTAAGTTTGTGTACTTCCGAGAGAAACTTGGTATGGTGGAGAATGCAGCCCTAACTGAAAAAGAGTCTCAATATCAGTGATCTTTATTTGATAATGCAATTCTCTATTGAGAGAGAGTTAAGGTGAAAGCCCTTGATAATGCAATTCTCTATTGAGAGAGAGTTGAGGTGAAAGCCCTTGATAATGCAATTCTCTATTGAGAGAGATTTGAGGTGAAAGCCCTTGTTTCCACCCTCTGGGAGAGCCATGGTGGATGTCATGTGTGTGACTTCATGACAGCATCACGTGAGGGAATCCGTGATGATTTTATTTGTGCTTGTGTATCACCCTCTAGGAGAGCCATGGTGAAAGTCACATTGAGGTGACAACATCACATTAAGTGATGAGCACTTGTTCTTACCATCTGTGGAGGTAGCCACAATGGTTGATATCACATTGAGGTGATATTCTATTTTGTTTTCATTCTGATATGATGTGTCTTGTGCAGGTGGAAGTTCATCCCTAGCTGAGAGGGAGTGTTGATGTTATAGCAGCTATGGTCTGCACTTCATTGCACGAAGTCCAAGAAGAAAGATCAAATTAAATGTATGGCTATTTAATTCATGATCACAATATTATTAAATGCTAAGGGCCGACCCTTTATGGTTCGAATATTTTAGTCTTGGCTTGAGCCGACTTTATTTATTTATTATTTATTTTGTGATTCCTTTATGTGAGCCGACCTAAGTGAAGAGGCGCCTCACTTGTATAAAGGCAAGGTCATTTTTGTCATTACAACACAACCGATTAAAGCAAGTTCGCATCTATCTTCAAGAGCAGAATTCACACTTTATAGCAGCAGGTCCGATTTCAAGGAAGAACATATTCATTTGTATCTTGTGTATCTAGAAGAGGTGCGACCTCATTGCATTCATTATTTGGCCATTGCTGGGCCTGAGTTGTAAGCAGATTTCTGCCATTGTTCTATATTATAGAAGGGATTCATTTGCTGGGTTTTTCTCCCTCAAGAGGAGGGTTTTCCCAGGGTATCTTTGTGTGTTCATTGTCTTATGTGTTGCAATTCTTTTAAGTACTTTCATTATATAATCTGATCTAAGAAACACTAACAAACACTACCTTTTGAGCACCAAACCTTCTTGAATGAAATACTCCAACCATGGAGTTCTATCTATGTCGGTTGGGCTCTTGCATGTTGCTCAACTTTCTCTAAAATTCAAATCATCCTCTCATACAACTCTCTTATGGAATCAAATCCAACAACCTCTACTTTCATCTAATGCAATAAAAGACACATTCTATGCAATGCATTGACAACTCTATTCAATTTACCGCTTCTATGCTTTAAAACAAATAATTAACTTTGAGGAACTTAAACCACTTCAAGACTTCAAGTGCCTTTGGCTCAATTTATTTTGGCTGTACATAAATTACAGTGCATGATGGTCCATGAATAAAACAAACTCCTTAGGTAGCAAATAGTGCCTCCAATTCTTCAATGTTTTAACAATTGTGTAAAACATCTGGTCATAGAGCAAATGCTTTCTCTTGGCTCCATTTAACTTCTTGCTGAAACATGCAATGAGTTTACCTTCTTGGCTCAACACTCTAGTAATCACTGCCCCACTTGCATCACAATCCATTTAAAACACTTTGTTGAAATCCAAAAATGCTAGAACTAGCTGCTCCATTACCTATTCCTTCAAAATCTAAAATCTTATCTTTGTTGCAACTGTTTGAATAAATTCTTTCTTACCACTTTTTATTGTTTCCATGATAGGCGCAGCCGTGCACATATGCCATTAAAATTTCTTATAAATTTCCTATAAAAGTTTGCCAAACTGTGGAAACTTCTTATGTCAACATGCTTCTTGGTATGGCCACTCCACAATGACTCACTTTTCCAAGATCCATTTGCAAGCCTTGGGAATATCCAGATATCATCTAAAATTTAAATAATCAATTATGAATTTACCAAGAAATGGTTTCAGCACTTATTAATCAGCCTCATGAACATGCTCGATGCATTTGTTACTATAAATGGTCTAATAAGCCACTCATACAACCCGTACTTAGTTTCAAACACAGTTTTTCACTCATCATTTTCTTTAATTTGAATTTGGCAATATCCACTCTTAAAGTACTTAGCTCCACTCAAGTAATTCATCAAGTTGTCCATTTGTGGCAATGGAAATTTGTATTTTATGGCTATCTTGTTAATGGATCACGAATCCATGCACATAAGCCATTGTCCATCTTTCTTGGGTGTTAGCATGGTTGGAACCACACATGGGCCCAAACTCTTTCTTATCAAACCCCTGTCCAATAGCTCCTGGACTTGTCTTTTCACCTCCTCATTCTCCATGGATTAACCTATATGTTGACTTATTTGATAAGCTTGATTTGGGGATTAAATGTATATGATGGCTAATGCTCTTCAAGGATTTCAACCCATCTAGCAACTCCTTGGAAAGAACTACTATTAAACTCTTCACCTCAGGAGAAATTTCTTCCAGTTTACATGCAGTCGTATCATCCATAGGGTTGGGAATGGAAAGCATAAAAAGTTTTCTCTTTCTTCACCATTCTTGGGAACTATTTTCTTGAGACCAAACAAACTTTAGAACTGCTGTCCATTTACTCTCTTTTCTTAAATCAGTTCAATGTAATCTTTATTCCATCCTTCACAAGAGTGCAGGTATTTATCCTTTCTGCCAGGTTACCAAAGCCTTCCCAACAAAACGTGCTAAATCATATAAAATTTCATTGTTATGTGGACCAATCTGAAAATTAACTAAACATTGCTCATTTCCTATGATTTGACATCCCATTTGTAACCTTGAAACCTTGTATGGGTTTGGGTGCACAATTTTTTTAACCTGATCTTCTCTACCATCTCACTAGACACCAAATTATTTGTGCTGCTACTATCAACAATAACTTTGCAACACTTACCTTATATTTGTGAATGGTTTTGAGTAGACTCTCTGGTTGGTTGGTTGAAAGATTACTCTCTTCATCATGAGAGCTTCTACATGGCCTGTTTCTTTTGTGTGATTGGGTAAAACGATGCTCTCTTCATTCACTTTAGCAGTGTAATTCTTTACCTCATTTCCTCTTCTTGCTGTTTTGTTGTGCTTGTGGACACTCAAATGCTCTATGACCAACTTCTTCACCCCTACAACATGTCCTCATGAATCCTTTACCTCTTCCTCTATTGTTGTGGTCTCTTCTTCTTTGATGATTTCCTCTTCCTCTCATGTTTTGACTGAAATTGATGTTTTGAGAAGAGCTTGCTTCTCCATTTCATGTATGCTGACCTCTTCCACTGTTTTCTTTTCCTTCTCCTCCACTGAACCACCCTTTTCTTGTTGAATTATTTTGTTGTCTCCTAGACAACTTCTCATACAACCAAGTGAAGAAATGGATTTATGACTCTACAAATCACATACAACCATACCATATTTGTTCTAATGTTCATCACATCCCTGAAATCAATGAAAAATTGTTTCAATATCAATTCTGTAAGAAGAATGTCACCCAAGGACCAAAAGGAAGTCAGAAAATGCTCCTCAAAAGACCTTTTACCATGTAGGCACAAGGCTTCATAGCTGTTGCTGCCTATAGCTCACTTGAAGGCAACTTGTAACTGACCTGTACCCAATTTGTAGTGACCTGTATCTAACCTGCACCAACTTGTATCCAATCTATGCCAACCGACTAATGTTTTTTGGTGATGCAAGATGGCTTGTGGACCTGGATGCTCCTGCATCACCAACTTTGATATCACATGTAGTGTGTATATGGGAAAATAATCATCACCATACTAAACAAACTTAAGATGGTGGCATCAACACATCTATAAGATGGGCTGTATGTACACCTACAAGCCCTAGATGAGATAAAGTAACCTTCTTCGAAGAGATGTGAAAAAAACATATTGATATCAAAATAAGATGCTTTACAAAAAGGGTTGTAAATCCCATATATAGGCAACACCTAAACCTAAAACCACAACAGTATTTGTAATTCATGATATTAAAGAAGATCAGTATTCACTTACCACTTTTAACTAGAATATTCCAAGAGGAAGCATGGAAAGCAAGCTACTAGCTTGAACCTAGCATTGGCTATATACATTGAACTTACTCAAACGTAAAATTACATAAGACATGAGCTTCATAACAAAATATCTCATTCACATAGAAAATTGTTGTGTTTAGGCATACAACAATGACGGTCTGGAAAAGTTATTTGGCAAAGTGAAGGAATTTTATCTTCTAGTGCTGGGGAATTTTATCTCATAGCTAAGCCTAAATAAAGCAAAGCATAATCAACATAGAGTTGAGTTGCAAGTTGGGAACAAAATATCGCATTACTCTAGCAAATATAGAATACAAGGCGAAGCTAACTGTTGAAAAAGCAGGAACCAATGCATTAAGATGTTATCTGCCTCCTTATATGAAGATATATTTAGTTGTGAATGTTGAGAACTTATATCTTTTTGAACCTTCCCTGCTAGATGAGGAGGAAGAATGCCCATTGCTTTCCATTGAAAAATTTGCACCCAAAGACTAAATGCCCAAAGAGGAATTGGGAAAAGAATTTGTGTTGCAGCAAAAGATGAGGAAGTGAAGTAAGCTGTTTGAGTGAATTTCAAAGCAGGGAAATCTTGTGAAAGCATTGTATAAGTGTTGCATCAGACTGACGGTGTTGTTGGAGCTCCATAAGAGCGATTGGCTTGTAATATTTGTTGATATAAGCTGACATAAGGAAGCACAACACTATGTCATTGAAGTTTTTCTACAATGGGTTTCTCTAGGATTTTGCAACATTTTCTTTTTGTATGATTTATTCTTGGTCATTTACTTGCCCAATTTCATGTTTGTACAATTTTTGTGATATATGTTAGTGCATAGATAGCTTCACAATTCAATGCCCAGTTGTTTTCAAGCTAATTATTTAAGGAAGATAGATATAAAAAATTAATACTTAATAATTATTAGTGATATAAAAAATTAATAGTTGATAATTATTAGTGATATAAAAAACTAATACTTAATAATTATTAGTGCGTAGGTAGCCTCACAATTCAATGCTCAATTGTTTCTAAGCTAAGAATTGAAAGAAGATGGATATACATCAAATTTACTGTTTAATAGTTATTAGTGCTCTAGATAGCTTCACAATTCAATGCCTAATTGTTTTTAAGCGAACTATTTAAGGAACATTGATATACATCAAATTTAATACTGCTTAGATAGCTTCACAACTCAATGTTTAACTATTTTAACTTTTAAGGAACATCAATGTACTTACAGATTTATGAGTTGAAAAACATGCTAAAATTTGTGTTGATTGATTAGGAATGAAATATCTATCTTAATTACAGATGAATTGTACATTATGTTTACATTCTAGACACATAGACGGACATGAATAATTGTGTGTAGAATTACATGCAGACATGTACATATATATAGTTTTTATATATGTAAAAATAAAGGTAAACGTGACGGTAGTTTTTAGGTCATTGTCAAGCAAGACACCAATTTAGTTCATGGCACACCCTTATGCAAGTATTCCACAAGGGAATAATTTGTTTGCTTTCTTTATATTGTTTTGAGGTGTACAAACCTACCCAACTGCAGACTCAATCATATGAACTCCATTACAAAGTACACATGCCTCCATGCCAGGCTGACTCAATCTCTATGTACATAAGCAATTATGGATGCTTATCAGTTATCATAACACTCACTAAGACTTACGTCACATGCACTGTTAAACATATATATATACAAATAAAGCGTAGTGAGCACAAACATATACATTTAAAGTATGGTAACTGTAAGAACAAGCTCTCTCCTCTCTCGCTCTCTCTATATATATATATATAATTTACAGTGAAGTACCTTAACTGACTTATGAATAGACGGTAAGAATGATAAAAAAATACTATATTAACTCAAGTATTTGATTCTTCTCTAATTGAAGTTCACAATTTTTATAGTTGCTAGAGGTCACTTGATCTCTGTTTCTTTGCTTGTTCAAGAAGAGGGCAGCATCAAGTGGTTTATTCCTGTTTTAAAATCACAGTACACTGACAAGAAGAGCCATGTCAACTATTGATCCAAATTTGTGTTGCAGATTCTATTAAACCTGTTGATGTTGGGCTAAATGAGGAATTATTTGAAAACATTTACGGCTATGGTTTTTTCGAACCAAATTTACAGAATGGTGAACGCTCATCGATTGTGGCCCAGTGGGCAGCACCCATCACTTATTTTCACGTTTATGAGTGTGATAGATTTTCGGTGAGTAGAACAATTAATTAGTAATGGGCTATGATTTTAACTTTATCCTTTATTTTAATTTTCCACTGTTAACGGAATACAGATGTACCAATGTGTAAGACAAACTTTGCACACTGACAAGCACAAATATAGTGATCAATGAATTATTCACTATAAAGTATAATAAAGTAAATTTTATCAACAAAGGGAAAGTTCAAACAATTTACCTTTTGAAAACTCTCATGGGAGAATACTTTAGGGTTTTAATAATTGTAGTATTTATGCTTTTTCATCCCTTATCATTATTTACTATCTAAAAACATCTTGTTTCAATCCTTATCTTTTTTGCATATCCTGTGTAAGTCAGAAGCATGTGACAGAAATTGAATACCAAGTAAACTCACATTCTTAATCATCACAATGTGAGCATAAAAGATGCCTCTCTTTAACGGTCAACACATCCTCAACTTTTGCAATATAAATTTGATGCTCCCAGTTGATAAAATTCTGAGTGACATAGAGAATTTTCTTTATATAGGTTTCTCCATTTATTGATGAATTCAATCACATCATTGTTATGTGGTTCTTTCTAGGGAAACATGTATTTAAGATTAAGAAGATGCTTTTAGTTTTCATTAAATGGTTGCAAGTGGAGGATTGGAGCGATTCTTATATATCTTCATATGATTTTTTTATGGGGGTTTTAATGGCTGAAGTTACCATCCTAATCCATATGAATAAGAACATTACATAGAATCAAGTAGCATTGAATCTAGCTGAGGTCATATACACAGCTTTATTGCAAAAGTAGAAATGTTTTGTGAAAATATAGTGAAATTAGATTGATGCCTCATAAATAAAATATCTTGAAAACCATTATTATTGAATCAAATAATGGGTGAATATCCCCAAGCCAAAGGTCCAAAATTTTAAGATTAGCATCAATAACTCCCTAACCAAAGTGGGTCAAGATTGAAACCATATCCAACTAAACTTCCTAAGAAATTGGTGGGCTTAGGTGGATTGTTTGTTGGCAGATCACTAACTTCTTACATGCCTTCCATATTGAGCTTTTATCATCTTTTGTTATGGCGAGCAGTATTATTTTTCATTTTCATTATGCATTGATGAGTTCCTCATGTAATACAATTCCTATTTCAAGAAATTGACTTTGTTGTTTCACTAGTAAAATTTTGAGATTAACATAATAACTCCCCTCTTCTGTGAATGGTACAAGAGAAATCACATGGCATCTACATTAGAAACCAAAATAGGTTAGGATCAAATCCATATCCAGATAGATCCCTAAGAAATTGGCTGGCTGTGGTGGTCCACCTTAATAAAATTGCCCCAACTTTGTGGATCATTTGTTCTAGGAGCACGAACTTCCCATTTGTCTTCCACGTTGATTAGTTTTTCATATTTTGATATGGTGAGTGGCTATCAATGGGCACATTTCATCATGTACCAATGAGACACTCATGTAACCTCTTCTCTAGTGCAAGAAATTGTGCTAGCTCTCTTGTTATACCGAGAAATTTGACCCCACATGGCCTAGAATCAAAGTTGCATGGACACGGATACGAGTATGGTATCGGACACGGATACGGCTATTTTTCAAGATCATTAATATGGATACGACATTTATAAAAAAACCCACATATATATATAATTATATATATAACACAATTTTGTATGTTATTTGTAGATATTTTCATTATTTTAGAAGCAATATGGATACACAATTGCTACATATTCCAAACAAATATATTTAAATTTAATTGCATCATAAAAACAAAATTGAAATACATTGATAGAATCACATGCTATCAAAAATATCATCACTGTTCTCCTAAAATTGGAGTTCTAGATCATCAAGATTCTCTGAAGAGCTAGGATAGTTGGATTGAGTTTGACCGCCAACTAGACTCTCTAAACGAGAAGAAGATGCCATGATTAATATTCTCAGTCCCAATAGTTAAAATTTTAATAAAAAATAAACATAAATAATTATAAATGGATTTAAGTATCTAACTTTAATAGATTATAATATATTTAATATTTTTTATTTTAAATCTAGTTTATTATTAAATTTAAAATAACTTCCACACTTAAGTCTAAATTAATTCTAAAAGAAAATAAATTAAATATTTATTAATATTAACCATTAAAAATATATTTAAACTTTAAAATTTAAAATTTAAAAATAAAGAATATTAATTGAAAGTTTTAAACTTAAAAAAAGAAATAGAATTTCAAAGTTCATCTTTAAAATATTTCAAATCTAGATTTATTTTAACATAGATTAAAATAAAATAAATATTTATTAATATTATTAATAAAAATATATTAAAAAATTAAAACTTTAAAATTTAAATATAAAGAATAATGATTAAACTTCAAAAAATTCACAATTGTTTATTTAAATGTTTTTAGTTTAAATTAATTTTAAAATAAAATAAAATAAATATTTATTAATATTATTATTTAAAAATATATTAATAGTTAAAACTTTAAATCAATTATTTGATTCCTAAATATTAATAAAAGATTAAAAGAGAAGGTATTCGCACCAATTCCTGCCACACAAATAAACCTCCAGATGCACAACAAATAGATGCCCACACCCAAGCAAAGCAAAACGAAATCAAAAGGAAATTGCATTAACCAAAAACAAAAAACCTCAACAGGAAAATCATGCAGCCTTAGAAGATAATCACGTAGCCTCAGAAAGAACTTTTGCAGGCAAAACTCCTGACATAATTCAAACAATTTAGGGCTTATTGTAGCAGGTGTTTTTTTAAGATTCGGGGAGTTTTTTTCTTGGAAACCGATTTTGACGAATCTGAAATGGCTAAAAATAGGGCGTTTTTTTGGACACGCGCGGGCACCGTTTCTAGGCCGTATCAGTTCCGTATCCGTATCAAGTACAATGATACGCGTGCCAAGACAGGGGGGGTGCTGTATCCTGCAACCCTGCCTAGAATGCTTGTCTTGAGGCCTTAGGCAGCATCTAGTAGATTCCCTCTAGGGGCAGTTTGCTGACCATGCAAAGAACATTGCATTTGTGTGCAATGAACTCTTTGGCATTTTCAATACTTGTTGCTACTCTCTTTGCTTAATGCTGGATTAACAAGGATATGATACTAATTAGAAGTCTGATGTGGTTATACAAACTTACTTTATGATATTTCCATAAATAATCTTAATTTTTATTGATGTTCTACAAAATTTAACAATACCATAATAGCTATCTCCTATTAGAACTATCAAATCAATTGAGACACTTGAAATATGCTCACAAAAATTGTTGACTTGATTCCATTTGGTTTGACTTTTAGAACAATGCCAAAATACTTGTTTGAAGACTGAAGTTGATCACAAAAATTATGATGTTTGAAATCCAAGATGGTTCAGTGTTCTGTTTGGTGGTAAGCCACTGTGAATTATGGACCCAACAAAACAAACTTTGTCATACTCATAGGGGCTTTACAAATCCCATGTAATCTGAATAATGAGGTGGTAAGCTTAAACATAAGACTTCATATTGCATTTGACTTTCCCCAATGTGAAGCTTGCATCAATTAGGCATCTATAATGGAGGTCACCACAAAATATGTTATGAATCATTGCCCCTCTAGTGTTTGCTTTTAAGATGAAAACAAAAATCTGATGATGTATTAGCATATCTCCCATATAGAATACAAACATTATGGTAACTTTGAACGAATGTAAGAGCTCCCTTTGTATGTAGGGGAATTTCGTACTTAAAATAAATTTAGTAATGATTTGGTAATAAAGAGGCTTAGTTGTTGAACTTGGTGGATTTGGGAGTTTTAATCTACTGTGCCAACCACATGTAGATTTGCCACATCAATAACCATCTATGAGCATTGACTTGGTACATAACTCTTGTTTGATGATAGTCCATAATAGTTCTAGCCATAGAAGCAGAAATCTGCAAAAAATCCTGATTAATCGTGATTTTTAAAAAATCTGCAAGTTGGACGATTTTTTCCCCTGATTTTTTGAAAAAATCTTTGACCTTTTGGTCAACGATTTTTTCCCATTTTAAACTGCAAAATTGCGAAAAAACCTACAAAAAAATGCGAATTAATTCGTGCTGATTTTCACGCAAAAAAAAACGATGAGACCATAGCTTGTTGCTTACTATTATGCTTTGATAGATTTTTTCCAAGCATCCATAGCTTGTTCAAAAGTACCTGTTTTAGGCTTTTAGCCATAGCAGCAAGGCAATGTACTGTTTGATAAAATGCTTTGGTAGACATGTATGAAAAATGTCGTAGCATAGACAAGGCAGTGAACTGTTTGAAAAAATGCCTCAAAGAAATGTGGTCTCATGGTGATGGAATGCCATGATGTCCATCACCATGAGACCACATTTCATTTTTTCAAACAGTTCACTGCCTTGTCTATGCTATTGCTTACTATTATGCCTTGACAGATTTTTTCCAAGCATCCATAGCTTGTTCAAAAGCACCTGTTTTGGGCTTTTAGCCATAGCAGCAAGGAAGTGAACTGTTTGATAAAATGCTTTGGTAGACATGTATGAAAAATGTCATAGCATAGACAAGGCAGTGAACTGTTTGAAAAAATGTCTCAAAGAAATGTGTTCTCATGGTTATTAGTTATGCAATGTGAAGTAATGCTTTGAGTTTGAAAGACGTGCAATGCAATGAATGTAATCACTAATCAGCGATATGAATATAAACTACAAAAATCTATTTTCTACAATTCATTAGTTAAACTCTTTATTTTTTTTGCTCTTTATATCTCTATGCTATGGAAATACCTTTCAATTTCAAAACAAAAAGTTTTTATCTCTTGTGCTACAATTTTTTACGTTTTTTTTTTAATCCGATTTTTTCAAAAAATCTTATACTTTTGGTTTGCCGATTTTTTCCCCAAAAGATTTTTGCTGCTATGGTTCTAGCAAAGACCATGAAACCCATTAGACATTGATTTTGGGCAATGAAACCTCTCCCTAGATGTGAAAGGAAGTAGAGGTGTGGAATACTCTTTCTACATTAATCTATGATAGGATGTATGTGCAAAAAGTTAATCTGATATTACAATTACAAAGAAATAAACACAAAAGCAATATACTTATGTGGGGAAAACCCTTTTGGGAGAAAACCCCACATTGCAAAGCAACTTGATGTATTATTTAGTAATTAATGGTTACAAATACACTTGTAGAGTCTTAAGCCTTTACAGGAGTTTCACCAATAGAAAATTTGGAGCAATTTTGATAACAAAGTTATACCTACAAACTCATTATGAAACCTCCATCTCTAGCACCCAATAAATAGGAGAAGCAATATATGAAACCATCAAATTTTAATTAGGAAACCATGAGCTAAAACCACCCGAAGTGTGGTGCCATAGTCACTAGTCAAAATCTATCTCTCGAGTCCCAAGATGAGTTGATAGACTTAAAATAGCACATTCCTTCCTTTTGTTAAAAGTTTGTCATAATTTTCTCTAAAACTTGGGTGCTCCATCTTGGCTCCATTATCTCCAATCATAAATGTTCCGTGACATGTGTCATAAGTTGGTGAACAAGCATAACTCCCTCCTACAACCCTTTTATGTATCATAGTTGCTCTTACATTTTTGATGTGGGAGGCCCAAATTTTGGAGGCCATAACTTTTGATTGAGGAAGCCAAATCTTTTTTATTTTATTTTCCAAATTGAAGATATCAAAGAGGTCCACATTGTAACTCACTTGCTTTGGTTAAGGCTTGCTTTGACATTTTATTCGGGGCCAAAATTGACCTCTAGAGCCCTATAAACTGACTTTTTGTGTTTTGTAGCTTGAAAATTGTAGTTTTTTTTGTTCTTAACATTAGGATGCAAGGTCAAGACATCTTTCTTAACATTCTTCCACTTGTTGAACACTTTGTAAGAGGAAGGGAATACCAACAATATAAATTGTTTGCCAAGGGCCGAGAGGCCCATAAAATTAGTGCTCTTTGTGTTGATTGATTTCATTATTACATCTATGACATTTTGCAAAGTGTCAACTTTCTCTAGCATCACCCTCCCATCCTCCATCTCATGAACAAAATTGTCCTAGAAATATGTGTTTCGTCCTTGCATGAAAGGTCAGGTTCTCCGCTAGATATATGACACTTTGATTGTCACAAAGAAATCTAATAGCTCCTTGACTTAGCTTGACCTTTGAACACAATCTCTTAAGCTAGATGGCCTTCTTATATGCATGAGTAGCTGCCATGTACTTAGCCTTAGTGGTGGACAAAGCGACCATAGCCTATTGCTAACTCATCCAACTAATAGCACCACCAAATAACTTGGAACATATATCCATCGGTGGACGGTGGACTTTTTGTTGTTGATATTTCTTGCCCTATTTGAATCTACGAATCCACCAATATTCATTGAGTGTTGGTCCCTTGTAAAATCACCATGATAACAAATTGAGTACTTCGAGGTATCCCACAAATATATTAAGACCCTTATAATTACATCCCAATGATCTCATCCAGGATCTGCCATAAAGTAGCTCAAGATGCCCACTACTTGGGCGATGCCTAGTGTAGTACAGGCCATAGCATTCATCAAACTCGTAGTTGCATTGGCGTAATGACCATGAGCCATATCCTTCATTGCTATGGGTGTCATAGGACATTGCTTAATTGAAAGCTTAGTTCCCACAAAAATAGGAAATCTCAAGGGATTCTATTTGTCATGTAGAAATACTGCGGTACAAAGTTAAATATTTACTTTGGCCCTACCAAAGCTTTCTATTCACTTTATTTCTTGTGATTTCCATAGCTAAGATATACTTGGCAGCCCCCAAGTTCTTCATGTTAAAACTGTGCTGAAAGTTGAGACTTAAATCACAAATCACATCCTTATTGTTACCAAAAAACAACATATCATCCACATGCAATGTGATAACGAGGAACCAATCATTGCCCATTTTATAATAAACACAATAACTCAATTTGAATGTCATAATTCTCAAGCCCAACACAAGTGAATCAAATTTTGGGTAACACATTTTAAGAGATTGTTTGTGACCTTACAATTTCTTTTTTCAATTTGCAAACTAGAATCTTGTTGCTTTTAGCAAACATAGTGCTTTGGTTGTGTCATGTAAATCTCCTCCTCCAAGTCACCATGTCGGAATTCTGTCTTCACATTCATTTGTTCTACTTCTAAATCAAAAGCTGTTACTACAAATAACAAGAACTCGATAGATGTCAGCTTAGCAACTGGGGAAAAATTCTCACTAGAGTTTGTCTTCACAACTTGGGAATATTCTTTTGCAGCCAACCTTGCCTTGTACTTTTCAACATCATCATTTGGATTGATCTTCTTGAACACTCGTTTACATCCAATAGCCTTTCTTTCCTTTGGCAACAATACCAAGGCCCATAGTTGAAAAACTCGCCAAAAAACTCGGCAACTTAAAAAATTGTTTAAATTTCATGTAGAACACATTTTTTTTGCAAAATTCAATGATAAGATGCATCCAATGAGTCAATAAATGACTACATAAAAGAAACAAGTTGAGTCTAGTTGTATTTGATTGATTTGAAAGCAAATTGGGTACAAAATGGCATCCTCATGTGGAATGTGTTGATACTGATAGTCTGAAACAAAATGAAAATAGCAAATTGCTTTTGTAAAGCTGAAAGTAAATACTACATTAATATATTTTTATTTTACAAATTTACGTCTTTCTCTACCCATGTTTAGTGAAAACTAGGGGGAGGTAGAACTAGGCGATACTATAGAGGAAGACTTGTAGGCAAACCTTGAAACTTGGACTTGGAGAGTACCTATAAAATCAAATGAAATGAAAATGCCTTTTTAGCGGCCGTGGGAGACTTTTTCTTTGGACGGCCGAAATTCTTTTTGTGGACTCATCAAGCTTTTGTTGAAAACTCACCCAAAACTCGACGAGTTTTTCTCCTTTATTTGGCGAGCAATTTTGGAGAGTATAAGCGGGAGAAACTCGCCGTCAAAAAAAACTCGGGAGTTTTTTAAAACTCGCCAATTACTCTCCTCTTAGCTCGTTTTGATCACTAAGTTCTCAATGTGAGCATGGTAAGAGCATTCAAAGACTAGAATGAGAACAATGGAAACTAACTAAGAAGATATTGTTCACTAGTCGACCAAATCACATTAATTTCAAACTCAGAATCAATCAATGCTAAAATGACAAATAATAATATTCATATTCTGATCATGCCAAATTGACAAGTAACAAGTGCAAGTGCATTAATGCCAAAATCACAAACGATATCATCTGATTTTGATGCATGCCAAATTGGAGGATAAGATATAAAATGAGATGGATCCAGCGTCAATCCCTTATGTGAGGATGCAACAACCCCTATCTAAGAAGCAGAAATGGTAAGGGACACAACTCTAAGTACAAAGTATATAAATCCTTTATATGAATAAGAAATTATGATAGATGAGATCGAGGAAGAGGAAAATTCAAAGTTGTAGGGATTTGTAAGGAAGCAAACTTTGGAGGCATCCATAATGTAGGTGGAAGGTATGGAATTTGATGGAGAAAAGATTACCCTTTTGGCCTCTAACAGTGCATATGAGCAAAATGTATTACCTTCATAAAGTCCAGTTGCAACTATCACCTGTTGGATTCACAAGTGAGAAAGAGGCTCTTGTTGTGTACACACCCATCAATGCCCAAATGACCAAATCTATGTCATTCAAGGTAAATTTGCAGGACATTAGTAAAAATGGAGATGAGAAGAATTATGGAGTTGAGTTATTAGACATGTCAATGAAGATAAATATGCATTCTGAGCATCCCTACAAGTGCAGGTTGGAAAATCAAGAAGCTTATGAGGTGGAGTTCTAGGATGGTTGGGCTGAGAAGCATGCATAGGAGAAGAGCACCTCAATGGGCAATAATGTTGGTTTTCATCTTTCTGAAATTTTCAGACCAATGGTTGATGATAATCAGGTTGACTATCTCCATAATCATAGTTTAAGGTATGAAGGTACTAATTCTAATAGATAGTTGATATTGTTGCAAGAATCTTGTTGTTATAAGAAGTATGGAGAAATGGCTGAAGTCAGCACCTTTGGCCAAGACTACACTTATTTCACTCAAGTTTGTCAAAGCAAAAGAAAATGAGATCCAGGTAATATTGTGAAACACCCAAAATTGAAGTTTGAGGTAGAGCTGGCATTGGGTCCTTCTTTGAAGCCTTTCTGTTGGTATTCTTATGTGCCATGGTGCTGATCAAGGAGATTGCAATGCAACTCTCAAGGCTATGGAAGTTAACGAGTTGAAGGAGTTAGTTGATAATGAAACCCCTGATGTGTGGATAGTAGTAATGCAACTTTCAATGGAAAAGAATCAAAAGTTGATGATTCAAAATTGTCCTTGGTTGGTTACCTCAAGGGGAGCACATGAGAAAACATGAACACTAGAATTACATCAGATCAGCCAAGAGCAAGACAAGAAATGTCACCTCACCAATGTTGCATAGAGGTCTATAAAGCTACATGAGTGGAAAGAGCAACTGCTAATTACAAATGGGAAAGAGGTGCAAGTCCCAATTGAGTTGGATAGCTCAAAAAGGCTTTATTGAAGAGCACACTCTAAGTTTTAAGAGGACACACAAGTCAGATGAAGTAAATATTTTAGGGGATAAATGTACAGTCACTCTTGTGGACTTGCAAGTAGTGAAGAATACCTTGGAAAGGATGGAATCAGAATATCTGCATTTGATTAAAGATAGGGTCATGTTTATCAAAATTGTAGAGCTAGTCATAAATGCATCCCAAGAAACGAGGGAAAATGTTGATGAACTCCCCTTTGAGCTTAAATCAGTCAAGGAGCCTTTAGAGAAAATACAAATGGTGTTCTGAGAGGTAGAAGATCAGCTGGTTGCTGCAACATTTTTCTGGGAGCAAGAGAATGGAGCAGGGGCCAAAGAAATTAAGTAGGTAATTGAAGAGCTTGATAGGCTTTAGGAGGATTTTGATTTGAAATTTTTTTCAGGAATGCCTGAGGTTGCAAGCACAGAGTTGGGTGTAATTGAGACAATTGGGTAAGGAATTGGAGGCCAACAAACAAAGCAACTTGAGGACAATTACATAGATTTGGGCCAGCATGAAGAATGGGTTAAACAAGGAAACATAAATATTTTCAATCTTTTTCTAGCTTGCATTGGGTTGCTAATAAACCAATCTTTGAGATGAATGCAGGGATGTCTTTTGGTTAAGGTTTTATAGCATGAGATATTATCAAAATAGCGCAATAGAAGCCAACTACCTAACAAGAAGGACTAAGGATGGGAAATTGTAAATTCCCTAGACTGGAATGGGTAAGGGAAAGCCAAGATGATGATTTTTATGTTAATGGAAAAATGAATGTAATCATTATACCCGTTCCTTATCCTATTTCCATCATGCTTGGTGATTGGACAAGTTTTATCAGGGTAGAAAATGCTAGGAGTACATGTGTTGCTAAACAACCTAGATGGAGATGAGAAAGATAATAAATAGGCGAGAGCAAATGGCCACATGGGCTACAAATACAAACTTTTTTGTATCTGACTCTAAAATGGAACATAAGACTTTGAAGGTGCTACATTAAACACCCCTGGTGGGACACTTCAAATCCTTCAAAATTGGTAGGGAAAAAGGGAAGAGATTCACTTGGATGTGCTTCCAAGAGGGTTTTATCAAGCATATCAATGAGTACACTACCTACCATCAAAATGAAGGAGAACATGTCTTTCCTTCAAGTTTGTTGCAACCTTAGTTGTTCTCCCATCAAGATTTGGAAAGTGTGTTCCTAGATTCCATCACGAGTCCTTGCAAGGAGCACGAGTTATTTTTTGGAAAATTGATTAGGTCACATGGGTTGCCTTAGGAAATGGCCAGCAATAGAAATAGCAGAATGGTTAGTTGTTGTTGGTAGGGATTATGTCATTTGATAATGTGCATAGATAATGGATTACCCCTCACATGAGAATAGGTGCCATCATGGTCACAAGAGTGATAGGGTCAGGAGAGGGAGCCATCGCAAACTGTCTGATTCGTTGGAGGAACCTACCTACAAAGGCTGCCACTTGGGAAGAATTAGGAATGTTGAAACGTTTGAGATTGCATTGCTCAAGGACAAACAAATTTTGAGAAGGGTGGATTTGTAATATCCCCTTTTCAATTAAATTGTGTTTGTGTGTGAAGGTCCATTTCTTATTTCTAGCATTCCCCTTGGTCCAATTTTTCTTATGTTTTTTTCCTCCTCTTCCCCCATGTGCCTATTAGGTTTGGAAGTTGCTAAGGCTCCAAAGGGTTTTAAGCTTGCAAGTTGTAGGAGTGTTGGAGTTAGCCTTCTTGGCATGCCTCTTCTCCCAACTCCGCCTTTCCTTTATTCTTGCTGAAGTATCAGACTTCTCCTTTTTGACATCCCTTCCCTTTGACCCTCACTCTTTTCCCTTGCCTTGTTGGAGAATCAAGCTTCTTCCTACTAGAATGCCTTCCCTCGACTCCTCAACTCTCAGCTTGTGGCATCCATCATGTGGTCTCCCTGACGTTTGAACTCGGATGTTCTTGCCTTTTTGCTCTGCCATTCCTACCTACCCCCTACATGGTTGAGAGTGCCATTAATGGCCAGATGGGACATCACGACTTCTCTAGAAGGGATTATCCCACCAAAACACATTGTTCAAAATGAAGGGTGCAGATTTATGTGTACTTGCAGCTTGAATGATGGTAACAACTGTATCTCATTAATGCAATAGTTGAAGTTGGTTGCTATTTCAGAGTTTTTCATGGGCTCTTCTTTGCCTTGCATGCTCAGATCGAAGGGTGCCATTAATGTTGATGATGTAAAGGGGCAATGACCATGGATCTGTTCTCCAGGCCATTCAAATATTGTCAAATGAGATATATTTTTGAGTTTCTCATTATTCAAGATTATTAGGCATTATTCTCCAAACCAAAACCCTAGCTGACATTTGTTCTAAGCACCCATGTTCAAAGAGTTAGATATGAGGATAAAGATCCTCATATTTGTAGAAACTAGAGGATGAAAACCCCTCTGCCTGGTCACATGAGTTCACTAGAGGTCATGTGTTAGCTTCAAGGTTGCGGATCTTAAGCTGTGCGGAGTTGCACATCCTTGTTGTCATGGGAGTGAGTGTGTAGTGTGAGATGGTTATGGCTACTATTGCAATGTTGTGTTGTATTTTAGATCAGTTTCATGTAATTTCACAGTGTCAGGTTTGTGTCATTTTGCTGTTTGTTGTGGTTCCTGTGCATAACAATTTATGTGGCTATATTTGTTGTTGTGCAGCATATTTTATGTATTGGTAAGCCAATTATATTTCACACATTTAATATATAAAAAGGGGGTTCTGGTGTTACCTACAATTTGGTATCTTCATTTGTTAATTTGGGTATTAGGGCTGATGTAAATTCGTGAAAGCAGATCAGGACCCTCACCAGTTCAGGGTTAAATCTAATCTGCAATTTGTCGTCTATTTGTGACCGCGACCTGCAATATTAGGCTTTAATATTATTTGGAAAGATGTAAAGTAGATTTTCTCAGTTTACTAGAGTTGAGCAGAAATCCATTAGGGTTTGTCAAATTAGGTAAAATATTGAAGTCTAAAGTATAATACTAAGCCATAAATGATGTTGTGTGAACATTGATGCATTTTAGGGTAATATAAAGAAGTCTGAGGCATATTTCGGAGCTATTAAGGCTGCTGTGCAAATATTAATATAATCTAGGGTTTCTATGATTCTAGTTTTAAATATTTAAACTCAAAGTGAATTTGTTGAATATAAAGTTTATTTGCTAAAGGTTTTAATTAAATATTTCCAAGAATATTTTTCTTGGGATATTACATTTGTGCCCAACAACATACTCCGAAAAGGATTCTGTAGCACATCCAGCTTGTGTCATAATTGGGAAAAGCTTTGCATTCCACAAATAGCTTTGTTGCTTCCGGAATGATTACATAAATTGCTTTCTTGAATAACTAGTTTAGGGAAAAGCTTCTACCATTGCTTCCCACAGAAGGTACCACCTTTATGGAATGATGATTTCGGATTATCCTCAAGGTCACAGCAAAGAATGGCCCCATAAACATTCCCCATCAAATGTACTTCCCAAAGACAATTACAAGTAAAGGACCATTGTTGTCAGATTGTGATTTAATGTCCTGCTTACATGAACTCCTACAACCACACACATCTAGAACAAATCTGCACTGCACTGGAAAGATTTGAATCATATACAAGTGACTCATTGCCAATTGATGCTCCACTTGCTAAATCATTTGAAAGAATAACTGAAGAAGTTTCCAAAATCTTTTTAGGTTGCCTTTGTGTTGCACCTTTATCCGACTTTACCTCTTCCTTATTTTCAATATTTTCCTTGCTATGCTTTTTAGCTAATGCATGGCTTAACATGACTTCTTTAGTTTATTTTATAAACATTTCTTTTACCATGGGCTTCCAAAGGCATACATGCATTTATGCACCAATTAGGAGCCTGATTTCAAGCTTGTCTTGCCTGCCTTGCTAGCATAATTTTATCAGTATCTTTGGGATACAGATGAAGAAAATGCTCAAATAACTAAGCTCGTAAGACAAAAACCGATTTCGATGCTCCATGCATTTTATTGAGTCATACCTAGTTGTTGAAGAGCTCCTTGCTGTTGTGGCTGAGGATCTATGAACTGCAGATGAGAGGTTTGACCTTTTTGTGACTTGCTTGGTCTAATGTTCCTAACTGATCTGAGCTCTGAATCTCTGTCAATGTCATGTCCCTGGAATCACAACACTAAAGATAACAATTGAAATAAGTAAATAAGATAAAAACATGGTAAAAGTATAAAATTTAATTATAATTATCGAAAGATAATATTATAATTAAATTATCAAAGATAATATCGTAAATATTAAAATTATACATATATATTAAATTAATATAATAAAATCAATATATAAGAGACAAGTAATATATATAAAATATAAAACAATATTATAAATATAAACATTAAAACTGTTGATGTTATTGACAGCCGTGGGCCTCTTACTTCCAGGCACGATTTTCTACAAGACAATAAATTAAATGTAGCCTATCAGCTATTTATTTATTGTTGATGCTCTTTAGTGAAGAGGCGCTTCACTTAATGATTAAATAATAATAATAATAATTATTATTTTATTTTGGTCGACTTCTCCTTGAAATTCGTGCCACCTCTCAAGAGATGTATCTCTTGGTGGCCGACTTTGCACCATGAAGAGGTGCAACCTCTCCTATCTATTTGTATATATATGAGATCATTCATTCATGTTCATTGTTCAAGTTCATTCATCATAATTCGTATTCAAGAAGAAGTTCGCGCCTGAGCAGCAGTTCATTATTCTGTAGCAGCAGATTGATTTCAAGGAGAAACATATTCATTTGTATTTGCATCTAGGAGAGGTGCGATTATTCTTTGTATCAAAATCGGCATTGTATTGTGCCTGAATTGTAAGCAGATTTCTGCTCTCATTATTACAATATAGAAGAGATATATTTGCTGAGTTTTTCTCCCTCAAGTGGAGGGTTTTCCCAGGGTATTTGCTGTGTTTTTGGGTTTGATTTTTAATTAAATTGAGTTTTATATCTGATCATAAAAACTAACATGGTATCAGAGCGGGTCTAAGGAAAGATTTGGTCAGATTTATATAATCAGCGCATTCATCCATTATTGTTCTCATCTTTGATTGCATCTATCCTTTTATCAAGATGGTGAACGGGCTCAAGATCGAAGATATACTTGAGGGTGCATCAAACTTCGCCTCCTGGAAGTTTAGAGTGATGCTCGCCTTGGAGGAAAATGAGTTAGTTGAGTTCGTGGAGGGCGAAGTTCTCGAACCAACTGAAGAAAATGAGAAGCCTCAATGGAAAAGAAATGGCACTAAGCCAAAAAATATGTTGGTTGATTCCGTGAAAGATCACATTGTGCCAATTATCTCCAATTTGAAGACAGCAAGAGAAATGTTCAAAACCTTGGAGGAAATGTATGAGTTCAATAACACAAGTAGAGCACTTGCATTGAAGCAACAACTACATCATATCAAGATGGCAAAAGGAGATTCTGTCATGTCCTACTTCATGAAGATCACTGAATTGAGAGATCAGCTCTCTACCATTGGGCATATAGTTGATGATAAGGATTTGGCCATGTTGGCCCTTAATGGTCTACCTAAATCTTGGGAACCATATATCCAAGGTATTAGCGCAAGATCAAAGCTACCTAGGTTTGATCGCTTGAGGGCAGATTGCATTCAAGAAGAATCAAGGTTGGTTGCAAGAGACATTGGTCAAAGTTCTACCAATGAGGAGATTCATGTTCTTACCACTCAATCTTCGAAGAAGAAAGGAAGAGAAGGAAAGAAAGGCTACTTTAAAAGGAATAAAGATAGAAGATCTGATGGTGCTCGTCCATTTAAGAAGAAGGATCTTTCCCACCTACAATGCTTCAGATGTGACAAGTTTGGTCACTATGCAAAGGATTGCCCTACTAGACCAAAACAACATGCTTCATTTGCGGATGTGGATGAGATCTCTCCTCAAACAAATTCAAGGGAATTTTTATTCTATTCTGTATTATCAAGCAATGTTCCAATAGATAACAACACTTGGTTGATTGATAGTGGTGCCTCCCATCACATCACTGGATTCAGAGAACATCTTTAAGATTTGGTGATGTGAGATTCAAATATTCAAGTCATAATTGGAGATAATGCATGTTATTCTGTGAAAGGCGTTGGGACCTCCACTATCCACTTAGATTCCGACATCTCCTTGCAGTTAAGTGATGTAGTATTTGTACCAGGCATCAAGAGGAATCTTGTGTCTATTTCAGCCTTGGAAGATAAGGGATATCCAGTAGCATTCTCTGAAGGAAAAGTTCTTGCATGGCCAAAGAACTCTAACATCAAATCAGCCAATGTGATTGGTGTTCGACAAGAATGTCTCTACAGACTTTCCACCCGTCCTCTACAAGCCTTGTTGCATGATACTTCAAGTTCATGTGAGCTTTGGCATAGAAGACTTGCTCACATTCACTTCCGAGCGCTTCCAACCATGAAGAAGATGGTCACCGACATTCCTAAACTCAGCCAGGAGCATGAAGGTACTTGCTGAGGATGTGCATTGGGTAAGAATACTAAAAGACCCTTTCATAGTAGTGAAAGTAGATCTAAGTGCATTCTAGATCTTGTTCATTCTGATTTGTGTGGTCCAATGTTTGTTACTTCTTTGAGTGGTTTCCTGTATTATGTAATTTTCATTGATGACTACTCTAGAAAGACTTGGATTTATTTCTTCAAAACTAAAGAATCTGAGGAAGTACTTGAGAGATTCAAGGAATTCAAAGCTCAAGTAGAAAACTAGTCTGGGAAAAGGATCAAACTTTTGAGATTTGACAACGGATGAGAATACATCTTTGGTAGTTTTCATAACTTTTGTGTTGAAGTAGGAATTAAGGAGTTTTGTGTTCTCTACAATCCACAACAAAACGGTGTAGCAGAAAGGAAGAACAAATCTATTGTAGAAGCAGCTAAGGCCATGATTCATGACCAGGATCTACAAATCTTCCTTTGGGCCGAAGCTTCTAGGACAGTTGTGTATGATTTGAATTGAAGCCCTCATCGTATCTTGGAGAACATGACTCCTGAAGAAGCCTTCATAGGTGTGAAGCCTGAAGTCAACCATTTGAGAATATTTGGTTGTCCTGTGCATGTTCATGTCCCTAAAGACAAAAGGACAAAGCTGGAACCATCTAGCAAGAAGGGAATATTTGTGGGCTATAGCGAGTCTTCAAAAGCCTACAGGATTTACATTCCAGGCCAAAAACTGATTGAGAGCAACAAAGATGTTACATTTGAAGAAGATGTTGCATTTAGGAGATTTAAAGGCTCTCGCACAAAGATAGACTATGAAGACCAAGAGTCTCCTCAGGATATGGAAGTTGACCATCCTGAGATTCAGAGGGGGACTACTGATTCTAAAGAAGACGACGATCCAGCCTTTGGAACCTACTGATGGGCCTACAAACATTGTTATTGGTCGGAAGAGACCTCTATGTGCTAGGAAAACAATGCAGGTGGCAGAGAAGTTTGCAGCCCCTAGAGGAACATTCAGAGAAAGCAAAAGACCTTAGAAGTTTTCAAACTATGTTGCATTGATGAGTCAAATGATTAAATTTGAGCCTTCTAGTGTTGAGGAAGCTTCAAGTCAGCAAGTATGGAAAGATGCTATGGCTGGAGAGTATCAATCTATCCTCAAGAACGATGTTTGGGACATTGTACCTAGGCCAGAAGGAAAATCTGTTGTATCTTCTAAGTGGCTTTTCAAGATCAAGCATGCGGCTGATGGAAGAATTGAGAAGTACAAGGCTAGATTTGTGGCTAGGGGATTCTCTCAGAAAGAGGGGATAGACTACGAGGAAACATTTGCTCCAATTGCTCGTTATACCTCCATTAGAACTATCATTGCCATCGCAACAGCTAAAGGATGGAAGTTACACCAGATGGACGTGAAGACAACATTTCTAAATGGTGTAATTGAAGAAGAGGTATACATTGAGCAACTTGATGGATTTGAGGTTCATGGGAAAGAGTCTCATGTTTGCAGATTGAAGAAGGCATTGTATGGCCTTAAGCAAGCTCCACTTGCTTGGTATGAAAGGATTGATCGATACCTGTTGAGTTTGGGCTTCTCCAAGAATGATGCAGATTCTAATCTATATTTCAAGGTAATTAATGGTGAGGCCTTGATTTTGGTTCTCTATGTTGATGATCTATTTCTTACTAGAGAAGAACACCTCATTATCAAATGCAAGGAGTTGGCTTCTGAATTTGAAATGAAGAATCTTAAGTACATGCATTACTTCCTTGGTTTAGAAGTATGGCAGAGGCCTGATGAGATCATTCTAAGTCAAGGGAAGTATACAATAGACATCTTGAAGAAATTTGGTATGATGGATTGTAAATCCATGTCCACCTATGGAAACAAATTTTCAGAAGTTAAAGGAGGTTGCAGCTAGTTCAAATTAGGTAGATCCCACCATGTATAGGCAGTTGATTGGATCGTTGATGTATCTAGTCAATACTAGACCAGATATTTGCTATGCAGTGAGTGCAATTAGTCAGTTCATGTGTGAACCAAGGCAAATACATCTAGTTGCAGCAAAGCATATCTTGAGATACTTGCGTGGCACAGTTGGGTATGGCTTGAGATATTCTTCTGGTGTGGACTTGAAGCTGCATGGTTATGTTGATGTTATAATGCAGCGGCGGTCATCTCTTCCAACCGACCACATTTAATAATGATGAATAAATTAAATTATAGCCATCGACTATTTAATTTATTATAGCGATTTATTTAAGAGGCATGATTTTATTAAATAAATAATTAATATTTTATCTTGGCCGACTTGTCTTATTGGCACTTGAAAAGGCACGTCTTTCTCCTTGAGGGGCTGACTTCTTGCTATGAAAAGTCGCATCTCCTTCTCTCTTGTGTATATATACAAGTCGCCCTTCACTCATTCACGTTCAAGAAAAGTCAGCATAATTCTCATCTTAGAGAAGAAGTTCGGGCCTGTAGCAGCAGATCATCTTCTGTAGCAGCAAATTGTTTACAAGGAGAAACATATTCATTTGTATCTAGATCTAGGAGAGGTGCAAATATTCCTTGTATTAAAATCGGCATTGAGTTATGCCTGAGTTGTAAGCAGATTTCTGCTCTTAACATATCAATATATAAGAGATATATTGGCTGGGTTTTTCTCCCTCAAGTTGGAGGGTTTTCCCAGGGTATCTTGTGGTGTTCATTGTCTTATGTGTTGCATTTTCTGATTGCTTTCAGTTTTTGATTATTTGATCATTAAAAACTAACAGTTATACAAATTCTGATTGGGCAGGTTGTGTTGCTGATCGGAAGAGCGCCTCTGGAGGTTGATTTAGTTTGGGGTCTGCGATGATCTCCTGGTGTAGTAGGAAGCAGTCTTCAATGGCACTGAGTACCGCAGAGGCAGAGTATATTGCAGCATGTGTGGCAACTCGAGAAGCAGTGTGGCTTCAGAAGCTCCTTGCAGGATTGTTTGGACAATCATTGGAGCCTACTATCATTCATTGTGATAATCAAAGCTATGTGAAGCTTTCCGTCAATCCAGTGTTCCATGACAGAACCAAACATGTTGAGATCAAATACCACTATATCAGAGATATGGTATTGAGGAAAGCAATCCAATTGAGATACATTAGCACTAATGAGCACACGACAGACATTCTCACCAAGCCTCTCTCTAGAGTAAAGTTTGTGTACTTCTGAGACAAGCTTGGTATTGTGGAGAATGAAGCCCTAGCTGAGAGGGAGACTCAGCTTCAATGATCTTCTATGATTTGCTTTAATGCATTTCTCTCTGTGAGAGAGATTTGAGGTGCAAGCCCTTGTTTCCACCCTCTAGGAGTATCCAAGGTGGATGTCATGTGTGTGACTCCATGACAACATCACGTGAGAGAGTCCGTGATGATTTTCTTGTACTTGTGTTTTTCACCCTCTGGGAGTATCCAAGGTGGATGTCATGTGTGTGACTCCATGACAACATCACGTGAGAGAGTTCGTGATGATTTTCTTGTACTTGTGTTTTCACCTTCGGGGAGTATCCAAGGTGGATGTCATGTGTGTGACTCCATGACAACATCACGTGAGAGAGTCCGTGATGATTTTCTTGTACTTGTGTTTTTCACACTTTGGGAGTAGCCATGGTGAACGTCATGATGAGATGACGACATCACGTTGAATGATGGGCACTTGTGCACATATACCATTCATGGGAGTAGCCATGATGGTTGATATCACGATGAGGTGATATGCTCTTTTCCACACATGGGTGTAGCCATGGTGGTTGACATCATGATGAGGTGACATGTCTTGCACAACTGGAAGTATTCCTCCCTAGCTGAGAGGGAGTGTTGATGTTATTGACAGCCGCAGGCCTCTTACTTCCAGGTACGATTTTCTACAAGACAATAAATTAGATGTAGCTTATTGGCTATTTATTTATTGTTGATGCTCTTTAGTGAAGAGGCGCTTCACTTAATGATTAAATAATAATAATAATAATAATTTTATTTTGGCCAACTTTGCACCATGAAGAGGTGCAACCTCTCCTATCTATTTGTATATATATGAGATCATTCATTCATGTTCATTGTTCAAGTTCATTCATCATAATTCGTATTCAAGAAGAAGTTCGCGCCTGAGCAGCAGTTCATTATTCTGTAGCAGCAGGTCGATTTCAAGGAGAAACATATTCATTTGTATTTGCATCTAGGAGAGGTGCAATTATTCTTTGTATCAAAATCGGCATTGTGTTGTGCCTGAATTGTAAGCAGATTTCTGCTCTCATTATTACAATATAGAAGAGATATATTTGCTGGGTTTTTCTCCCTCAAGTGGAGGGTTTTCCCAGGGTATGTGCTGTGTTTCTGTGTCTGATTTTTAATTAAATTCTGAGTTTTATATCTGATCATAAAAACTAACAAAAACGTTCTAAATATTAAGATAATACTATAATCATCATGGTATAATAGAGATTGAGAATATATTAATCTTATAATTATCGAATATAAAATTATAAATATTATGACCATTATAATAAATACTTTAATCATTTATAATCTCCATAATACAAATGTTAAGGATATATAATAAATATATTATAATATACAATATATAAATCATACAAACATAACAAGACAAGCAATTACCTTAAAAAGCCATGACTCTTGTTAGCATCGATTGAGTTAGAGGGAGAGGTAGATTTAAGTGTATAAATATTAAAAGAGAGGATATGGGGAAAAGGGAAGGAGGACAGAGGAGAATGATTCGGCTTATGCAATTTATATGTCTGACAATAACCCAAAATCAATATATGAAATTCTTGGAGCAAGAGATGTTGCGATTGAGACTGCATCATTCTCCAAATATGCTGGCTTTACAGGTGTCTGTCTTGGGTGGACAGTTATCCCCGGTGAGCTTCGGTTCTCTGATGGATTCCCTGTTGCAAATGATTTCAATTGTATCAGGTGTACTTGTTTCAATGGTGCGTCTAATATTGCACAAGCGGGTTGATTGGCTTGCCTTTCTCCAGTAGGGTCGAAGGCCATGTATGGAGTTGTCGAATTCTATAAAGAGTACTAGAAAATCGTGGTCTCTAGGAAGTCAAGAAGGTTGGGATAGTATTCAATCCGCCACTCTTAATAACAATTGGCTAACATTCTAGGAGTCAAGAGCACAAACAGCCGACAGAGAATGATGTGATCCTGAACGGTGAACATATTAGGCAACTCTCAAATAATCGGTAGAGTGCAGAAGCTAATTAACGTTGCCGGCATCATCAGCAAATGTGATGATTGCTGGAGTGACTTCCAAGATTAATATCGGGTGTAGGTGCATTCATGACTGAAGGTCGACACTTACAATCATTATCCCTATATCTGTAGTTCTTGTGTGTTGGATGTTGGAGTCCCCTATATTGCTGGGCGGACAACATAGGAAACCGGTATGATAATTACCTTTTCAGAATTGAATGGTTTAAAGGGGTTACTCTTATATAGCAGGTCGAAGGGCTTACAGGTTGCATAGATAACTGGAAAATATCAGACATAGCACCTTACCATATATTGCATACAAGATTACACTCAGAACAGCATTCAGTTCGAGGCATCAGTCAATTATATCTTCCTCACATGAGCTAGGGAGATAAAGATCAGGCATAGTAACCTTACCATCCCTCATTCTAGAGGCCATTACCCACTCATACTTCATCACAGAATTAGGATCAAGCAGTAGCATCCCTGTATGATGCCAACATATACAAGGATCAAAGCTTAAATGTCTATAGGCTGTAGGTGCTTATTGAACAAGTGCAGATCCATTGTGAGTCCTGGAAGGTCTGAAACAAGATTGTAAACACTAGTTTAATACACTTTCAATCCTTGGTATCATTGCTAGAAGTTTAGTTTTGCATTTGACATCCTCTCGTGATCAAGAAGACAATCCTAAAAGCTGAGAGAAGGCTGTTTGCAAACTGTTTTTTCAACATTCCCAAGTTGCAAACGGAGAATTTTAGACCAGATCGGCAGGGGACATTACAGTCAATGAGTACTTGCTTGGGTATGAGTGTTTTTGGATATAACTCTGTAATAAATTTTATTATTAACATTTCGGATCACACTCCATGATCTATCATAAGGATGGAGAGAGCGAGAGAAGAGAATGAAAAAATGGTAAATTGCAGACCACAACAAACTAAATAGAGGAAGGGAGCGAGGTGATGCAAAAATCAAGAGACCACAATAGGGTTCTTAGAAAAGAAGAAAAAACAGAGAAAAAAAATTGCTACAAAAAATTAAGGACAGAATGGATCAAAGAAAGAGTAAAAACAATTAAAAAACATTAAATGGTGAGATACATAAATATAAATAGGCATACATGAGTGAAAAAATAAATTAGAAACAAGAAAGAAAAAGAAAATGCAAAGATTAGGTAGCATAAGAACCCAAAGAATGGGACAAAGAATGGTCAAAAAGTCCTTAGAGGCAATGGAGAAACATGAGAAAGAAGAAGAAGAATGAAAACAAAAATCATACTTAAAAAAGAAGAGAGAATCTTATAAATAAATCTATATGTATAGAAAATAGTGCACATAGCTACAAATAAGTATGGGATAAGAATAAAGACATGACAAAGAAGAAACACATTGATATATGTATATATATGTATAAATATATCTAATTACAAACAAATATATCTCCTTTTCCAAAAGCATGTTTGGGTTCTACCGTGTCCATTTTCTTTAGTATGTGCACATCTCGAATGCTTGCTTTGCAATGGTGTACTGTCAGATTGGTGCAACATTTTTTAATCACTAATATCTTCCTTATTTTCTGGGGTGTAATCTGATGGGCAATTGAAGTGTTTGCCTTCCATTGATGACATGGAATTTTTTGAAAGATCTGTAGTGAGATGTGGCTCCACCTGCTGGTTTGGCAACACTAATGTTATTGTAACCTAGACCCTTAAAATAAAGATTATTAATGGAACAAGAACCAAATGGGTCACCCTTCACAAATCTGTGCCCATCAACATAGCTACTTTGTA
Organism: Sequoiadendron giganteum; assembly: GCA_007115665.2. Classification (NCBI taxonomy): domain Eukaryota; kingdom Viridiplantae; phylum Streptophyta; class Pinopsida; order Cupressales; family Cupressaceae; genus Sequoiadendron; species Sequoiadendron giganteum. The sequence goes on from CM021109.1 coordinate 113,308,357, forward strand.
AACCAATCTTATATGGAAATGGCTCCATCTTTTGAAGGCTTGAAATCTTGACAAATGTTTCTTGGATGCTGCTAGACATCACCGGAGAATCTCTTTCAAATATTTAATCTTTGCATTCAACATGCAATGCTGATTTCTCATCGTATTAATCGGATAGAACACCTCCCTGGTGTGAGGACTCGTTGATATTACTGTAATCAAAAGTAGGAGCATTAAGTTCATTCTATGTTGCAAAACTCTCACATCATTCTTTTGATTGCGACCATGGGCCCTTCCAACCTGGTACTTCTTTGCGAGTATCTCCAAGGAATTGTCAAAAGTTACCATAGCTCTGAAGTCTTTTGATTTCCCTTTATACTTCATAAGGAGTGTGTCTAACTTCTCTGTGGTAACACTGTCTTGTAGTCTGATTTTTTACTCTTTTGTGAAAACATGGGCTTAATAGGTTTTTGAATGGGACCTGTTTGACTAACTGGTGGTTGGTTATGTGAAGTAGAGCTTTCCTCTCTCTGTAATATTCTAGTAGAATTTGGATTTTGCATGTTTCTCTGGAGCTGCAACATTTTTGCTAATGGTTGGTCATTCTATCATAGCTCCTCTGAACTCCCACCAGGGTATGTTGAAAAAAATCTGTCATTTCATCTTGACATTTTTCTTCCTTTTTATCCTTCTGTACCATTTTTTGCTTCCTTTGTTCACTGAGTTGATATTTGACTTCTCTATCTCTCACTGATATGCAATACTGATATCTGATTTTTTGTTTTTATTTTATTAGAAAAACTTTCCACAGGCTGGTAAGATCACAGCACTGGTACCACTGAAATGATCCTTAACTGAAAACACACAGAAAACCTAACTCATAATTCCCTAACATAGAAATATTTTCCAGCAACAAATAAGTTTTTTTTTGGGGTTTTTTTAAGCAACAGATATATATATATATATATATATATATAGTTCTTTTTTGGTCATATAAATGCATTCAAACTAGACCTACTAATCTTTATCAGTTTATCTAGTAGACTTATTGGCAAACTCAGCATGCAGATTTGATCCCTTTATTGATTCTGATGCACTTTGGACTGCAAGTTGGGATTCAATGGGGATTCTGCTAGCTCCCTGTATGAATTTGTTGATTCCCTATATCACATCGTGCATCCGAGGGTTTCAATCCCCAAGATACTCAGTTTCACACCTGTAGATGATCATCCCAAGCACCCAGCTACTGTAGCAGTGTCACCTTCCTGAAATGAGAGTTGAATGTTTTTAATTTTCAAAAGTGTTTTCTTTTCTCCTTCAAGTGGTTCCTATACTCCCTCAATTGGGTGATCCATTATCATAGGCAGTTCATCCCTTAAAATGGTGGCAGCTAACTGTTATGTACCTTCCTCAATTGAAGGGTTAACTGGCCAGAACTAAAGGGCTTGACTTCTTTCTAATGTTAGACTCAGCCATTCCAACTGAAAGACTCTGCGGCTTATACCACTGACAGACTCAATTACTTTATTCCGACTGAAAGATACAAAGAACTGCAATGCTGCCTATCTAACTGGTACACCTATACTGCCAGAACACTCACTTAGCTAGCTGCCTTATTCCATTATTCCACTTTCCTAACTGAAAGTGCTTACATTCCTGTTTAACTGCTAAAAGTAACTATGCTGAAAGTAACTCAGGGCTATGGATTAGAAAGGAGACATTACACTATGCAAATCAACTAAAGGCCATGAGTCATGCTGGTGTATCAAAAATGATTGATGTCAAAGGTGAAGCGATAACTTCCTTGACTTCAAAATAACCAAGAACTAGATGAATGCTTCATAACATGTGCATATTCAAGGTGCTAAAGAAACAAATACCAACTGTAGCCATTCAAAGGAGGTGAGAGAGTAGTGACAAAAGATGTTGAAGGTATGAGAGGACACAAACAAGTCCAAATCAACTTGCAATTTGGTTAACTGCCATTGGAATGCTCTAACAAGAAACCGGTTGGTACATCTAATTGGTGTCATGAAAGGTTGAAGTACAACCTAACATTTGAAACATGCTTTGAAAGTGAGGATCAACAAAGCTAATTTGCAAGATTACCAACAAAAATATGTGGTGTTACAATCAAGTTGTCATTTTTATTTGTAGAAAAGGATTTTGTTATAATAAGCCCAAGTAGGCAGGCTGCAAATCCATTCCTGGTATCCATGCCCATGAAGATATAGGGAAATGATGCACTTTAGGCCTTTAAAACACAGGGAACAGGGTGCATCATCACCGAAATCTAATAGCTCCAATACAAGGTTCTCACAAAAATATGTGATTTCAAAAAAATGGGGCTCTAAAGCTTTCATATTTCCAAGACATGCTAAAACAAGTCCACAGAATGGAAATAAGCCATGTAAAGTTTGAAAGCCTGTGAAATGTCGGTGTTTAATGATAGAGTTGAGTCGAGCTCAAACTATACTGATCCTTATATATTAGTTATCTAGTTACCTATTTTTTAAGTTTTACAGAAGAGTTAAGCTATTCTTTGTATTAATTTTATTATATGTGACATTTGTATAATGGGGTGAGATCCACTTTTACTAACCATGTATAGATAATTAGGGAGAGAATTGGAATCATGAGATGATGTACTATTTGTTTACATCCCAAGGTTGCCAAAATATTTAAGAGTATCACTATCCAGAATTGATGGTTTTCAAATCCTTTAATTGGAAATATATCAAGCCTGAAAATTAATCATGTACTTGGAACCTGATACAAGAATCCCACAGGCCATCACTGGGGCTGTTGAAAGAAATTAGTAATGATCACAAGAAGAAATTGAAAATTAATTAGCTGGTTGGCCGTTTTGGCAAGGTCCATGGTTAAAGTTGCATCTTGACTAGGCCGGCTATGGTTGACAATAGTGAAAATTGTTTGAGTGGTAAGGAAAAACACTACTCATGAAATCTTGCAAGATGAATGAAACTAATCTAAAGCCAAGAAGAAAAAGTAGTAGTTTGGATAGCCTGTTATATCAACCTTATTAAAATCAATATATATTTGGAAAGTGAATCCTTGAAATGTTTGCTTATGATAGCTTCTTATATATTCTACCCCTTTTGACTTCTGTGGTATGTAATAGCCATGAATGCTTTAGGGTGTAACCGGTAATGTTCAGTCATTTGGTCTCAATCTATAACGAATGAGATTTAACTTCTAAAATGCCTTCTTGAAAAGTAGCATTTCTCAAAATTTCTTTTTCAGCAGGTAAAAATATTCATTTTGAGGTATTGCTGTCATAAAGTTTAAGCTGACTTAGCGTTTTTGGTTCAGATAGGTATATTTTGTCTGCCGGCATCAGCAGTCATTCCATTTCATGACCATCCTAAAATGACAGTTTTTAGTAAGCTTCTTTTCGGATCAATGCACATAAAAGCTTACGATTGGGTTTATCCCATGGATACAGAACCAAATACATCACAATGTAAGTCCTCTTGGCCATTTATACCTTTGTGGTTGTGTTATATTTTGAAATGTAAATTAGCTATGGTTGGAGTTGTTCGGCACATCACTAGTCTTAAGTCAGAAATTTCCTTCTGTATATGCAACCTGGCCCTGGGAATTCTGCTTAATTTATTCAATGGTGTAAAATATTTGGTACATCTGGAGCATGGTGCTTTTGATATTGACCCGAGAGGAAAGCTAACTGCTTTTTCATCTACTTGGAAGGATTGACTAATAATTTCTCTGTTCTCCTCTGCAGTAAGGTTAGCAAAATTGAAGATTGACAATGTTTTTACAGCTCCCTGCAATACATCAATATTATATCCTACATCTGGAGGCAATATACATCAATTTAGAGCAGTGACTTCCTGTGCAGTGCTTGATGTACTCGTTCCTCCATATTGTGATACAGCTGGCAGGAATTGCACATATTATTGTGAATATCCTTACTCAAGTCTTCCTGGTACGTTAATATGCTGTTAGATTTTTCTGAATCTTTATGAATGACTATGTAGTAGGTGCCTAGATAGTTTTGTATTTGTTCGAATTGTTAGTATTGTTGTTAATGGCACAAATTTATTTCTAAGCTATTTTCCTGTTGCAGATGATGGTAATACTATAACTGATGTTGATAGCAATGGGGGTTATGCATGGTTGGAGGAGATAGAAAAGCCAGATGACTTTATTGTTGAAGGAGCAGAATATAAAGGTCCACTAATTGAAGCGTGATAACCTTTGTGCATGTAAACAACATGCAATTATGCAAGTGTCTTGTTTTAGAGATTCTATACGTGTCTTCTTCTGCTGGACTTTACTATGGCATAAGACCAATTTGCAAGTACGAAATGTACAAACCTAGTTGCAAGCAGTTAGTAGGCTGTGTCAGATGTATTTATAATGAAATGAAATTATATAATATGCTATAATTTAACTGTAAAAAATTTATCAATGTTTTTAATTCATTGGTAAATTCAAGTGAAATGCTAAATAAGGTTGCTGTTTTTAGGGATTGTATGCAAGTTGGAATAAGCATGTATGGTTGATGTTTGTCAACTAACTGCCGCCATTCCTTGAAATTTTTGCAAAAATTATTTTGATTTATGATTGAATGAAAACTAAAAGTAAACTGGTTGCTGTTTTTGGGATTGTATGCAAATTTCAGTATAGGATGGATGGCAATGTTCCACGGGGTTTCGGGGATGGGGACAGCGGGACGGGAGGGGATGTGTTTTGGAGACGTGGGGACGGGGGTCTATGTTTGGGGGTGCGGGGGGGCGGCAGGGTGCTGAAATACATATAGTACTTGAAAAAATAGTTATAAAAAGATGTGAAGTATAAGAATTATACATCTTGGAGACAACTAGGAGTCCCCTAGACGTCTTGAGAACACCCCAGCATCCTTGAAGACCTAGCAGCATCTTGGAGACAGCGACATTGGGGGTGGGATGGTGGCACTGGTGGTGGGCTGGTGGGGGGATGTCCCCCCAAGTCCCCAAGTTTCCAAGACGTCCCCGTCTAGGAAACGCGGGGTTTTGGGTGAGAGGGGAGGGGAGACGCGTCCTTGTGGAACACTGATGGATGGTTGATGTTAGGAAGCTAACCATGACTCCTTTGTTGTAAGTTTGCAGTGTGATATTCAAAGCTTTGAATGGTATGATCACCACTGGATGTTATTGTTTGTCTTGCATGTTATATGTTTTTGGATCTAATAAAATAGCTTCCTGCAACAGAAAACATCGAAGATGCATGACAGGGGCCAATGTGTGGAGAAATACAAAAATGATTGAGATGCATGATATGGATATGGAAATGATGAAAGTAGGTCAATGGATCTTGGAAGGCACAACCATTTACATTAACAAGGAGTGGAAAATAGGCCTCCAAAATTCAGGAGAGACGTCATTTACAAAATAAAAGACACATACCAACAAAAGGATTCCAACGGGGCTTAACACTAAAGTAGGAAGATCCTTCTAAAAGACTCAATGTAACATTACAAATATACGTAATAGGGAATTTGGAATGTAAATGAGTTCATTGTGTTTTCACCATATTATAAGCATATACAATCAGAACTTGCAATCAAATAATATTTTGGTGATCATAAGTAGACTTAAAGCAAAACTTGCAACAAATTGTTCATTGTTCATAATCCAGAAGTGAGGTAGTGGTATTATCATGAAAAAAACTCATAACCAAGGTTCTAGATTTATATTGATTGGGCACATGATATTTGTTGCTCATGTTGTCATGCTACATTGCCCTCTTCTATCTTAAGCTGATATTCATTTTTTGAAGGTTTTGAATGAAAGGTTGATAATACTATGTGATAAATGCTGCAAATGGGCCTTACTATTTGTATCACAGAGAAAGACCTGGCAAAGTGTACCCTATTAGCAAATGATTGCAAGCTTCTCATTGGATCATTTGGGGTTTGCATCTCCTGGAAAAGACCGTTAGCTGGACACATTTTCTCTGTTGCTAATGAAAGGTTGATAATTCTCCATGACAAAGTTTGCAAATGCACCCCCCCCTCCCCCGGCCAGTTTGTATCACAGAGAAAGACCTGGGAAAGTGAACCATAGGAGCAAATTATGCAAGTTCTCCCTGGATCATTGGGGCTTGCATCTGTTGAAAAAGAACATTAGTTGAACACATTTTATCTATTGCTGACTTGTCGTCTATCTTTGAAAGTTTGATTATTTTGCAACAATGTTTTTTCATAACGTTGACCTTCTACTTAAAATCAAATAGATTGTTATTCGAGTGCTTTGCTTGCATAATAGCTGCTATTAATAGTGTCATTTACAATTTGTATGTTGGAGCATGAATTGAATTTGGATAATTGACTTTAAAGAGTACAGGAGGAATAGCATTTAGGAAGTATGGGTTTTGAGGGCCAAGGTGAAGTGGCCATTGAAGACCTTTGGATTTTCTTTTATATACCATGATCTTTGCTAGTTGTTTGGTATGACCTTGTGGAGGCATTTGATTGTGTTTTTTTTATGAGGTGTTGTCTTTAGGCTATCATTATTTATATTTATAAGCTCTTTTGTGTTGTCAATTACTCTCTAGTTGTCTTTCCGTATCTATTTATTTGAATGATGGTAAAGTTGAAAGTCTATGTGCAAGTAAAATAAATCTAATCATCTCATGTGTTTCAATTACTAGCTATGATATTGATGCAAGATGGGATATACTTACACAAATAATTGAGCTTTGTGTGTGGAATTGGATCTAGGACAGACAGAAAATAAAAAAATAAGAAGATAAAGAGGCATTGCCCTTAACTAATGCCAATGCTTTTTAGTATTTCATTTTTGGCTCTTTAGACTACAAGCACATAATTGTTTTTTGGCTTAGTTCTCAAGTCATTTTCAAGAGAATTTTAATGGTATAAACATGTACAATATGATCAAATTAATAGTAAAATAGATAAAAGGCTATAAAGTTTAACAAACACACACTTAAAACAATTTTTGAATAATTTGCATTTGGCAATCATGTCTAAAAAACTAAATGCAAACTATTGATAATAAATTAATAAAACTTGAAATAAGTCTTGATTGGCTTGAGGTAGAAGAAAAGAGGTATGGAAGGATTTAGCATCCATTTTTGGGATGTTTTTAAAACTACAAAATAAAATTCAGAAGCTTGAGAAAAAAAATTAAATAGGATCTTGAGAATCTTATCCCTATACTATAATGATGGAGAGCAACATATCAAGACAATTGTGGTATTGAGATGTTGATGAAGACTTGTATCCTATAGAGCATGGTCTAATACTTTTTCTACCATACAAAATGTTCGTCAAATCATTGATGAAGCGAGAACTATTCTAGTAGTACAATACCTCTAGGGAATCACTTTACAATGGTGTTATTAAAAAAAAAGTAAAGAGAAAAATGTAGAAGTCTACTTGACAACAAATTCTATAGAAAATCTAGAAAGATGATTTCTATTTCCATTTGCAAATAAGAATGCAGGTTTTATGATTTAGCAGATTTTGAAGCATATATCAAGCATTTGAAAAAGATTAATTATCAATCTAAATTTGCTAAAAATGTGCTCACCAAAATTAAATACCTTAACGAGCTTTCTCCATATTTGGATAATCTATTATAGTGAGGAATATTTTTTCCTACATTTGGTTACTTTCTTTTAGTTTGATCTCCATCTGTCATACAGTGAGGAATCTTTTTTTCTACATTTGTTCTACTTTCTTTTAGTTTGATCTCCATTTGTCATTGATTTGTTCTAGTATTTTTATGTTCTTTTGAGCATATTTTTTCTTCTATCTATTTTTAAGCTTAGGAAATTGTGGAGAATTCTCATATTGGATTATCATAGTAGATGAATAATTTTTAGAGGTAGATTAGTCTAGGGGCTTTAATCCTTTCCCCACTCAATGTAATAAAACATGTTTATCAATACTTTCATAAGAGGAATAAGTGAATGAATTTTCTATTAATCTTACATTTACAGGTTTGGTTTAATTCAAAGAAATCACATTTAATTTTTTTACTTTCTATCAAGAGTATTTCTTGATATTTATGTCACAAATATATTTGTTACCTTTTTATCTTCATATTCATGTTTTTTTCTTCCTCTCAATTGTTCCAAGTTTTATAGAATAATGAACTTGCAGAATGAATTGAGGCTACAAAATTGATTTGTGCATCATATGATTTTTTATTAATTGAAACATATACAAATTATGCATACCTCTTGTCAATTAGTGCATCAATGTTCTTATGTTTGAGCCGAGGTTTAAGAGATGGTAGATTAGACACCACTAATTTGCAATTTTTTAGATCTAGAGTATGGAATTGCTTTGGTTCAAGAGGACTTTTTTTCTTCTATTTGGACAATTTTGAGCTCTTCCTTTATTGGTTTCTTTCTAGGTTTGTTAAGAAACCATTCGTTGATCTTAGGAAGAGCTTTTGATGATTTTCTTTCTTCAAGATTTAATATTATAGTAGGTTGGTTGTTACTACAACCATATCAAAGTCTTCACAAAACTCTCCTTGAATTTTTTTGATGTTTTAGTGATTGGGCATTAAACTACATCCCAATTAGAATCTCTAGCCTTCATGGAGATCTTATCATTAATTCATTCATTAAGAATATCAATAGAAATGAGTAATGGGAGTAGTAGGCATGGATGGTTGTAGAGTACATAATTTAAAAGACAAGACTAGAGGGGATCTGCCATGTCCTCATAATGTATTTTGTGTAAAAGAGGATCCTCTACTTCTTCCCCTATCATGCCACATCATGTTCATCATGGTTGCTAGCAATTCTTCTTGTAAATCATTCACCAAACTTTAAACTTCTTCTAGGTCTTCATTCATTGGTGAATTCCTCAAGTATGGGCTCATATCCCACATATACGAATCTCCATCTTCATTTATGACACCTCGTATTACATTGACTTTGCTAGTTTCATCTGAACATCTCTAGGGTAGATCAAGTGGAGCTTATTTCCCTTGATATTATGTTCTCTTTGTTAATGAGCATCGATTGATCCCTTGAGTGCACTTTAATCTTTACTTACCTTTCACAACGTCCACTTTGTATGCCTAATTTTTTTACTGTAGCAAATTACCATGACAAATATTTCCAATTTCTAAATGATTTAGATTCTCAAAATAAAATATAAATAATAGTGGATTTTTACCCAAATAAATCAAAAGATTCTTCTTAATGTGAAGAATTCCTTTTTATTCAAAAAAAATCGGTATTCACACGACCAAGAAAAAAAGGAATTGAAAAATTATTTTTGCTTTCCATTTATAAATTATCGGAAATGGGTATTTACTCACCAATTAGACCAATTGAGTTATCGTGCCATTGGTCTAGGATTTTCTCTTTTAACTATAGGTATACTTTCTGGGGCAGTATGGGCCAACGAAGCATGGGGATCTTATTGGAGCTGGGATCCAAAAGAGACTTGGGCACTAATCACTTGGATTATATTTGCAATTTATCTACATACCAGAATAAACAGGGGTTGGAAAGGAGAAAAATCGGCAATTGTTGCTTCTCTAGGATTTATTCTAGTTTGGACCTGCTACTTAGGGGTTGATCTATTAGGAATAGGGTTACACAGCTATGGATGGTTTATTTAGTAGTTAAAAATTGCAAAAAAAGAGAAATTTTTGATTTAATACAGCAATTCTATGTGATTAAATCAAATTAAATCAACAGGGAGCTCATCCAAGTTGTTTCAAAGGGTGTCGTAGAAAATTCGGAATCCCGCGAACTTTCTTCGAATCATAGCTCATAATTATGGGTCTTTACCCCTAGTTCAATTTCTATCTTTTAAATCTTTATATGGTACTTCTTCTATTTTTATTAGAGAACTAAAGCCCAAATTTTCTATTCTATTTTTGTCTTTTTTAGCTTCCAGATGAATTAGAAACTATCTAACTTTTCTTGGGGCCCGCACAAGCGGTAGAGAATGTGGTTTCATTTGATGTAGAAGAACCTTGGGATTGACATGTCGTCAAAGTGGAGAATTTTCATTCGATGTAGGAGAACCTTACGCGATGCCAAGCGAAGAACCTTGGAATTGACATCCCGTTCTTTTGAATAAAGGAACGCCTTCGGGAACGCGGAGATTAATAAACATTAATTACGAATCAATATTTTCGCAGAACTATAGTTCTTCCCCGCAGGAACTATAGTTTCCTGCGGTGGTCCAGGATGGTAATATTCCTCGGCACCAGGATCCAATGTTGTGGGAGCCCATTGGTGAATACCATTCTGCAGGCCAATCTTCAAATTATACCGATCTTCAAGTTCCCTAGGCCGACGATTGGTAGATTCCGCAAACGCAGAGCAATCCATTAATCGATTTCATTATCTTAACGATCATCATCAAAACAACCAAAATAATGGTCATCATGACCATCGTCATAATCATGCGATATAGGTGCAAAATCCAGTCCTTCTATGCCTATTGCGTCGACAAGACCAAACTCTATTGCCTGCTCTGGTGTCATATAAATATCTCTTTCTAATAGATAAGTAATTAATTCCTGATCCTGCTTTGTTGTACTTACATAAGTATCCACAATATACGACCGCAAGTCGTTCAGATACTCTGAATCGAAGCCTGATTCTATTGAAGTGGAGCGACGATCATAAGGAGACATATGGGGTTGGTGGATCATAATTGAAGCGTTTTCGGTCATTACCCGTTTAGTAAACGTCCCCCCGTGTAGAAGGAAAGCTCCCATTGAAGCGTTTAACCCGACGCCTATTGTACATACATCCCCTGTTACGTATTGCATAGTATCATAAACAGCGACTCCCTGTACCATTCCTCCACCTCGACAGTGAATAAAGAACATAAAATCCTTTGTTGGATCTTCTTGATTTAAATAAATCATACTTTTCATGATTTGATCGGCAGGTTGTTTTTCTAGCGGTCTAGCTAAAAAAAAATATCTCCCGAAAAATAACCTGTGATATATCTCGACCCAGTTTGCCTCCTCTTCTTCCGGCCCCTGATAGGGCACTTTGGGTACGTTGGTTACGTCCATTTTTCCAGGTTTTTTCTCTTTGGTCATTTTTTGACTCTTCATTACAACGGCTAATATATAAATATATTATAATTATATTTTAAAATAGAGAACAATAATCTCAAATAGAGAAACTTTATTAGTAAGAAAAAAAGAGTTTTTGTTTTTTTTTGTTATGTTTGAGCTAAACGACGACTTTTTCTACACAAAACCGCTAAAAACACAAGACTATTGCTAGTCTTTTTTTGCTATAATGACTATTACTAGTATTTTTTTTTTTAGTTAGAATTCCACTATAAGTTTTAAATTCAAAAAAATTCTTATTCTGTAAATGAATTACATATAAATGCATTTATATAAATAAATTGAAATTATTCTTAATACGTTTATAATAAATTATAAATTTATTATTTCTATTATAATTAGAAATCTGTTTCTATGTTATAAATACTTGCATTATTTATAGTATAAATTTAGACTCAAAAAAGGTGTAAAACCTCTACATAATTTCAAAACTTTATTCATAATTTTGATCCCCAAAAAACAATTCTTAAGGGATCAAGACTTGTTTTTGGGAATCTTATAATAAAATGAATTATTCCGACCTTTCAATCACTATACATGTATATTTCGATTGTCTCGCTCAGAACATTTTTATGATATATATTATAATAAGCAAATGTCATTATATAGTTAATTATAATAATTAACTATAATTAGGTCATAATAATTAACTATAATTTGGGGTTCTATCTTCCAAAAGAAGAGCGTTCGATTCATTAGGAAGAAATTGCCCTATTTTATGAAAGTTCTTTATTTTAGGACGAAACTATCAGTTATTGATCTTAAAATAGGCATTTTCAATCTGATTGAGTCCAGTTTCCAACTTTACATGCAATTGACGCTAAAAATTGAACCAATTCAAAAACTATTCAATAGAAATATAATTATCAACCCAATTATCAAAAAGGATACAAAACATATTTCTCAAGCATATGTTTTTCATAAAATTTGGCAACAAATACGATCCATGAAGGGATCCTATGCGAAGGATTTATTAGAATCAAGAGCATCGACTCCTTTAATCAAAAAAAATGTCAAAGAATTTTTAGATTTGCAAGGGATATTGGATTGTGAAAATCCTCAAGATTTAACGGTGAAACATTGGAAACAATGGTTAAAATGGTGTTCTGGCTACAGAATAGCACCCCAGAAAAAGAAAAATCGAATTGGTAACCGATTGGGATGGAGTGAATTTGCATCTTTTTTGGGAGAAGAAGAATTTGCGTCTCTTCTAAGACGGCTACAAAATAGGATCAAACGTCACAGATATGAACTTTTAGCGTACAGTTACTTGGATCATATGAAAGAGGATAATCACGGACCCGCGGTCCAATATATCCCGGAACCAGATCATCAAGCTATTGCCAAATTTCAAAAAATGAAGGATCCTTCTTATTCCAAAAAGAAGAAGAATTACAATTCTTCTAAGAGAAAACAGAACCCCGATTCTGCCAAGAAGAAGAAGAATTACGATTCTTCTAAGAGAAAACAGAACCCCGATTCTGCCAAGAAGAAGAAGATTAAGAGTTCGGATCCTGCGACAACTAAAAAAAATTCGTATTATTACTTCCAATTCTGGTTGTTCCCAGATATCAGAAGAAAGGTCAAGAACGCCAAAAGACTTGATAACCTTTATCCTCCGGATATACTAAGGAAACAGATTAGGCTAATGTGGGAGTTTAAAGAACTTGAAATAGACAAGGACTTTGATGCTGATGCTTTTGTGATGCAAAGTCTCAAGGAAAAAGCAGAAAAAAGGCGAAATAAGCTAGCAGCAATCCAAAAGCTTAAAGAGGAGAAAAAGAAACGTAAGCAAGAAAGAGAAAAGACGAAAAAAGATAGATTACAAAAGCTCGAATCGGCAACTTCTCCAGAAGAAGTTAAAAACCTCAAAAAAGCGTTCAAGATAGAAGATCAACAAAAGCGTTGGCAAAGGGCGGAAGAATTAAAAAAGCGCCGAGAGGAACACAGGAAAGAAATGAAAGCTCGGGAGCTTGAAAGACAGGCTGCTCGACAAGCTGAAAAGCTCAGAATTCAAAAAGAAATAGAACGCCGACAAAAGCTTAGACAAAAACGTGGTAAATCTAATCGTAAATCCAAAATTAAAAACGGAATAAATGATTTTCTAGTTCGAGACTTTAGCAATATATATCGTTCTCAAAAAAATATCGAGAAGATAAATACGCAAAAAGAAAAACTACGAATAGAGCTAAAAAGGCTCATTTTGGAACGAGATGCTAAGATAAATGCCAAAGGTGATAAGAATGCGTGGGATAAAGTGAAATCGAAATTAAATTCTGGACTGAATAATAAGAGAAAAGAGAGGTTTCTAACACAAGAAACCAAGAAGAACCCAAAAGAACCAAAGAAAGAAAAAGACCCAAAAATACAACGCCTGAAGGAGAGAGAACGCCTTGAAAGAGAAGGCAAAAGACTGGAAAAACTAAAAAAAGATACTAATACTAAGCAAGTAGATACACCAAAGAAAAAAACAGAGAAATTGCGGTATCCAGAAATGGCGAAAAATTTTCTTGTTTGGAAAAGAAAATACAAGCTCGAAAAACTGCCACTAGCTACTTGGCTTTCTAAGAGCAGAAATGCGGTTCGTTTCTTAGATCAAAAGAAATTAGGCAACCAGGCCGCTGTAGCCGAACTCGTTCTGCCATATTTGGAGAATGGAGAACTTGACTTGGAATTATTGGAGACTATGTTGTATCTTAAGAGTTACTTCAAGAAGAACAAGAATGATTTTTTCAGAGTTTTTGCCGATAAGCATAGACGATCTATACCACTTCTACCGGGGTACTTTAATGACCGATTCTTGATATACAAGATTGCGAGTCTCTTCCTAAAAATAAAGAGGAAAAGAAAAGATGTAAATCTTTTTGATAGATCTGAACGAAGAAAAAGAAAAACTATTGAAAATCTCAATGAGAAAATTTCAAGTTCTTTCATTTTCGAAGATATTTTTCTTCCAAGACGTCGTAGAGAATTTCGAATTTTGAATCTTTTGAATCTGGAAAATCATTTAGATGAAAGTACAAAATTAAATAGTAAAGAGATACCAAATGACGAAGGTCTCATGGAAAAAGATGAACATCTTATCATAGATACAAGGCAAAAGATAAGACGTTTTCTTTGGCCTCGTTATCGATTAGAAGATCTTATTTGCATGAATAGATATTGGTGGAATACGAATAATGGTAGTCGATCTGCTATGTTGAGGGTCCGGATGTATCCCAAAATAGATCATTGGGAACATATTCAAAATAGTTTGAATCTTATAAAAGATAGTTTTGTTTCAATTCTTCGAGATCTGGGAAATCGTACCAAAAGTGTCTTGGGTAGGAGACATTCGCCGGTTTTTGGACGAAATGAAACTATGAATGAGGTAAAGGAGTCGAAAACGGACTCTTTTTGTAGCATAAGTTCATCTTTTCCTTCTGACGGCTCCCTATGTGATGAACTTCTTACAAATCTGATAAAATCTCTAAGTTCCCTTAGAGAGAAAGTCCAAGAGCTTAGAGCTAAGAGCTTAAAGAGAAGTTTCTAAAGGAACTTAGAAAGAAGTTTCTCGAGCTTAGAGCTAAGCTTCTCGAGCTTAAAGAGAAGTTTCTAAAGGAACTTAAAAAGAAGTTTCTCGAGCTTAGAGCTAAGCTTCTCGAGCTTAAAGAGAAGTTTCTAAAGGAACTTAGAAAGAAGTTTCGAGAGCTTAAAGAGAAGTTTCTAAAGGAACTTAGAAAGAAGTTTCTCGAGCTTAAAGAGAAGTTTCTCGAGCTTAAAGAGAAGTTTCTAAAGGAACTTAGAAAGAAGTTTCGAAAGCTTAGAGCTAAGTTTCAAAAGGAACTTAGAGAGAAAGTTGGAGAGCTTAGAGATAAGCTTATAAAGGTTAAAGAGAAATTTTTGAATTGGTTAAATAGTGTGTATTGAGGGTTTGTTGAGGTTAATTCATTGAGGGTTTGATTCAAGCATCCAATTTACTATTACAATATATCGTTGGAAATCTCACAAAGAGATCTACAATGTTGAAATGATTTGAAGATCATTTCATCCACTTTTTGAGCTTTTATGAGGCTTCTAAGGGTTTCAAATTTGAGTTTGAAACTTTATGGAGAAATTTCCTAGGACAAAAACTTTAATATCTCCTAAATGGTACAAGATATTGAGATGATTATTTTTCCATTCATTCAATTTTTAATTCTGCTCCTTGGGGTAAATTTTTAGGTACATATGTGCTTATATAGGCCAACTTACTAATAATACCAACTGATCATTTTTGTCCTTTTTGAACTTCTGGTTGTCTTACATACCTTAAGTGTCATCATAGGATCCAAAACAACTAAAGAAACCTACAAAAAAAAGGAAAATATTTTTTTAAGTGATGCAAGATTACCCTTACACCACTAGATGATCCTCCATCATAAACTTTCACAAAGATCAATACCAAATAAAATGTGTAGACAACCAAACATGTGGATGAATCTCCCAAATTGAATCCTAATAATTTCTTATTGATGAAGCTTGATGTAGTTCATAGCAGAATAATTCCTAGGTATAATGTACCTTTTTACCATAAATTATAGAAAACTATCACAATACATGAATAGTGAAATTGAGTGTAAGCTTGTTAAGCATAATATTATATTAAAAAAAATTAAACCTTTGTGGAATAATTTTTTTCAGAAATTAATTATGACATGATGGATCAATGTAGAACATGTTTATCCAAACTATGAGGTGAGATTCAACAAATGTGATGATTCTATAGTAACCGGTAGTGATTATAATATAAATGTAAACCTACAAATAAATAAATAAAGTAGGGTAATACAATATTGATTTTCAACCTTGAGATACTACTGCATCAAACGTTTGAGGTAATTTTATAAAGTATCTCACTTTTTGGTGGCTAGAGGGAAACCAATATGGTCTACCTCAACCTTTTAAATCTATGAAGAGTCTTATTTAGGTATTCCTCTCCATTTCACCAAATAATTATCATATTGTTTGTTCCTTGTGCTTCTCCTAACCCTATTATCCAATTTTCCTATAATCTCCTCTTTGGATTGTTTTTGAAAAGTTAAGCAGCATTTTCAGGGTGTTGTACCCTTCACAAAGGGCCCAAAGGCCAAAAAAAAAAGCATAGTTCAGAACAGATTTTGAACTATAGAAACAACCAGAAACAGCTGTGGAAAACCAAAGAAGTTAAGCAACCCCAGACATAGAGGGGTCAACGGAGGCTCCACGAGCCCGAGTCCGAGAAGCAAAAACATATTTCTTCTTCCAGAGAACAACCGACCAGGGAGGCTCAGAAGCAGGAAGCGTAGAGAATGGGGAGAGGAGCAACTCCATCTCAGCCACCACAGGACAACCAACCAACGAGGGAGTCGACAGTGAGGCAACCAAAGACAAATCAGTCAACGGAACAGAAGAGGCATCCAATAGAGGGCAAACAGGGTCTGGCAGAGCAGTGACAGCGGAGGCAGAACTAGGCACAACAATGTCAGCAGATAGGACCAAAGGTGGATCCACAACAGAGATGTCCAGGGGAGGAGCAGCAGAGAGGTCTGGGGGAAGAGTAGCAACATGAAGGTCGACCCCCAAAGAAGATGCCTCCGAGGAAGAACCCATCGTAAGGTGATCTAGAAGCGCATCCTTCCACCAAGTCGCAACACCCTTGCGGCGGGAAAGAGGGCAAGAATTGGCCAAATGACCCACCGAAAAGCACCGCCGACAACGAAAGGGGAGACCTTCATAATCTAAGAGTTGCTTCCAAGGCCTGTCCTCTACCAACAAAACAACATCCCCATGGAGAGGTTTGGAGATTTCCATATCAACTAACACCCGAGCAACCATGGTGTGCCCAAACTCCCGAGTAGTAGAATCCACCATTAAGAATCGACCAATCGAATTGCCAATGGCCTCGAAGCAGGATTCCTCCCAGAACTGGAGAGGAAGGTTTGGCAGATGGACCCAAACAGTTCTGGTGTGCAACGACTCTGTAAGCGGGTGGAAAGAGCACGACCAGGGCCTGATGGATAGAGAATGAATACCCCACATCCATCCTCTGTCCAAAACACAACAAAACTCACGAGGGGAGCCAAAGGTAGCGATAAAGAAGCCTCTCGCGCAAGGGTATAGCTCGATTTCCCCAACCACCAAAGGCTTCCAAGAAGCCTCCACCCAGCCATGGAGGTCTGGGAGGGAAGGCCACATCCCATTGAACCTACAAACCACACCCGTCTTAAGGTAAAAATCCTCATTTTCCACGATCTCTGGGCCACATACAACCATAGGAGTATCCCTAACATAAGGCATCTACCAGGAAAACGAGAATCCACCAAGGCAACAAAAGATTTGGTCAATCTAGAAAAACCTCCAGTTACAAGTAACTGAGGGGCAATGACATGCTCAAACACTGAATCCCCCTTAGCAGGAGCCACAGAGGCAATAGAGAACTTGCTTCCACCGTTCAGCGCAACCCCCAAAGCAGACGAGAGCTTGGTAGACCGCACACCCGGGACAGGGATAGGAGGGACCTTGGAGGGAACTGCAACACCCGCAACCACAACAGGCGTACCACCAAGTGGCACAGAGAACTGCCTCGGAACCCCCGAACCAGGACCATCCATCACCAAAACTAACGATGACTTCCTGCACGCGCAGGACACAGGGGTCGAGAAAGGAGCGGAGCCCCCAGCAGATCTACAAGACAGGCCGAGCCCAGTAGCAAGCCCATCAACGTCAGGGAGAAGCCAATGGACCGAGCAAACACAACAGAAGATGGAGCCGAAGGCACCAGAGCCGTTGGAGCTGCAGAGCATGATTCAAAAAATCCCCCGCTCATATTGATGTTATGAACATAAAAAATTAAAAAAAAAAGAAAAAAAAGAAAAGAAAAATATTAATACAAAAATATAAGATTAAAGAATAGTGACATGTTGAATTCTTCTAGTAACTCTACTTCATATGCATTTATTGAATCAAACTTCTTGATGATTCTCGAAGAACCAAACTTCATCTTCAACTTATTGTATGTCACAACAAAAAACATATCTTTATTTAGGTACAACATTACTTCATCTCCAAATTCAAACTTCTTATTAACTTCCACCTTAAATCTATTCATATTCTCTAAGTACCTCGTTACTTCCATATACACCATTTTCACATGTTTTTCAAACTTTTCTACTTTCAAACTCCTATTTTCTTCATTATTAATGTCTTTCAACTTTGATATATTCCTTTGACCATTATCATAAGTAACTATAAATTAATTTTTAAGTACTATTTTTTGAGTTAGTATATTAATTTTTTTTCCTAAGGTAAAATTATATCCCATTTTTTCCCTTTTTTTCCAACCATACATCTTAACAAGTTTTTTTTATCAAGAGGAGTAAATGTTTTTTACCTGAAGCTATGAATTGGCGAGGTCACAAACAAGGGACCTCATCCCCATTAAAGATTCTCAATAATTACACCCTAATGGAGTTTGAACCTTGATGGCAAGAATAACAACACAACAACTTAACTTTTGCACCATGCCACTATTGGCAACACATCTTAACAAGTTACATAAAATCCTATTTATAATTTCTATTATCCAACAATATATGGATGATATTATAAAATATTTTTTTTTATCTATCTTCATCTTCTTCCATACCATATTCCAAAATTAACCAACAAATTTAATCTCCTTGATAGAAATAATGCTTAGTGGAACTATGTAATATTACTACTCAAAAAAATAAATAACTACATCTACCATATATTTTTTTTTCTTACATGAAATTAAATACACCATCTTGGAAAATATTATTGCAAGGTGTGCACCCTTGGAGGCCTTGTTCTGTGCAACACAACACACGGGTTTGTGACATGGCTTAATTGCCTCATGTGGATTCATTAACTCTAGAGGTTGTATCGGGCATTAACAGGTTGATCTTTTGGTGCACCGATAATTGTCTGTGCAAAAATTAGTATCAGAGCCTGGGTCACGGGTTCAAACCCCTCACTTGCACTGGGGGTATTGTTGCAAGGTGTGCACCCTTGGTCTCCTTATGCTATGCAACATAGTGTACGGGTTTGTGACATGTCTTAACCGCCTTTTTTGGATTAATTAACTCTAGCAGTTGTATCAGGCATTAATAGGTTGATCTTTTAGTGCAACGGTAACCATCTGTGTAACAAATATATCTACAACTAAAAATATTAAATCAAATCATCTCCATGTTCTTGTCAATACTAATACAAAATCCATACTTATATCCTCCCAAGGTTTCTCCAAGCATGGTAATGGTTGTACAAATCAATATTTTGACTACTTCCTTTTGCAACTTGAAAAGTCCTATAACCTTGAAGAAATTTTCTCATGTCATTATATATTTTTGGTAAAAAATAAATTTAACTCACTAATGTAACTATCTTAATCTACTAAAATATGTCCTATTGAACTACCACTATTCTTCTCCTTAATAAAAAACCCTCTTATGAAGAGCTTATTGGAATGCACTATTAATTATCATCAATTTTTATTTATTTTGAATTAAATAATCTAACCAGTTACTTCTATCCATTCTTACTAGTTTATTACATTTTTCTATAATTCCATAAAATTAGGGTCTTCCTCATGTGAATTATTCAGCTCTTGAAATCCAAATAACTTTAATATCATCTCTTTTAGCAAGTTATATCTCCTATTCAATGTGTTAGAAATCTTGTTTTATTTTCCACTCATATGCTTCAATACAAAAGTATAGATTTGCATAAACTCAAACCATCTCATATATATTTGATTCAACTTACCTTAGTTGTTCAAATATTTTAATGCTTGATGATTAGTGTACAGCACAAAATCCTTTGGTAACAATTCATGACTTGACTTATTAAATGCTTGAATTATGACATAAAATTATTGATCATATATTGAGTATATCCTTCTTACATGGTTCAAATTTTCACTAAAATATGCTATATTTTTCTTTACTAAAAATTGCTCCTATTTCACTCCAACTTGTGTCACAATCAAATTGAAATACTTTGTAAAAATTAGTAATTCTAGTACTAGTTATTAAGTCACTTTCTTTTTCAACAATTCAAAACTTCTATTTACTCTTTATGTCCATTTTAATTCCTTCTTTTCTCCCCTCATTATCTTAGTTATGAGCACACAAATACCATTAAATTTATTGATGAACTTATGGAAACTTTCCAAACCATAAAAATATCTCACCTCTTTAAAGTTTTATAGCATAGGTCACTCAAAAATTGCTCTCACTTTTTCTATATCCATCTTCAATCCTTGTGTTGAAATTACAAATTCTATGTATAAAAAATATTTCTTCATAAAAATACACTTCCTCACATTGATCAAAATATTTTCTTCCATAGGAATTTTTTTTCCCGCTCCTCTCTCTCATTCCTCTATTTTGAATTGACTGTGCACATGGTTGACTGTGCATCAGGGGTAACCCTCGGTCCCCCACCCCTGCCCCCTTCTATCTAAATTCTCCTAAAACACATGTGGCACTGTCCTTGGGGCCCTCTCATGTGATGTCTGCTTTAGGGGATCCCATGATTCCTGACCTGCCTGCTATCAAGGTGTCAGCTAAACTTGTTACCCCATTGTCTAAAGGTTACAAAGATGTGTTGAATCACACAAATCTGACTCCTATGAGTTCTCCTCCTTGTCCGAGTGCAGAGATATCTGTCTCAGATAACGAGTTCTCCATTCCTGAAGCTATTAGCAACAAAATAGTTTCTTCCATGGAGTTGGTGGACGTTGGTAGGTTTCTCTCCTTTTGGTCCTTTGTGGATATGGTTAGATGGTGTGTTGCTGCGAAATGACACCTGAAGGATAGTTTTAATGTCTACACCATGGCTGGGGGTCTTTTCCTCTTCAAGTTTATGGTTGAGGAAGATTTGATCTCTGTGTGCTCTTCAGGTCCATGGGTCTATGGGAAGCATGGGCTGTCTTTATTTTGTTGGAAACTGAGTTTCAATCCTAATGTCGATCTCTGCAAGTTGGCTCCTGTTTGGGTTCAACTCCCTGGTCTTCCTTTGGAATACTGTGATGAATTTTTCTTTCAGTGTATTGGGGACTCTTTGGGCTAGTTCATCACCTCAGACTCTATCACCAAAACCATGTCTAGGTTAGTTTTTTCTTGATTTTGTGTCAACATTGATGTCAATAAGACCTTACCAACTCGATGAAGCTATGCTCTATTTTTGGATCTTAGATTCAACTTTTTTACTATGATAATGTTGTGATATACTGTTAGAAATGTGCTAAACTAGGCCATCTTATCATAGATTGCAAATCCTTGATTAGACATGACCCTTGTCCCAGTGCTCCTATTGCAAAGATTGCTTATGATGTCTTGCCCTTTTAATAATATATTCTTAGGGTTATTGAGTCTCCAGCTAAGCCTGGGTTAGCTGAACCTGTGCTCCAAGAGTTGTCCAGGGTTCTGAGTTCCTTTGGATATTCTTTGAGACTCAATGGTTCCCTTCCCAACAATGTTCGGGACTCTAGGGTCTCTTTGGAGAAGCCTCTCTCTCCAATAAATTTGGGTGTAGAGGAAGGAGAAATACAGGATGAAGTAGAGAATAAAGTTTCACCCTATCCAAGACAGACGAAGAAGATTGTGGTACCTTAGGCACAAAATTTGGAAGAATATTTTTGGTCAACTCCTAAGAAGAAAGATAAAGAAAATAAAGCTAATAAGGGAGGTGACTCCAAGCCTGGTAGACCTAACCAACAACTGACCAGGAATAGTGAGAAAAAAAAATAACGATAGGTAAACAGAGGACATTGGAGGTGTCCTTAAAGAAAAATTCTAAATGAAAGTCCTATCTTGGAATGTAAGAGGGAAAAATAGTTCCCATAAGCAGTTGGCCCTAAAGAATTATGTTCTAGAACATAAGATTGACATATTAATCCTTCAAGAAACTAAGATGAAGAAAACCAATTGTGAACCCATTGCCAATTATATTTGGCCAAATGCCCTCTTTGCTTGTTGTGATGCAGATGGGGCTTCTGGTGGTGTGTCTATTTTGTGAATCCAACTCAGGTTTCTGGATTTGAATTGTTCCAATGCAGGAATAGCCTGGGTATTAAGTTTTCCAATGCTTGGGGTTCTTGGTTCTTGATAAATGTTTATGCTCCTAATATTAGGAATGCGAGGAAATCTCTTTGGCAATATATTTCTAATTGGATTTTGGCTAACAAGGATGATCGTTGGATGGTGGAAGGGGATTTTAACTCCCGTCTTTACCCCTCAGAGAAGAGTGGGGGTTTGATTGATTATTTTGATAGTATGTCTGATTTGGCTGACTTTCTGAACTGTACTAGCCTGGTTGATAT
Organism: Sequoiadendron giganteum; assembly: GCA_007115665.2. Taxonomy (NCBI): domain Eukaryota; kingdom Viridiplantae; phylum Streptophyta; class Pinopsida; order Cupressales; family Cupressaceae; genus Sequoiadendron; species Sequoiadendron giganteum. The sequence continues at coordinate 113,330,800 of CM021109.1, forward strand.
TGGCCTTCAGGGCTAATCGTTTACCTGGTCTAATAAACGCCTTGGGGTTGATCTAATCTAGGTTCACCTTGATAGATTCCTTTTCTCCCCCAATTGGATTGCTCTTCTTAATGCCAATTTTTTGTCTCTCCCAAGGATGGTTTTAGACCACAACCCTTTGCTATTACTCCCAATTGACCACTCTGCTATTGTTCCATTCCCTTTCCGGTTCAAAATCATGTGGAATTCCCATCCAGATTTGAGGAATAAAGTTTCTTCCTAGTGGAATATCCCTATGCATGGCTCCCATATGTTCAGGCTCTCTCAAAGACTCAAACATGTCAAGAATATAGTCAAGGGGTGTAATAAGATGGTTTTTGGAGTTGTGTTCCATAAAAAAAGGGTCCTGGCTGAAAAAATTGGCGAGATACAAAAAAGTATGGAGGAAGGCGATACCACAATTTCGATAGGCCAATAGGAGAAGGAAGAGCATTTGGAATGGGAGAAAATACTAAACAAAGAAGAGGTTTTCTGGAAGAAAAAATCCAAATACAATGGCTAGTTGAGGGGGACCAAAACACATCTTTCTTCCATGTGTCATCTCTTAAACATAGGAAAAGGAACTAGATAAAAAAAATTAAAAATGAGGTAGGTGATGAAGTGTCTAATCCCATACAGATTAGTTTATTAGCTGCTAATCACTTCCAGTAGGATTACTTTCTTCCTTTGGAGGCTCCTGCCCCTAGGTTGGTTGATATGCTGTTGGAACCTCTTCCTACTCCTATTTCTCGCAAGGATAATGTTTCAATTCTTAAGGCGGTTTCTTCCGAGGAGGTTAGGTTTGCTGTGTTTAGTATGGGTGCTTATAAGGCCTCTGGGCCCAATGATTTCCCCTCATATTTCTTCCAAACCTTTTGGGATATTGTGGGGGAGGATCTTACTCTTGTTGCTAAGGATTTTTTTCAACTCTGGTGAGTTACTTAAATAGTTGAACTACACCTTCATTACTCTGGTCCCTAAAATTGAGGACCCTCTATCCATGATATATTTCCATCCTATTACCCTTTGTAAAACTATTTATAATATCTTTTCTCAAGTTCTGGTGAACCACTTGAAACCCCTCTTGGAGAAAATGATTGGTCCTAGTAAAAAAAAAATTGTTCCTGGCCACCACATATTGGATGTTGCTTTATCCACCCATGAAACTCTTCACTCTATGGACAAGTGTAACAAATCCAGGATGACATTGAAGCTTGAAATTTCCAAAGCTTATGATAAAGTCCTATGGAACTTTCTTCCCAAAGTCCTTGATAAGTTTGGCTTTAATTAAAAAATTATCAATATCATTATGGAATGTGTTACCATGGTGAAGTATTCAGTCATGGTCAATGGTGTGTCCCAAGGTTTCTTTGAGGCTAGGAGGGGTATTAGATAGGGAGACCGCCTATCCCCTTATTTTTTTATTATGGTGGCTAATGTGTTAAGTAGGAATGTGGCACGTATGCTGTTAGAGGGCTCCATCAAGGGTGTCAAACCGACCTCTACCCTTGACCTCATCATTATTCAACAACTTGTGGATGATACTATTCTATTTGGGAAAGCTTCTGTGGTGGAAGCCAAGAAGTGGAAAAGTTTCCTCAATCTCTATGCATCTTGTTTTGGTCAATACATCAATTTAATTCATTGCACTCCTGGTTTACAAGATCGTGTGACTGCAATGCTAGTATGTGTGAGTGATACTCTTCCTTTAGTTTACCTAGGTCTTCCCCTAATTGTAAAGGAAGTTACTCCTAACTTATGGAATACTATTCTTCAAAGAGTTCAAAGGTATCTTGCTAGGTGGAAAGGTTCTCTCTTGAGTCATGCGGGTAAGCTGCAATTCCTAATTGTTGCTCTCCAAGTTATACATGTTTATTTTCTATCTATATTCAAAATTACGAATAACATTGTTGAGAAGTTTAAGAAGATTCAAATATTCTTCCTATGGTCTAGAATTGAGGATAAAAAGAAGATGTCACTCATCAGCTGGGAGGAGATTTGTCATCCCAAGTTTGGGGGAGGACTAGGCATCAGGAAAGTCCTTTTTTCCAACAAGGATTTTCTAGCAAAAGTGGGGTGGGACTAGTTAAGGGATAATAAATATTGATATAAAATAATGAAATCCAAACACCTAGGAAACTTCCCCCTAATCAGATATATTGAGAATGATCACCCCCGGGGGTCTCTAGCTTGGAATAATATTTTCAAAATGAAGAAGCTTTTATTGTCAGGCTTGAGATGGAAGCTTGGAAAAGGTAGTAAGATCCACTTATAGGAAGATTCTTGGGTCTTAGAATCCCCCTTGGCCTATTCTATGTTCAAAAATTTGATGGAACCTGCAACTCGGTTCTTTGGTAGGAATTTGTGTGACTACATCCACGGATCACAGGATGTTAGGAGATGGAAAGATATTATCTACTATGGCCCTCTTTCCCCTAATCTGAAATGTTTGGCTTCTTCCTTACAAGTCTTACTCTCTCAATACAAAATTCCCCTATAAGAAGTTGAAGATGATTTCTTTTGGGCCTTGGATAGTAAGGTTGATTTGACTATCAAGAGGACTTATAGTTTGCTATCGGACAAGGGCCTTCAGAGTAAGTTTTGGAAAAAGGTTTGGAACCATCACTTGATACCAAAAATTAACTTCTTCTAGTGGATGACTTGTCACAATAGGATCCTTACCCAAGATAATCTAAGGAAGAGGGGATTCCAGATCCCGAACAGGTGCTTGTGCAAAAATAACGAAGAAACTATGGATCATATGTTACTGCACTGTCCTTTTGTTGCTGAAGTCTGGGATCTTGCTTTTATTAAGTTAGAGACACACTGGACTTTGAATAAAGATTTGGTTTCCTTTTTGGAGGGTTGGAAAAGTCCTTTTTGGCACCCCCTTTCTTTGGAAATTTGGAGGCAAATCTGCCCTATCATGTGTTGGTGCATCTGGAAGGAAAGGAACAATAGGGTTTTCAAAGGCATTGAGAAGAGTCTGAAGGAAGTATTTGGCTAGGGTTTGAGACTTATTTTTGAAAGTCTCTCTTTTCTTGAGTGGAAACCACCAGACTTTTCCCTAGATGATTGGGAGATCAAGATGGATAACTCTTGGAACATTGTGCTTTGTAAGGATTCCTTTGATAATTCCAAATCCCTTGCTAGGAAAAACATGTTTTTGAAACCTTCAGATGTGGGGTGGTTTAAAGTAAATTTTGATAGTTCGACCAAGGGGAACCCTGGTCTGGCCAGTATTGGTGGTGTGATAAAGGACTATCAGGGAAACTTGGTGGCTGGGTATGCTATGTTGGCATATGGTCAGCGCTCCCCTCAGGATTTGTGACATGGCTTAACCACCTCCCATCGATCTGTTAACTCTCACAGTTGTATCAGACATTAATAGGTCAATATTTTGGTGCAACGATAACTATGTTTCCAAAAATTGGCATAAGAGCCAAAGGTTCCGAGTTTGAATCTAGTCGGGTAACTCTGAGGGGGAGATTGTTGGCATATGGTCAACAATCCCCTTGAGATTCGTGACATGGCTTAACCGCCTCTTGTGGATCCATTAACTCTCACAGTTGTATCGGGCATTAATAGGTCGATCTTTTGATGCAATGACAACTGTGTTTCCAACATGTTGGAGGTATTGGTATTCACTCTTCTATGGTGGCGGAGTCTCAGGCGCTGCTCAAGGGCGTTGAGATTGTTGTCACTCTAGGTATTAGGAATTTGAAAATTGAAGGGGATTCTAAGAATGCGATTGACTCTATTAATCTTGACTGTCTACTTGGTTGGAATGTAAGGGATATTCTTATGGATATAAATATTTTAATTTCAAAATTTGAAAGGTATCACCCGACTCATATCTATAGAGAAGGTAACCAAGTGGCCGACGACTTCGCCAATTTGGGGTCCAACTGGTAGGTTTGCAAATGTTGGAAAAGGATAGAAGTGTTTCCGATGTCTATTCAAAGGTTAATCCTTGTGGAGCAAAGGAATTAGTCTCATAATGATGGTTAAATTTGATATATTTCTCGGGTACATGTGGTACCCCTTGATGGGTCATTGGATGGATTGGTCTTGGATGGGAAAGGAGACTGGGCTCAAGTGGCTAGCCACATGGGTTTTTTTTTAATCTCATAATCATGTGTGGTGGGTCCTCTACCCTTTACGGGATGCCTTTGCAATGGTACAACATATCCCATCATATCTCTTGGAGTTCATGTAAAGTGATGTACTTTTCCAGCTTATTAAATAATTCCAACCTCTTGATTCACCTTATATTTTATTTGATGTAATTCAAAATTTCAAATCTCCCTCCCCCACATTCGAATGACTTTAGGGATCATGTAACCTCCTTAATTTGATTTGTATTATGGATTTAAATCTGAATCCCATTATTATTCCTAATTGCTTTAATTTGGGGATCCTTTGTGATGATTACGAACTAGTGATGCTATTGTCATCGGGTATGAATAGTGATGCATGTAAGCGTCATTCTACCTTTATTACACCTTTTCATGCCAGTTAGCAGAGTAAATATTATTTTAGTAACATAATTCTCTTCAATGAGCTATCTATTTTTTGGCTATCTTTTTGTTGTGTCGGCTATTGTGTGTTGTGGGTCACAATGGGAGGAGATAGAGTTAGAAATGAGTCGAATAATTATGAGGAGTTCCACTGGGACCCCCTGACTTGGCATATCTGTTCAGAAGGTGGTCTTGCATTGCTTTTGGAAAATATTGTGGGCCATGACAAGGTGTTGTCAGCCCACTTTGCGAGTTCTTAGAAGGATAGGCGGGTCACCATGGGTGGCATATCTTTCGAAGTGGATTAAGAAGTGATTGGTAAGGCTATCGACCTATCTTGTGAGGGGAGGAAATATAAAAAACACACCAAAACACAGTATTTGGAGAGTCTAAATGCTTTCTTCAAGGGCATGAAGTATCCTGTGAAAAAGCAGTCGTATTTTGATCACGAAGTGTTGCCTAAACCCTGGGATATGGTTTTCCTTGCCATCAAGAAGTATGTTACCCTTGAGGGTAGATTCAAGGTATTTAATTTTTACCCTCGAAAATCAACCTTGAAAATCCGTCCCCTGTTGTTTTAGAGGGTTTGAAGAGAAAATCCCCCATCCCTAAAAAATGATCCTAGTATTGAGGCTCCTCCCTCAAAGAACAAGAAAAATGTGGTTGGTTTGGTCCAGTCGAGTGTTGTGGTTGAGCTTTGTGAGCTAAAACTCAAGAAGGTCATCAGACTGGTTGCTAAGAAGAAGGGGAAAAAAGAGTCTCTACTCCAGGTGGTTAAGCCGGTCACCGAGAGCGACGTTAAAATTGCTGAGGAAAAATATTCTAAGGGAGATACTATGGTGGGTGCTAGCTTTGAGATGATCTTAGAACATACAAGTGTGAGAAGATCCAACAGATTGGTGAAACCTAAGAAAGGGGCCCCGGTGGATGAGATTTCTAGTGATTCAGTGCAAACTGGCGACATAACTAAAGGCATAAAAGTAACTGAGGAGGTTAAGGATCAAGGTCCTATAGAAGACCCTAGTAATTTATTTGATTTGAACAAAATTCTTAAGGAAGACTCTACCAATTCCTCAAATACTAGGGCTGGTTCTGATGCGGAGATCCAAAGCAAGAAAGGTAAGGAGGATGAGCTTAGTGTGCTGTAGGAGTGGGTTGCTAAACTAGAATGTAAATTCAATTGACTGGCTTAGTTCTCTATCAAAATGATATAGAGGTCGGCTATCACTCTCTCAGATGTTGTCAAGGAGGAAATGGACAAGAACACCATGAATGAAGGCCCCAATTGGATTGGGGATATTGTGTTAAATCTTCTCATCCAAAATGGGAAAGTGTGGACAATTAGCAGTTGGGTATGTGTTGTGATGTGTCTCTTCTATTACTAGGTTGTGTCTATGTCTTTCTACTGTTGTTACTGAAAGTATTTTTTGATATTTTGATGATTTGGTTCCTTTTTGGCCCTTTGGGCTTGCTGTGTAAATGGTACAACACCCTATAAATGCTGCTTATATAATCAAAAACATGTTTCTTCCCTCAATCTCTATAATACTAATTTGATATGTTCTAGGTGTTCTCCTTTAGTTTTATTGAAAACAAAAATGTCATCCAAATAGATAATAAAAAATTACCCAAAATTTTCTTCAATACCTCATTCATCAACCTAATAAATGTGCTTAGTGTATTAGTTAATCTAAAGGACATAAACAACCATTGGATTGGGCCAAACCCACACCAGTCTTCTTCTTTTGGTAGGGGCTTAGGTTTGGATTCCTTAGGAGGTTGGCTAGATATAGGAGGGTTTAGCAGGGGGCGGATCAGAGGGCTTGGGTTCCTCAATTTTAATAGTAGAAATGGGTTTCAGAGGGAAAATAGCAAGGTGGAAATGATAAAGATGGAGGATAAGGCCTTGATGCAAGGGCAGAGGGGTTGGTTTATCAATATTTTTCACTGCAAGCTACATGGTTTATTTAACCAAACTTTCAAGGGATGAAAGTAAGAAGAATGGGGAAACTGATAAGAATTCTATGGCGAAGGTGATTTAGCAAAGGAAAACAATAAAATTAGAAAAATTTAAACCAAAATTCTAATGTGATATAATTCATTAAAACCAAACACACATGATCCCATGGTGCAAGAAGCTTGCTCCGATCAAAACCCACATGCAACTTTGTAGGCCGTCTGATGTAGGAGCATCCGGGCTCACAAGCAATCTCGCATCACCAAAAATAAATATTTTATTTTCTTGTTTAATTTTTTCATTTTGGTGTAGGTTGGAGCTTCAAGAGAATCTTTTGGAGTTTTGAAGGATGAAGTATTTATTTTATCAAGACTTGGCTTCCATTCAAAATCAAAGGCAAAAAAAGGTATTTAATGTGATTTAAAAATTATTATATTAGACAATTTCAATGTTTCAAGGGTTGAAGGGGTCCATTGGAATACTATAAATTAAAAATTAATTAATTTTCTCAATTTAGATGCCTAGAGAAGTTTTAATGTGGCAAGTGGCATTTGGCATTCCATATTTTCAATTTGCTTGCCTAGAATGGAGGAAAAAGCTAGTGATATTTGGGAAAAAAAATTAATGACTTCTGTTTTCAATTTAAGGTGAATGAACATGCATTATTTCATGATTTTATTGATTTTTATGAGGCATTTACAGCAGAAAGTTGTGGAATATGGTGCAACAATTTTGAATGCCATATTTGGAAGCATTTAATGATGAATTTTAAGCACAAACAAAAGAATTTCAAAAGACCATTGGAGGGGAATGAAAGAGCAGATTTGGGTGCCTCTTTTGGTGCCTTAAAAAGTTTTTGATCTCTATAAAATCTATCGTTTCATGTAGTCAATAATCAGAAATCAATAGCAGCAAGGTTGGAGAAAGAACTTGCAGATTACTCTTGAGAGTTGCACAAGAAAGAGTGTAGAAAATCAGCTTGTGAAGAGAAAAGGGATTTTGTAGGTGTTCAAGGCAGCCATTACAGCTGCATAATGAAGAGAAAAAACAGATTTTAGAATATGATTGAAGTCAAGAAGTTTTGAGTACATGAGGATAAGCTACATGAGTTGCATGTGGAGTTGAGGTGCTAGAAGGTGAATAGTTTGTAGGAGCTCACATAGTTGAGCATAGATTGTGTTCGAGTGATATTTCATTTGAATATTTGATTTTTTAAGGGTTTTACTTTCTGTTCATCAATCCATTGATGACTGAAAAATTTGTGATTAGATTTCTTTAATAGAAAAATTCAGTGGTTTCATGTGCAAATAATTTGTTGAGGTTAATTTGAAATCTCTTTATTTTGTTTTAGCTATTTTTGTGAGGGTTTAGAGAGGGATTAGAGTGTATGAATTTCTCTCTACATCAATGGTATCAGAGTGAGAGTTCCTAAGTGTGCAAGTAGAAGCGTCGATGTGAGGCAGTTTGCACCAGGACCTGTGGTGGAGTGTGTGTGGTGTGTAGATAGATGGCTGAATGTGAGACAATCTATACTTGAGAGGTTGAAGTTTGAGAGTGTGTGGCAAGTGTTTGAAAAAATGACAAAGAAGAGAGACACAAAATTTTTCATAGTTGTGTATGCAAAGGAACATGAGGGAGAGAATATTGTAGAAGTATGCTTTGAGGATAGCATGAAGGAAAATGGTGAAAAGAAGAAGGATGCCACAACAAAAAAAGAGGTATCATTTAATTATGTTAGTGAAAATTTACATGAAAAAGAGGTAGATGATGTTGTAACATTTTAGAGAATGGATTTTGATAGTCCTAGATTTGACAAAGGGAATGAAGAAGAAGATAGTCTCATGTTGAAAGAGGAGATAAGAAAATTAGAAAAAATATTTTAGGGATAAATTATAGAAGAAGATGATGAAAATAAAGAGGTTGCAGTTGATACATGCCTCTTTGAAGGAGAAAAATTTGCAGCATTGAGAAAATAGAAGAAAATAATGGTAATTGTTGATTTATCGAATTTTGTAAATGTTTCTAATGAAGCTAATTTTGGTGCAGGGGCATCTAGGCCTCAGAAGCATGCCTTTTTTTCATTTTTGGTTTTAGGTTTTTTAGAGTGTTTTGGAGTCTCATAAGGTCATTTGTGACCATTTAGCAGCATAGGGTTTCATTTTTGGTGTGTTAATTGGGTTTTGATCAAAAAGTGTAAATTTTGCCAAATGTTGCAAAAAAAGTTGTCATGCAACTTTGACAAGTTATCAAAAAAGAAAGAAATAGTTAGATGCAAGAAAGAAACCATTACTAATAATTGGAATCAGCTGTAAAATGGAAAAATAGACCTTCCAAAGTCGATTTGAGAGTTGGAAAACTAATTTTTGAAGTTTTAGAGTGAATGAAAGCAAGTTTTCTTTGTTTTCTCAACATTACTATTTCTGTCATTTTGTACGATCTGCACGAACCATGTAGTGATCTGAAACTATTTGTAATTCCTTGGCATGTGAATCTACTATGTTTTTATTTTTGTTGCATCAATTTTCATTTAGTTTTAAGTAAGTTATTATTTTTTTCCTAAAAGTTATCAAAACCCTACTTAGGGTAACTTGAGAAGGAAAATAAAGATGTAATTTTATTTCCCACTGGTGGAAAATCTCCACAATGGGTCGTGAGACCTGTGTACATGTATTCTATCATTTTCCAAGCTTACAAAGCTCCAAGTTGAAGGTTGCATATGCTACTGAGGGACATTAAGTCTGATATTTTGTATGTATTAGACTGTGAGGTTGTAAGGGTAGTCTATATGCCATCAAGATAAAGATTAATGTGTTTTGTGATTGAAAGAAGGCATGGAGAGTGTGTATGAAAGTATTACACACCTATCCAAGGATTTGGGTGTTCATTGGTGACAAAATTGTAAACCTTTCTTGAGTTGGTTGAAGGCTCATGTTGAAACATGTTTTGGGGGTAGCAAATTACAAGTTAGTGGAATATGATTCCTACAAGTTTGAGTCTTAAGACTTTGAGAACCATTTCCTTGTGTCAAATAAAACTTGAGGCAAACCCAAATAGTTCCTTGTACTCTTTCCCTTGCTTTTTGTGTTGATAGGTTGTAGTATTGTTGAGTACAATCCATGGTTAGAGTATTATCATTGTGGCAGGGTGCATGGAGTTAACTACTGTGGTGAAGTAGTGCTGCCCCATGATTTTGTGTTGTCCTACCTTATATTGGTGTGTTTTTCCTTCCTATGGACACCCTAGAAACCAAGTTATCAATTGTGAAAATGTGTACTAAGATGTCTGATCATTTGTTTTTTTCCCATGAAGTCCTTAAGGGAATGCTTTGAAACAACCAATGTTTACTAAAATTTGTCCTTTCTCTACATCAAATTGGTATCACAGAAAGGGAGATCAGTAAGAGGTAACAAAATAAGTTGAGTTTGAAGATCAACCAAGATGCCTCCTAAGTTGACTGTGGAAAGAATAATTAGAGAGGTGAAAGACGCTCTTGCCCCAAAATTGAGAGTCATTAAGGACAACCTTGATGCAAGACTCACATCAGTTGAGACCATTCAAAGAAGAGGAGTGGTCACATGAGATTCAAGTGACCAGGATGATGAAGAAGAAGTGGGTGAAGAAGAATAGGAAGAAGAAAGAAATGCTAAAGAAAAGAGGTTGGAGAGGTTGCTAAAGGAAATTGGGAATGATGGTTCCAAGGTAAAAATAAAACTTCTAGTAAATTCAGGAAGTCTGAATGGAGAAGAAATATTAGATTGAATAGGAGAATTAGATAAGTATTTTGAGTTTGAAGAGATACCTAAGAGGCAACAAGTGAAAATGGAAAGAAAAAAACTAAGAGGACATGCATCCCTATGGTGGGATTATGTACAATGAGAGAGGAAAAAGAAAGGAAAAGAAAAAATTACATCTTGGGACAGAATGGTTGCAAAATTGAAAGGTAAATTACTACTTGGTGATTATGCCATTCAGTTATATAGAGGGTTGCAAAATTTGAAGCAGAAGGACATGGATGTGAAGACCTACACAAAAGAGTTCTACAAACTAAGCATTAGGTCAGGCCACATGGAAGAATATGTTGACAAATTTGCAAGGTATTTGAATGGGCTAAAGTATATCCTACAAGATGAACTAAGTCTCACAAGCTCAAGAACTGTAGAAGAGTGGTATTAGTTGGCCACAAAGGTTGAAGAAAAGTTGAAAAGGAGACAAAAAAATAAAATTAGAGGTAGGGGAAGGACAAATTTTAGAGGAAGAGGGATTTTTTTTTGGTAGAGGACAGTCCCAAAGGTCTCAAGGAGAGACAAGTAACTCAGAGGAAAAAACATCAGATTCAAGGGGCAACTTTAGATGAAGAAGACCAAATTTTAGAGGTAGATTTGGCAATAGAGGAGGCTCAAGTGGATTCACTAGAAAGTGTTACAAATATAATTAATTTGTAGAACATCAAGCATGGTAGTGCCTTGAGGAGAAACCATCTACTTCTTTTAAAGGTGAGAGGAGAAATCAGATTGCACAAGGTGGAGATGATGCTGAAAGTGTCAATTCACCATCAAAAAATGCAGAACCAGAAGTTGGAGAGTCCTTATTGATGAGAAGAACCTTGAATAAAGTTCCCATGGAGAAAGAACCACCTCAAAGAAAATCAATTTCAGGATTACATGCAAATTTCAAGGTAAATGTTGTAAGGTTGTCATTGATTCTGTAAGTACTAACAATTTGGTTTCAGTTGAAATGGTAGAGAAGTTAAAGTTGAAAATATTGCCTCATACCACCCCATACAAAGTTTCTTGGTTAAAAAAAGGGCAACAAGTATTAGTGAATAGAAAAACTTGGGTATAATTTCATATAGGGGGTTATAAGGACAAGGTCTTGTGTGACATCATCCCTATTGATGTTTGTCACGTGCTTCTTGGTAGACCATGGGAATATGATAGAAATGACAAACATGATGGTAGAAAGAACACATATGTCATAGATAAGGATGGAGTCTCATATACTCTAACACCATTGAATGATGAAGATAAAACACAAGTGGAATCCAATGTAATGTTGGTAGGAGATAAGGAATTCATAAAGGCCATGGAAGAGGAGAAGATGGGTTTTTCCATCATAGTTAAGCCTAGGTTTGTTGGGACAAGAACAAAGAAAGAAGAGTTGCCTTTGAAAATTCAAAACTTGATAAAGAAGTATGCTGATATAATAGTGGATGAAATACCAAACACCTTGGTTCCTATGAGGGATGTTAGTCACCACATTGATTTCATACCAGGGGCTATTTTTACTGATAAGGCAACATATAAAATAAAACCACAAAAGAATGAGGAGATTAAGAGACAAGTCCAAGTATTGCTTAATAAGGGGCTAATCAAAGAAAGCCTCAATCCTTGTTCGGTTCTCGTTGTCCTAGAACCAATAAATGGAGGTGAATGGAGGATGTGCACTGATTCTATGGCCATTAATAAGATTACAATCAGATATAGATTCCCCATTCTACAAATGGAAGATTGATGGACTGTCTAGGTGGAGCATGCTATTTCTCCAAAATAGACCTCAAGAGTGGGTATCACCAAATTAGGATCAGACTAGGGATGAGTGGAATACAAAATTTAAGACAAATGAAGGGATTTATGAGTGGCTTGTAATTCCTTTTGGTCTTTCAAATGCACCCAACACTTTCATGAGGTTAAGGAATGAAGTTCTCAAGCCTTTTATTTGTAAGTTTGTAGTGGTTTATCTTGACGACATTCTTGTTTTCAGTAAAACTAAGGAAGAGCATTTTTACCATTTGGATTTGGTTTTAAGAAGATTGAATGAAGAGAAACTAATGATTAATTTGAACAAATGTGTGTTTATGAAGACAAAATTGCTATATCTTGGTTTTGTTGTTACAAAAGGCACCTTGAAAATGGATCCAAGCAAGGTTGAAGCTATTCTAAGTTGGCCTCCACCCAAATCAGTTGCTGAGGTAAGAAGTTCCCAAGGTTTGGAAAGTTCCTATAGGAAGTTTATTAATTATTTTAGTCATGTTTTTTCTCCAATCATTAATACCATAAAGGGGGATAAGAGGAATTTTTTTGTTTGGACTAGTGAAGCTGAAAAAAGTTTTCAATATTTGAAAAAGAGGGTAGCAGAGCAATCCATATCAACCTTATCAGATTTCAATAAGGTGATTACTATTGAGTGTGATGCAATTGGCTATGCCATAGGGGTGGTGTTGAGCCAAGAGGGAAGACCCATAGCCTTCTTTAGTGAAAAACTCATTGAGGCTAAGAAGAAATATTCTTCCTATGACCTAGAGATGTATGCTTTTGTTCGATCCTTGAAAAAATGGAGACATTACCTACTTCCCAAAGATTTCATAGTCTACACTGATAACCATGCCCTCCAATTTTTGAATAGTCAAGAGAAACTCAGTCATAGGCATGTTAAATAGGTGGAATATTTGCAAGGTTTTACTTTCACTATCAAACACAAGAAGGGTTAGTCCAATAAAGTAGCAGATGCTTTGAGTAGAAGGCCTCTAATAGTGTAGAAAATTCAGTTACAAAGCATGGGAGTTGAATCCTTGAAAGGTATGCATCTTGAAGATGTAGATTTCAAAGAAATATATACATGTTGTAAGCAACCTTCTAGCAACAATAATGATAAGTGGGTTGATTTTTTGATTCAAGATGATTTGTTGTTCAAGGGAACACAACTTTGTGTCCCTAAGTGTTCAATGAGAGATAATTTGATAAAAGAGAAGCATAGTGGTAGTCTTGCAAGTCATTTTGGTCTTGATAAGACCTTGGAGAAGTTAATAAACTATTTTTGGCATAAAATTCAAACTGATGTAAGGAATTTTTTTGAGAAATGTGTTATTTGTCAAAAGGAAAAAGGGAGTAGCACAAATGAAAGTTTTTATTAGCCTCTTCTTGTTCCAAATAGGCCTTGGGAGTCTATAAGTATAGATTTTGTAATGAGTTTACCAAAAACACCTAGAGGTTTTGATTCCATCTATGTTGTAGTAGACCGTTTCTCTAAGGTGGCACATTTCATCCCATGCAATAGCACAAAGGATGCCTCTTATGTTGCAAGTTTTTTCTTCAAAGAAGTGGTAAGGATTTCTGGTTTGCCTTTGAGTATTATTTCAAATAGAGAGTAAATATTTTTGGAATTTTTGGAGAACTTTGTAGAAGAGACTTAGCACTAACCCTAGTTTCAGCTCTACCTATCACCCTCAAACTAATAGGAAAACAAAAGTGGTTAATAGGAGCCTTGGTAAACTCTTAAGATGTCTTACAAAATAGCATTATACTCAATGGGATCTGATATTTCCTCAGGCAAAATTTTCATATAATGATTCAGTGAATAGGAGTGTGGGTAAGAGTCCTTTTGAAGTTGTTTATGGTTTGCATCCTAGAGGATTATTTGAATTGAGGGATATTAGTGGAATGGAGAGGATGAGTGCTGAGGGTGAGAAATTTGTTGTGGCTATGAAAGAGATTCACCAATAGGTCAATGATCACCTACAAAGAAGTGTGGAAAAATACAAACAACAAGCTGATATGAAGAAGAGGGAAGTCAATTTCAAGGTTGAAAATTTGGTTGTAGCTCATATGAGAAAAAAGAGATTTCCCAAGGGACAATACTCCAAATTGCAAATGAAGAAGGTTGGTCCTTGCAGGGTTGTTCACAATTTTGGTCCCAATGCATATGCGATTGAATTACCAAGTGGGATTGGCATTTCACCTATAGTTAATGTCTTTGACTTATACCCTTTCAAAGGGGATGTTTTTGCAGGTAATGAAGTAGATTCCCAAGCATTTGAAGATGAAGAATGGATAAAAGACCTTTCTCCCAACAAACCTTTGGAGTTGGAGTGCATCCTTGACACAAAGGAACTCAAGAAGACAAGAAACACAACTTATTTTCAATACTTGGTCAAGTGGAGGGGTCTTCCTGTGGAAGATGCTACTTAGATGTCTAAAGCTGATATAATCAAGCATGGATATACTGTTGCAGACCTGCACTCAAGTGGGACTTGAGTTTTCTTCCCCTTGGGTGTATGGTGCAGGGGCATTTGGGCCTCATAAGCATGCCTTTTTTTCATTTTTCATTTTGGGTTTGTTAGAGTGTTTTGGAGTCTCATAAGGTCATTTGTGACCATTTAGAAGCATAGGGGTTCATTTTTGGTGTGTTATTTGGGTTTTGATAAAAAAGTGTAAAAGTTGCCAAATGTTGCCAAAAAAGTTGTCATGCAATTTTGACAAGTTGCCAAAAAAGCAAGAAATAGTTACATGTAAGAAAAAAGCCGTTACTAGTAATTGGAATTAGTTGTAAAATGGAAAAATACACCTTCCAAAGTTAATTTGAGATTTGGAAAACTAATTTTTTAAGTTTTGGAGTGAATGAAAGCAAGTTTTTTTGCGTTTTCTCAATGTTATAGCTATTTCTATCATTTTGTATGACCTATATGACCCATGTAGTGATCTGAAACTGATTGGAATTCGTTGGCATGTGAATCTACTATGTTTTTATGTTTGTTGCATTGATTTTCATTTAGTTTTTAGTAAGTTATTGTTTTCTTCCTAAAAACTATCAAAACCCTACTTAGGGTAACCCAAGAGGGAAAATAAAGATGCAATTTTGTCTCCCATCGGTGGAAAATCTGCAAAATGGGTGGTGAGACCTGTGTACATGTATTCTATCATTTTCCAAGCTTACATGGCTCCAAGTTGAAGGTTGCACGTGCTACTAAGGGACAATAAGTCTAATATTTTGTATGTATCAGATTGTGAGGTTGTAAGGGTAGTCTATATGCCATCAAGAGAAAGATTAATGTGCTTTGTGATTGGAAGAAGGTATGGAGAGTGTGTATGAAGGTCTTACAGAGCTATCCAAGGAGTTGGGTGATCATTTGTGAGAAAATTGTAAAAATTTATTGAGTTGGTTGAAGGCTCATGTTGAAACATGTTTTGGGGGAAACAAATTACAAGTTAGTGGAATATGATTCTTGCAAGTCCGAGTCTTAAGACTTTGAGAACCATTTCCTTCTGTCAAATCAAACTTGAGGAAAACCCAAATAATTCCTTTACTTTTTCCCTTTCTTGTTGTGTTGATAGGTTGTAGTATTGTTGAGTACAAGCCATGGTTAGAGTGTTATCATTTTGGTAGGGCACATGGAGTTAACTAGTGTGGTGAAGGGTATTGAAGTAGTGTTGCCCCAATATTTTGTGTTGTCCTACCTTGTATTGGTGTGTTTTTCCTTCCTATGAATACCATAGAAACCAAGTTTTCAATTGTGACAAGGTGTAAAAATATGTCCCATTTATTGCTACCCATTAAGTCCTTAAGGGAATCCTTTGAAATAATCAAGTTTTACTAAACTTTGTCCTTCCTCTGCATCAAATTTTTATGCGGGTGAAATGATAAAAGGAATTGAAGAAAGAGAGATGGTAAGGTGCAGAAATAACATGTTACATGATGAAATACAAGAAGGTGTTGAGAATGATAAAGCAAGATGGAAAGATGAACCATGGTATATCAAGGTGAATTCAATGAGAAGGAAAAAGAGAGGAAAAATGAAAAGGAGAAAAGAGAGAAAGGAACATAGTAAGGTGAAGAAGAAGAAAAATCAATTTGATAAGGAAGAAAAGTGGATAAAAATAAAACATACAATTTTTAAATGTTCATGAGTCTCCAACTCATGGAACATTTTCTTCTTACCCGGTGTGTTTGATGTTGTTAGTGTAGTTTTTTATTTCCTAGTTGGGTTATTTATTTTCCCTATAGTCCTAAGTTTTTCCTACACCTTTCATTAATCTTGCTTAGGTTAATAAAGCATGTCTTATTAGGTGAGTGGTTGCAATGTGTCACCTTCCTACATGTGAGCATCTATTAGCTATCTTGGGAAGATACTTTGCTATCTTTAGTCTGATAGATGGTTGCTCCTCATTGGTCGGTGTTGGCACCTCCTCCCTCTCTCAGGTCTATATAAGCATGCTACCTAGCTTGTATTTGGTATCTCTTGATTTTGCATCCTCTTAATGTTATTTTACTTCTAGCATTTGCATTACTCTCTCGAAGACTAACTCTATGTTGCTATTTTGATTTTGTATCATTTGCATTCATAGTTTAGATATCTACTGTTTTGCACTAGTTTTCTAGGTTAATAATCTTTTCAGATTCTAACATGGTATCAAAGATTTTCTATGTGCAAGAGTAGATTTTAGTTTCCATATTTGAGAATCAGAAAAGTTTGACGAAAACATTTTAATCTCTGGGGTTTTGCACATATGTTTGATGAAATTTGGGTGATTACAGTGTTCCTAGTTATACTAGCGGCATTTTTGGCTGTTCCAACGCATCCAAGAGGCTCGAGAAAGTCAGATTTGGCTTTTGCTTTTAGAGATCGTCACACACAATTGCGGAACAGAGGTTTCAAGTTCAAATCTGACAACCGACTTGCATATTTTGCATTTTTAATCAACATTGCAGGTTCCAGCATGCCTTTTCATGTTTTAGGTAGCTGATTCAACCTTTGCATGCCATTTTTTGGTTGTTGGGGTCTTTTTTGTTGCTAAAGGCGTCTATTTTACACTAGAGCTACATCTTCTGTACATTTGCAAGAAAAACGCCATCTGGGTTTTGTTCGACACATCAAAAAACAATCTGGGTACTTTTTGGTTTTTGCATGCAGTCTGTATGTTTTGCAGAAACTAACTCAGAAAGCTTCAGCCGTACCCCTCTCCATTGGTAGTTGTAGATTTGAAGGCAGTTTTCCAATGCTCCGTTCTTGCTCATACGAACTCCGTTTCTCACCATTTTTTTTTTGAATTTGGATTTTTTTTGTGCTCTATGCACTAGTGCAGAAATTTTTTGGTTTTGATGCTGAAATTTTTCAAAAATTGCAGATTCTCAGTCGTGACATTGCACGGTTCTCATTTTGGGAACTTCAAAGAAGAATAAATTTCTCATATGACCTCGTATCGAGGTGATTCTTTTTTTGAAAGTGCATGATTTTTTGACTAGATTTCAATGGTGCTATTAGTTTTACTTGATTGAGTTCCAATAATGTAGTTTCAGTTTACACCCTATTTGTGAGGGTTTTGTAATGCATTGAAATCAAGACCACTTAGTATTTCTCGCTGGTGGAAGTTGTAAACGCACTAATATAAAGTGCCAAATCATATTTTCTTGGGGGGGTTCTTTGATTGAGTAAAGAGGGGGGGTTGTCTTGGAAGTGTTCTCTTCTTGTTGACATTACTTTCTACATTTCTTCATCATGGATCAAACAACTGTGCCTATCCTTACTCCATACAACTACTTTGGGTGGAAATCACGCATGACAATTTCCTTAAGGAAAGCTAGATTACATAGGATAATGGGACTTGAAACTGAACCTGCTAAAGATGAAGATAAGCCTAAGTGGTTTAACAAATGTGATGAGGCATATGGAACATTGTGTTTGTCTGTTTCTCCTGATTTTATCTTTCACATTGAGTCTTTAAATTCACCAAATGAAATCTGGACAAAACTGGATACACTATTTGGCACACAAGATTCAATGAGGGGTCATATGTTGGAAAATGAACTAATTAGCTTAAGTCCAGGCAATTTCAATACAATCCAGGATTTCTTCACAAAATTGAAATCACTAAGGCTGCAGTTAAAACAATGTGGAATTGAAAAGAAAGATGAACAATTGATTCTTAGTATTCTTTCTAAGCTAAGTTCAGAATATTTTGTGTTTGTGTCTACCTTCTATGCTACTAAGGGTGCCCTTGGTACTCAATTCACCATGCCATCTTTAGATGATTTTGCTGTCAATCTCACTAGAGAACAAGATAAGCTAATCCAAATGGGCACTCTTAAGTCCTCTAAGTCACATGCCCTGGTTGCTAACCAAGGCACAAAAGAACAGAAAGGACAAAATAGTAACAACAATAGTAAAGATAAGAAACAAAAGAATAGCAAGGAGAAAAAGGATCAAACTCTAGTTGCTTCAAAAGCAATTAATGAGACCCAATCTTCCAAGGGCGACAAGCCTAAGAAAGAGAAGGTCCAATGTGCCTATTGTAAAAGACCCAATCATGATGAACATAAGTGCTTGAAGAAACAAATTGATCACTTGACACACATTCTTGAGAAAAATAATATCACTGTTCCTAAATCTATCAAACAAATTTCTAATGAGGGGTCTAACAAAGCAAAAGAAAACAACAAGGGGAAAGGAAAGGGAAATGCCCTTGTAGAATTTGCTTCTTCACCATCCACTTGGGTTATTGATTCAGGTGTTTCACACCACATGGCTTCATCTAAGGAAGAACTTGCATCTTTGGAGCCGTGTACTATGATTTCTATTTTGATGGGCGATGACACTCCTATTGAGGTGTGTGGGAGAGGGTTTGTTGATGTGGGGGATGGCACATTCCATGATGTTCTTTGTGTGCCCTCATTATCAACTAATATCCTATCAGTATACCAGATCACTCACACAGGTTCAGGCAAGCAGGTTGAGTTCACTCCTGATTCAGTGGAGATTCGTGAATTGCACAGTGGTTCT
The DNA here is from genome assembly GCA_007115665.2 of Sequoiadendron giganteum. NCBI lineage: Eukaryota > Viridiplantae > Streptophyta > Pinopsida > Cupressales > Cupressaceae > Sequoiadendron > Sequoiadendron giganteum. The sequence goes on from CM021109.1 coordinate 113,349,845, forward strand.
ACAGTTGCAATTGGGAGAGCAGATCATCAGTCATGAATCTATCTATTTTCTCACTTTGTTCTTGATTTTCCTTCAAATATTTTGCTCACTCATTCTAATGATGTGAGTAGATTATGGAATGAGCGGTTTGGCCATCTTAACTATCGCTACTTGCAACAACTCAACCAACAAAGCATGGTCACAGGGTTGCCTTCAGTTTACTTTTCAGGTGGAGTTTTCCAAGGCTGCATTCTTGGTAAGCATCCTAAGGAAAATTTTGACAAAGGTAAGGCATGGAGAGCTTCACAAATATTGGAGTTAGTTCATAGTGATTTGGCTGGTCCATTTCAGCACCTTCTTTCAGTAGGGCTAGATATGTTCTCACTTTCATTGATGACTTTTCTCGCTATACTTGGGTATACTTTCTCAAACAAAAGTTTGAGGTATTTGATCACTTTCAGGACTTCAAGAATTTTTTAGAGAAGCAATCTAGGAAAGCCATCAAATTTTTGCGCACTGACAATGGTGGTGGGTATGTCAACCATCGGTTTGAGCAGTTTTATACTTCAGAGGGGATTGACTTGCAACATTCAGTTCCATACAATCCTCAACATAATGGTGTTGCAGAATGGAAGAATAGGTCCTTCAAGGAAATGGCTAACTGTATGATTCACTCTAGATCTCTTACACCACAGTATTGGGCAGAGGCCATTAACTGTACTTGTTACATCCAGAACCGTGTTCCTCACCAAGCCTTGAAGGGAGTGACTCCTTTTGAAGCTTGGAGCAGTCAGAAACCTTCAGTTAAGCACTTTCGAGTTTTTGATTCGCTTGCATGGGCCCACATTCCTGCAAAGAAACGCAAGGCCTTGGATCTGCAGAGTAGACCTTGCATATTTGTAGGTTATCCTGATGGTGTGAAGTGTTATCGGTTGCTCCACCCTACAACACATGAGTTGTTCATTGAGAGGAGTGTTCAATCTGAGGAGGGCTCTACGAGTTCACTTTCTCCCACTTCTCTACCTCCTACTTTGACATTGGAGTCACTTGGGATACATGACAAATCTTCTGATGAGTTAGATTCATCTAAGCAATCTTTTTCCTCCACTTCTGATGCTGAGAGTGATTTAGAGGACTCACCTCCTTTCTCTCCTAGTCATCATTCTGAGGGTGATGATTCTCCTCCAGATTCTCCATCTTTTGGTCCACTTTGGGCTAGATAGACTTTTCAATCCATAGGTAATTGGGTTGGGGATCCAACAGACACCAGGCAGACTCATTCATAGTTCCATGATGCTCCACATGTCTTGATTGCTACTGCCTTAGATCCACAGTCTTTTCATGAGGCTTCTGGTATTCTTGAGTGGGATACAACTATGCAGGAGGAGTATGGTTCCTTGATGAGGAACCACACTTGGGATCTTGTTTGTCTTCCTAAGGGAAGAAAACTTGTTCGATGTAAGTGGATCTATCAGAAAAAATTTGCAGCAGATGGGTCAGTTGATAAGCATAAGGCTCGCTTGGTTGCCAAAGGATTCTCCCAGGTTCCTAGGATTGACTACTCTGAGACTTTTTTGCTAGTTGCCAGAATGAACTCCATCCGACTTGTTCTTGCCATTGCTATAACTAATCGTTGGGAAGTACACCAGATGAATGTGAAGAGTGCCTTTCTTCATGCTGACCTTCAAGAGGATATCTACATGGAGCAGCCACAGGGGTTTTTTCAAGATTCTTCACTTGTGTGTCATCTTCGAAAGTCTCTCTATGGCCTCAAATAGGCTCCTTGGGCCTGGTATGCCAAGATGGACTCCTTCCTTTTGACAGTTGGGTTCACTCGGTGCCATTCTGATCCCAATGTCTATATTTTGCAGCAAGATGATTCACTCCTATTTCTGGTTTTGTATGTTGATGACTTTCTGATCACAAGGAGTTCTTCATCCACCATTGGGGTTGTCAAAACTGCCCTTCATGATAGGTTTTTGATGACTGACTTGGGCTTGTTGCATTACTTTCTTGGGATTGAGATCTTCCAAGCGGCTTTCGGGATCACCATCACACAGTCCAAGTATGCTTTAGATTTTCTTTCGAGGTTTCATATGGCTGATTGTAAGCCTGCTCCGACTCCTTTCCTTTCTGGAGTCAAACTTGAGGCTTAGTGTTCTTCTCCACTTGTTGTTGGAACTTTGTATCGCCAACTTGTTGGGAGTCTCATTTATTTGACTCATACAAGACCCTATATTTCATATGTTGTAGGCATGGTCTCTCGATTCATACATGAGCCTCATGAGTTGCATTGGAAAGCAACCAAGTGGATCGTTCACTACATTCAAGGTACTCATATTTTTGGGATTCACTATGCAACGGGTATTGATCTTGACTTGGTGGGCTACACAGATTTAGATTGGGCAAGCGATTCTCAAGATCGCAAGTCTACTTCAGGTTACAACTTCTCACTTGGTTTCGATCCTGTTTGTTGGTTGAGCAAGAAGCAGTCTTCTATTGCTCTATCTTCTATCGAGGCTGAGTATCGAGGGGATGTGAATGCTGCCACTGAGGCCGTTTAGCTTCGAAATGTTCTCACTGATTTTGGTATCCATATCCGACAGCCATCAGTCATATTTTGTGACAACTAGAGTGCCATTCAGATCTCATGAAATCTGGTCCATCATCAACGGACCAAACACATAGAGATCCACATGCACTACATCCGGGAGCTCATCCATGGCCACGCCATCGACCTTCGCTACTATCTGACTTCCGAGAAGGTTGCTAATATTTTCACCAAACCCTTCACTGAGAGAAAGTTCCATCATTTGCAAGCTTTGTTGGGGGTGCGGGATACTTCATATTTTAAGGGGGCTTCATCCTCTCACTCAGGGTCTTAACTCTTCTATTTGGGGGGAATTTTATGTACATGGGTACCTCATCAGGCTTGATTTTTCGGGATCCAATTCTACATCCACCTAAGCTACGCTTAAGGGGGGGTGTTAGTGTAGGTTTTTATTTCCTAGTTGAGTTATTTATTTTCCCTATAGTCCTAAGTTTTTCCTACACCTTTCATTAATATTTCTTAGGTTAATAAAGCATGTCTTATTAGGTGAGTGGTTGCGAGGTGTCACCTTCCTACATGTGAGCATCTATTAGCTAACTTGGGAAGATACATTGCTATCTTTAGTCCGATAGATTGTTGCTCCTCATTGGTCAATTTTGCCACCTCCTCCCTCTCTCGGGTCTATATAAGCATGCTACCTATCTTGTATTTGATATCTCTTGCTTTTGCATCCTCTTAATGTTATTTTGCTTCTAGCATTTGCATTACTCTCTCGGAGACTAACTCTATGTTGCTATTTTGATTTTGTATCATTTGCATTCATAGTTTAGATATCTACTCTTTTGCACTAGTTTTTTGGGTTTATAATCTTTCCAGATTCTAATAGATGCAAGATTATTTAGGCTCACAAGCAAGCCCACATCACCAAAAATAAATATTTAATTTTCTTATTTAATTTTTGAATTTTGGTGTAGGTTGGAGCTTCACGAGAATCTTGTGGAGTTTTGAAGGATGAAATGTTTATTTTATCAAGACTTGGCTTCCATTCAAAATCAAAGGAAAAAAATGTGTTTAATGTGATTTTAAAATTATTATATTGGACAATTTCAATGTTTCAAGGGTTGAAGTGGTCCATTGGCATATTATAAATTGAAAATTAATTAGTTTTCTCAATTTGGATGCCTAGAGAAGTTTTAATGTGGCAAGTGGTATTTGGCATTCCATCTTTTCAATTTGCATGCCTAGAATGGAGGAAAAAGCTAGTGATATTTGGGAAAAAATAATAAATGAATTCAATTTTCAATTTAAGGTGAATGAGCACGATTTATTTCATGATTTTATTGATTTTTATGAAGAATTTATAGTAGCAAGTCATGGAATATGGTGCAAGAATTTTGAGTGGCATATTTGGAAGCATTTAATGATGAATTTTAAGCACAAACAAAAGAATTTCAAAAGACAATTGGAGGGAAATGAAAGAGAAGATTTGGGTGCCTTAAAAAGTTTTTAATCTCTATAAAATGCAGCCTTTTATGGATTCAAGAAGCATAAATAAATAGAAAAAAGGCTGGAGAAAGAACTTGCAGATTGCTCTTGAGAGTTGCACACGAAGGAGTGCAAAAAATCAGCTTGTGAAGAGAAGAGGAATAGGAGAAGAGAAAATAAAGATTTTAGAAGATGAGTGAATTTAAGAAGTTTTGAATACATGAGGATAAACTATAGGAGTTGGAGGTGGAGTTGAGGTGCTATAAGGTGAAGAGTTTGCAGGAGCTCACATAGTTGAGCATAGATTGTGTTTGAATGATATTTCGTTTGCATATTTGATGTTTATAAGGGTCTTACTTGTTGTTCATTAGTCCATTGATGACTACAAATCATTATGAATACAAATAATTTGTAATCAGATTTCTTTAATAAAAAAATTCAATGGTTTCATGTGCAAACAATTTGTTGAGGTTAATTTGTAATCTCCTTATTTTGTTTTATCTATTGTTTTGAGGTTTTTAGAGAGGGACTAAACTGTATGAATTCCTCTCCACATTAGTGGTATTAGAGCGAGAGTTCTTGAGTGTGCAAGAAAAAGTACCGATGTGAGGTAGTTTGCACCAAGACATGTGGTGGAGTGTGTGTGGTGTGTAGATAGATCAGTGAATGTGAGACAATCTATATCTGAGAGGTTGAAGTTTGAGAGTGTGTGGCAAGTGTTTGATGAAATGACAAGAAATACAATTTTTTTTTTCATAGTTGTGTATGTAGGTGAACATGAGGGAGATAATATTGCAGAATTATGCTTTGAGGATAGCATGAAGGAAAATGGTTAAAAGAAGAAGGATACCACAACAAAAAAGAGGTATCATTTAATTATGTTAGTGAAAATTTACATGCAAAAGAGGTGGATGATGTTAATATATATTATTATTTATTATATAATAAATAATAAATAAATATATTTATAATAAAATATTATATTAGAGTTTAATCAATATAATAATATTTTGTTATAATACATATTATTATCTATATAAATAATTATTACGTTGAGAGGCATCTACAACGACATCCAAAAATCAGTGTCAGGAAAAACTAATCAAGTTGAATTTGATGTGCAAGTGGCGGTAATAGTGATCAACAAACTGTTGTTCAAGCAAGCAAACTTCTCCACTTATTAAAAGGATCCGTAGAAAAGAGACTTCGGATTTTAGAAACATAGATTCCAAGACTAGAGATAATGCGAAAGTCGATGTTTTCACAGAGGATTCTCCATTCAAAGCTTCTTTTGAGGATTACATTAAAATAATGGACGATGTCAGGCATAGACGAGAGCTGAATGAAAGCGACAAAGAAGAATGACACAAGGAATTAATTGCATAAAAGAGTGTTAAATTGTACAAGAAATATGAGTAGAAGGAAACAAGTGTCTATGGAAGTGCTCGTTTGGAAGCAAAATTCGACCAGATTAATTTAAAGGCAAAGAGAAAACAAAAAATGAAATCATTGGACTTTTAGAGTAGAGTGTGTTTTAAAGAGTTGAATATGAAGAATTTAAAAAAAACGAATGAGAAGAAGAAAGATATTGTAAGTGATGAATATTTTAGTATGAACCCCGATTGTAGGGTTAGCAAGGAGAGTATGAGAGAACTTATTAAGGATTCTCTTAATTTGAATACAAAGGTTGGGCTCAAGGCAAAGGTGGAGCGCGGGGTTAAAACACGAGAAATAGGAAGAGAGTTGAAAAATGTAAGGATGAATGGAGTAACATTATGTAAATTGAGAGAAAGGGAGTATGGTAGTAGCAAATTGGAGCATTCTCATGTGTTGGGTGGGAGTAAGACAGAGCAAAGATTTTCAGTTCTGTAGTGCCCCTCCGTGTTTGGCCCTTTCTTGATGTTTGATTTAAGTTTGTTGGGTGAGTTTTCTGATACATAGTGTTAAAATTAATTGTTTATTAAATTTGTCAGTTGCTATCGAATTAAATAAATTATGTTAATAGAAAAATGTAAATATTGCGTTTGAATGATTAATTATTAAATTAAATGATTAAATTATAAGTGCTTTCATAATTAAATATAAAAATAAATTATGGTTTAATATTAAAGAGTTAATTAATAAGTTTAATTTGCAAGGAAATATTTTTTTTGATAGGTAATTTGCAAGGAAATATTAAAAGAAAACGATATATTAATATTAGTATTAATTTCAAATCAAGATAAATGATTGAAAGAAAAGAAAAGAAAAAGATGGAAAAAGCGAGTTTGAGCCCATGCATGGTGCCAAACTTGTTGCAAAAAGGAAACTTGTATTTTTAAGTGATAATTGCTTGATTTTTGACCTCGAAAATCATATCACTTTATTTTCTTTTATAATGATCTTTTTGGAGGAGGTTTTGATCTTGGATTTTTAGTTTTCGAACAAGAACTTGGTCTGGAGAAATTCTTCTGTAGAATGGTTGCATTTTTATGAAGTGTTTTGAAAAGAAAATATTGAATGGAGAAAAATGGGTTGTTATTGAATTGTTTTGAGGAAGTGGTTCGTTGCGAATGTGATAGTTGATCTCAACACAATTCTTCCCTTTCTATAGTGCTGGAATCTAGGTCAAATTCATTTTTATTCTTGTTTTGATTATATGATCAAACAAAATTAATTTGTTTTCTCTATGTTGATATAAATGAATGATTATCCATCTTTTTGTAAAATCTGCAATTCATGCTAGAATTTGATATACTTAGATTATTTGTCTGCTATTCGCTGTGAGAATTTTGTAGGTTGAGCTTTCATCTAAATCACCCTATCTTTAATCACCATTAGAAACTTAGTATGTTTAGGAGTTCGATATGTAGTGATTTTAATTTCCATGCATTACATTAGTAGTTGGTATATGTTTTATGGTTGGTATTCAATTCCATATAGTTTGTTGGATATGAAATTTGCTTGCTATTTGAAAATATATAATTCGATGGCGTTTGATTCAAAAAAATTATATATTTATGTATCTAAATATATGGGTATGTATAAAATATCATGGTTATAGTTTAAGTATAATCGTGAGTATTTAATGAAAGAAAAGAATGTTCTCCCCTTTTAAATTAAATGATCATATTAAATAATGAAATTGGAAACATCAAATTATTAGAGGATTGATTTATTTCTTATATAGATTAATAACCTTAATTGAAATAAGGAAATGTTCTAAGTGCTTAGATTGGATAGTTAAGCTAAGATTAGTTTATAAAGAATGGGGAAAATAACTTATAATAGTAATAGTTAAGCTAATGTTCTAGTAATAGTTTATAAAGAATGGGGAAAATAAATTGAGTCTTAATTTCATGACTTTTTTGGTCATTCTGAAAGTAAATTGATATTTTATGAAATTGTTTTATTGAATAGGTTAAGGAATTAGATTAATTTTGTAAGTGGGTCATTTTAAGTATGTTTGTCATTATGGTTGTCCTCAAACTTATTGTGTTATGTGATTGTTTTCAATATTTAGGAGTTAGTAAAGTAAATAAGATTTTATTTAAGTGGGGAAATGTTTATGAATTATGTTATTTAAATGAATAAGGGAAAATTGATTTATTTTTATTTAGATATTTGAATAGATTTGTTTAAATAAATGAACTAGGTTATCCGTGCTTTGAGAATTTCTCTATGTTATTAGTATAATTGTTTTATAGTGGCAATGCTTTGTTAAGTAATTTAAGGGGATTAAGTTAATGAGTAATATGAGTTGTAGAGACAATGAATTTTATGGAACATATCATGGTTGATTTTATTGCTTGTTCATGTTGATTTATTTGGGGTTTGCGTGGTGGGGCGTTACATCTTGGTATCAAAGCCTACGTTCATACACTGGGTACTTTGGATATATTGAGCCCATTATGTCAACCTAGTGCATGTACTCTTTTGGTTATGTTTTTCCCTTTTGGTCATCCTCGTTTAGCAACCCGAGATTTTTCCTTAGGTGGTGTTTGTCCAATGGTGCAAAAAATCGGTGGAAAGGATGGGACCCTTGTGTCATTCACAATGCACCGATATCCTGGCTACCGAGGATGCATATGGACCCTTGTGCAACCTTGTGATGTGTTTTCCAGTGATGTGAATTGGTGTACATAGGTGGAGAATGCATGTGAAACCATGAATATAGTACTTAGATTCTCGAGCTTTTATTTTACCCCTTTTGTTGTTCTCACCTAATATTTGAGACTTGTTGTTCAATGGTGTTGTGTAGGATGATGCCTAGAGGTCTTGGTCATGATAGGGGTCATTATAGAGGTCAAGGAGGTGGTCGTGGGATATTCATCCAAACACCCCTTCTCTGAGTTCCCATGAGAATGATTGTGAGGAACACTTGGGCCCTCAATTATGTTCCTTTCTTGAGGAGATTCTTACCTGGCAAGGCCCTAGGCAGGAGAGAAATCAATAGATGGTTAGGGAAAGAGAAAGGTACCCTAGGAGAAGAAATGTTTTAGCTGTAGCGAGACATATGATGGACCTCTTGAGGGCACATTCTCCTACCTTCAATAGCCCTAGTGGTGGTTTGGAGAATGAGACTTGGATGATTGGTGTTCAGATTGGTAGAGCACTCCCAACAGGCTTTGGGTTCTGGGGTGGTCATTTTTCATCTAAGAGAATTCAGAGTTGGTTGCGAGCCTGGATTTATCATCTTTCCTAGTCATATTGGAGCACACAAACCACAACTAGTAGAGGTAGATTCTGACAGTTTAGTGCACCCCCTCAAGGTAGAGGAAATGTTGCATAGGCCAACCTACCCACAGACTGAGTGCCCTCCTTTTTTCTTTCTGTGAACCTGCCTTCTTTGGGTATTTTGTGAAATGTTGTTTTATTTCATTAAGCATATTACATATTGTGTATTCGATACTTCTTGTGTGTGTTCTTTCCTTATATTTGATGGATATATTTTAACCTCATTCAAGGATTTAATTCTGCTGGGAAATCTTATTCTTATCTCTATGTGCTTTGAGGTTTTAGTTCATTCGCCCACCTTTGATATTCGATGAATAGTTTGTGGGGCAGGTGCATGGAAATGGGTAGAAAATTTGTGGACAACTTACTTTTTCATCCTGAAATAGAGAAAACGTGAACGTGTTATAGTAAAATGTGCTCACATTATGGCTTGGTAATGATCAAGCCTAGGCTCGGTCATTACCAAGCCATAATGTGGGTGTGTTAAAATGCGAGTGCGTTATAACGCGCTCGTGTTATGGTTTAAATTTCAAAAAATGCGCGCATTTTGAGTTCAAAAAATGCGCCCATTTTGAGTTCAAAAACTATAATTTTTTGAAATAAAAAAAACATTTCCAAAACTTTGGTCTACATTGAAAAAAAATCTTCTCTTTTTCTTGTCTCTTTCTTCTTGTTATCTTTTAGGGAAACTATATACAAGAAATAAGTTGAATTTTACATATGGACGTTTACTTTATTATACTTTAAGTTATATTTCATGTATATAGGCAGGGTGTTTGAGAGTGGTTTCAAATATCTAGGAGTTACAATGCAAATTCTAGTTTTTGGAAGATCTCAAAAATTTCAGACAATCAAATTTCAATAATCAACATGTCAAATTTCAGTAATCAACAAGTTGTATCATCTTTCTCTCTCCGTCTCACACATTTTTATCCCTTATGCTCTAGACCTCTCTCACACACTCTCCCCCTTCCTCTATACTTCTATCTATCTAGCCTCTCTCTCTCCCTCCATCCCTCCCTCCTTTACTCTTTCTCTCCTTCCCTCCTTTCTTCTAATTTTCTCTATCTCCCCATCTCTCTCTTCCTTCCTCCCACCCACCTTCCCTCTCTACTTAATCTATCTAACCTATCTCACTTTACCTCTCTCCCTCCCTCCCTCCTCTCTCTCCCTTCCTTCATCCCAACCACCTTACCTCTCTGCATATCTATCATCCTCCCTCCTCTCTCTCTCAATCTCTCTACCTTCCTCCTTCCCTCCTCTCTCTCTCATTCTCTTTATCATGCTTCTCTCCCTCTATCCCTCCCTCCTCCCCCCTCTCTATCTCTCCTTCCCTATATACTTCTCTCTACCTCTCTCTATCTCTACCTCTCCTCCCTCATTCCCTCTCTCTCATTCCCTGTCCCTGTCCCTGTCCTTGTCCCTCTCTCTTAATATGCCAACCTTCCTCCTTCCCTTTGTGTTTCTCTCTCTCACACAATCTCTCCCTCCCCCATCTCTCTCTCTTTGGTTTAGGCTTTATGGTTTATGGATTAGGATTTAGATCCAACCCCCTCTCTCTCCCTCTCTCTCTCAGGTCTATCCCTCCTTCTATCCCTCCCACCCCTCTCTCTTGCTTAGGTATATCTCTCACTCCCTCTTAGGTACCCTCTCCCTCTCTCAAGTCTCTCCCTCCCACCCTAACAAGAGAGAACACTCTCTCTCTCTCTCAGGTCTCTCCCTCCCACCCCCTTCCCCTCTTCTCAAGTATCTCCCTCCCACCCTAACTAGAGAACACACACTCTCTCTATCTCTCTCTAAGGTCTCTCCCTCACCCCCCCTCTCTCTCTCCCTCTCCCACTCCATCTCCCACTCCCTCTCCCACTCCCTCTCTCCCAATTCTCTCCTTCCCACCCCCTCTCCCTCTCTCAAGTCTCTCCCTCCCACCCTAACTAGAGAATATATCTCTCTTCCTCTTAGCCCCTATATCTCATGTCTCTCTTTTCCACCCCCTCTCCCTCTCCTAGCCCCTATCTGTCTCTCAAGTCTCTCCATCCCATCCTAACTAGAGAAATCTCTCTCTCTCTCTCTCTCTCTCCATTTCTTAAGTCTCTCCCTCTTATCTCCCTCTCTGCCTCTCCCTCTCTCCCTCCTATCTCCCTCTCTCCCTCTCTTTCAGGTCTATCCATCCAACCCCCTCCCTCTTTCTAAATTCTATCCCTCCCAACCCATCCCCTTCTCTCAAGTCTCTCCCTCATACCCCAACTCTCTCTCAAGTCTCTCCCTCCCACCCCCTCCCCCTCTCTCAATTCTCTCTCCCCACGCTAACTAGAGAACACACACACACACACTCTCTCTAGTTTCTCCCTCACACCCCCTCAGTCTCTCTCCATCTCTATCTCTCTATCTCTCTCTCTCTCTATCTATCTCGCAATCCCTATTTGTACCTCTCCCTCTCTCTCCCTCCCACCCCATCTCCATATCTCAGGTCTCTCCCTCCCACCCTAACTAGAGAACTCCCTCTCTCCCCTATCTCTCAGGTCTCTCTCTCCCACCCCCTCTCCCTACCACCCTAACTAGAGAACTCCATCTATCTCTCTCTCTCTCTCTTTGGTCTCCCTCCCCCACCCTCTCTCCCTCTCTTAAGTATCTCACTCCCAACCTAACTACACAACTCTCTCTCTCTCCCTATCTCTCTATCTCTACCTCTCTTTCAACTCTATCCCTCCCACTCCCTCCCCCTCTCTCAAGTCTCTCCCTCCCACCCTAAGTAGATAAAACTCTCTCTCTTTCATGTCTCTCTCTCCCACCCCTCCCCATCTTCTCAATTCTCCCTCCCACCCTAGCTAGAGAACTCTCTCTCTCTACCCTCCATCTCTCTCCCACTCATCCCTATCTCTCTCTCTTAGGTCTCTACCTCCCACTCCCTCTCCCTCTCTCAAGTATCTTTCTCTCAATCAATCCTTCTATCTCTCTCTCCTCTACCCTTAACATTAAACCCTAAACCCTTAAACCCTCTACCCTCTATCTCTATCAAGTCTCTCCCTCCTACCCCCTCTCCCTCTGTCAAGTCTTTCTCCCACTCACTCCATCTCTCTCTCCGTCTCTCTCTCTCAAGTCTCTACCTCCCACCCCTCTCCCTCTCTCAAGTATCTCTCCATCTCACTCACTCCCTCTACCTCTCTCCCCTCTACCCGTAATCCTCTACCCTAAACCCTTAACCCTTAAACCCTAAACCCTTAAACCTGAAATCCTCTACTCTTAACCCTCTACCCTCTATCTCTCTCAATTATCTCCCTCCTACCCCCTCTCCCTCTCTCAAGTATCTCACTCAATCACTCCTTCTATCTCTCTCCCATCTAACCCTAACCCTCGACCCTCTACCCTTAACCCTTAAACCCTTAAACCCTCTACCCTAGCTTGCCAATTCAGTGAAATTGGGAATGTAGTTTGAAGTATAGGTTTGAGGGTATAGGCTAAAGGATTAGGGTTGAGGGTCCAATGTATATGGTAGAGGGTTGAGGATTAAGGGTTTAAGGGTTGAGGTATTAGGATAGAAATTTTACTTGAGTTTAAGGGTTTAAGGGTTGAGGGTAGAGGGTATTGGGTTGAGGGTAGAGGGCAAAGGGTTTAAGGGTTTAGGGTTTAAGGTTTAAGGGTTAAGGGTTTAGGGTTGAGTGTTTAAGGGTTTAAGGTTGAGGGTATAGGGTTAAGGTATTAGGGAAGAGAGGGAGGTATGGAGGAATAGAGATATGGAGGGAGAAGTGAGATAGAGAGAAGTAGAGAAGAAGAGGGAGGGATAGAGATAGATGAGGGTTGAAGATCCAATGTATAAGGTAGAGGGTTAAGGGTAGTGGGGAGAGAGATAGAGGGAGTGAGTGAGTGAGAGACACGAGAGGAGGAAGAGTGAGAGAGAGGAGAGTGAGAGATAGAGGGGAGGGATTAAGAATGAAATTTAGAGGATTTAAGGGTTAAGGGTTGAGGGTTTACAATTAAGGGTAGAGGGAAGAGAGATAGAGGGAGTGACTGGGAGAGAGAGACCTAAGAGAGGGAGAGGGGGTAGGAGGGATAGGGTTGAGAAAGAGAGTGATAGATTGGGAGAGATATAAAGGGAGGGAGGATTAAGGGTAGAGGGTAGAGGGTAGAGGGTAGAGGGTAGAGGGTGTAAGGGTTAAGGGTTTAAGAGTTAAGGGTATAGGGTAGATGGTTTAGAGTAGAGGGGAGAGAGATAGAGGGAGTGAGTGAGAGAGAGACTTGAGAGAGGGAGAGGAGGTAGGAGGGAGGAGAGAGAGAGAGAGAGAGAGAGAGAGAGAGAGAGAGAAGAAGGGAGTGGGAGAGAGGTAGAGGGAAGTAGGGTTAAGGGTAGAGGGTTTAACGGTTTAGGGTTTAACAGTTTAGGGTATAAAGGTTAAGGGTTTAGGGTTTAGAATTAAGAGTAGAGGGGAGAGATAGAGAGAGTGAATGAGAGAGAGAGAGAATAGAGAGAGGGTAGGAGGGAGAGGGTTGAGAGAGAGAGAGGGAGGGAGGGAGTGGGAGAGAGATAGAGGGAGTGAGTGAGAGAGGGAGTGAGTGGAGAGAGACTTGAGAGAGGGAGAGCAGGTAAGAGGGAGAGTATTGATAGAGAGAGAAGGGAGGGAGTGGGAGAGAGATACAGGGAGGGAGGGTTAAGGGTAGATGGTAGAGGGTTTAAGGGTTTAGTGTTTAAGGGTTAAGGGTTTAGGGTTTAGGGTTTAGGGTTAAGGGTAGAGGGGAGAGATATAGAGGGAGTGACTAAGAGAGAGAGAGACCTAAGAGAGGGAGAGGGGGTATGAGGGAAATATTTGTGAGAGAGAGAGTGAGTGCGAGAGATAGAGTGTAAAGGGTAGAGGGTTTAAGGGTTAAGGGTTGAGGGTAGAGGGGAGAGAGATAGGAGAGAGAGAGAGACCTGAGAGAGGGAGAGGGGGTAGGAGGGAGAGAATTGAGAGAGAGATGGAGAGAGATGGAGGGAGTGGGAGAGAGGTAGAGGTAAGAGGTTTAAAGGAGGTTAAGGGTTTAGGGTTTAGGGTTTAGGGTTAAGGGTAGAGAAAGAGATAGATGGTGGAAGTGAGAGAGAGGGAGGAGTGGGAGAGAGATAGAGGTAGAGAGTTAAGGAGTATATGGGGAGAGGGAGAGAGATAAAAAGAGGTGAGTGAGTGGAGAGAGAGATGAAAGCGAGGAGGGAGAGGGGTAGGATGGAGAGGCAGAAAAAGAGAGATAGAGGAGCAAGTGAGTAGAAACAAATAGAGGCCAGAGGGGTAGAGGGTTTAAGGGTGTAGGTTTAAAGGGATAAGGTTTTATGGTTTAGGGTTAAGGGTAGAGGGGAGAGAGATAGAGGGAGTGAGTGAGTGAGAGAGGCCTAAGAGGGTGATGGGGTAGGAGGGAGAGTATTGAGAGAGATAGGGCGTATGAGGGAGAGTCTATATATCTTCCCTCCCTCTCTCTCTCTCAAGTCTCTCCCTCCTGCCCCCTCTCCTTGTCTCAAGTCTCTCTCTCTCTCTCTCACTCCTATCTCTCTCCCCTCTACCCTTAACCCTTAAACCCTTAAACCCTCTACCCTCTACCATTAACCATCTACCCTCTATCTCTCTCCTACTCCCTCTAGCTCTCCCAAGTATCTCTCTCTCACTCACTCCTTCTATCTCTCTCCCCTTTACCCTTAACCCTCTACCCTCTACCATTAAACCTTAAACCCTTAAACCCTCTACCCTAGCTTTCCAATTCGGTGAAATTGGGAATGTAGTGGCTTGTTTGAAAAAATGGGTCCGAGAAATATCACCGAGAGACCCCATTTTTCAAATAGGCAAGTTAGGTTGCTAATTTCACCGAATTGCCAAGCTAGTGGGCCCACTAGCTTTCCAATTCGGTGAAATTGGCAATGCAGTAGTCTGTTTAAAAAAATGGATCCAAGAAATGGGGTCTCTAGTGATTTACATCACTGGAGACCTCATTTCTTGGACATCACTGGAGACCCCATTTCTTTGACCCATTTTTTCAAATAGGACAAGTTAGGTTGTCAATTTCAGCAAATTAGCAAGCTAGTGGGCCCATTAGCTTTCCAATTCAGTGAAATTGGAAATGTAGTGGCCTATTTGAAAAAATGGGCCCAAGAAATGGGGTATCACTGAGAGACCCCATTTCTTGGACCCATTTTTTCAAACAGGCAAGTTGGGTTGCCAATTTCATTGAATTGCTAAGCTAGTGAGCCCACTGGCTTGCCAATTCAGTGAAATTGGCAATGTAGTGGCTTGTTTGAAAAAATGGGTCCAAGAAATGGGGTCTCCCGATGATGCAATTCACTGAAAGACCCCATTTCTTGGACCCATTTTTTCAAACAAGACAAGTTAGGTTGCCAATTTCACCAAATTGGCAAGGAAGTGGGCCCACTAGCTTGCCAATTTAGTGAAATTGGAAATGTAGTGGCCTATTGGAAAAAATGGGTCCAAGAAATGGGGTCTCTTGGTGGACCCATTTTTTCAAACAGGCCACTACATTTCCAATTTCACTGAATTGGGAAGCTAGTGGGCCCACTGGCTTGACAATTTGGTGAAATTGGCAATGTAGTGGTCTGTTTGAAAAAATGGGTCCAAGAAATGGGGTCTCTCATTGATGTAAATCACTAGGAGACCCCATTTCTTGGACCCATTTGTAGCTAGGGAAAATCATATATAAAACTAAAACAACAAGATATGAAAACCCTAACAAGCACAATAGAGCACACACTAGCATGAAAATCAAAACAAGAAAGCAAAGCAAACCGATCTCCAATCTAGATTTGATTTATCTCCATTGCTCTTCTCCACCTGCATGATAATGCAAGATTTTGAAGGTTTGATTGTTGATATGCTGATTTCTCATTTTCCCAACATAATGATAAGATGAAGATAATGGAAGAAAAATAGATAGATAGATAAGAAGATTGAAAGAAATTTTGGCAGAGTGAGGATGCTAGAAGAAGATCCTCCAAATGGCCTGTGAAAGACTTGATTTATAGGAGAAGGCTGATTCGATTCGATGGCCAAGATTAAAAGTCAAATTTTTGATATGTATGGCTAGGATTAAAATTTTATTTTAGTGCCTATGACGCACATTAAGTGGGTTATGACATGAGGCTAAAGTTAAGATGTGAGGAAATAAGTGGGATTCTTTTATTTATTTGGAGAGAAAAGATGTCTATGACGCACAATGAATGGGGGTAAAAATAGGATGTGAGTGGGAATCTCATAATTTAAATTATTTATGCATGTGAGGAGTTGTAGTCATGTGACACATGTTGCAATGTGACAATAAGTGGGGGATTAATTCAAATATTTAATTTGAATTATTTTGAGACATGTGAAGGGGGAATTAATTAAATAAATGAGATTTATTTAATTAATTGGGAAGGTGATTAAGTGGAATAAATGGGATAAGTGGGATAATGTAATGATCTAGGGTAAAATATTACAAGATGTTTTACAAGGTCATGTATCGACTAGGTAATGTTATGACATGGACAATTTTGGGTGTCTACATTTTGCCCCTCTTTGAGATGATGTTCGAGATGGTGAAATTTATGTCAAGTAACATCATTTCAAAGAAGCTAAGGTATGGATAGATGAAAAAAAGATGATACCCCAACCACTTGAAGAAGTGAGGAGTATGATGAATGAAGGAAAGGGATGATAGAAGAATATGATGATGCAAAAGATATGAAGAAATGGGATGATGATATAGGATATGATAATGATGATGATGCCCCCTCGAGAGGATAGGCAGGTTACATAAACACAGATATTCTCTCGAAATGAATGAAATGATAAAGGAGGGATAAGATGAATGATACAAGATAAGAAGTAGATGAAAAAGAAAAATGACACACTATGCTGCAATAAAGTGAGCAATCATATGTTTGATATAGCACTAGACATTATGCACCAAGGTATAAGGACCAAGGTGACGATGTGTCTCGTGCCCCAACATAATACAACCTTGTCTAGATACAAGATATGAATATTAGCTAGGAGTGATTAAGATTTGATGCAAATGCCAATTGAAATGATAAAACACACAAGCAAGCAAGCATGCACAAATGATACAAAAACAAACAAGGTATTGCCCCTGTCAAGCTATAAACTGATGATTAATTGATTGATTGATGATGATGATAGTGTTGTCATTGTGGGGAACGATATATCCCTAGATCAACACAAGGATGATTGATTGATTGATTGATGATGATGATAGTGTTGTCATTGCGGGAAATGATATATCCCTAGATCAACACAAGGATGATTGATTGATTGGGTTTACAACAAGATTAGGATCAAGACCGAATTGTGATTGGATAATTTGACTTGATTGGTTAGCTTGGTTGGTATGGATTAAGGATTTATTTGCATTTGGATTATTGCTTGGAAGGATTGAAGATGCTTGATTTGAAGATTTGGATGATGATTGTTGAATTAAATTGAGGAATAATTTACTTGGAATGATTTTGATTGATTGGATTGATGAAGAAATGATTTGATTTGATGATAATGATTAGATTGATTAGAAGAATGGGTTTGATTAGAAGAAGTGATGTGATCGATTAGAAGAATGAATTTGATTAGAAGAAGCGATGTGATTAGATAATTTGATGAAAAAATTGATTTGAAGAAGTTGACTTGATGCGTTGAAGTGATTTGGTTTGATTTTATTGCTTGGATTCTTGAAATGTTTTGATTTTTTGGATTTTTGAAAAGTTTTGATATTTTTTTTTAGATTTTTTCGAAATGTTTTGATTTTTTTGGATTTTTGGAATATTTGATTTTTTTTTGGATTTTTGGCCTATGTAATTTTTTTGGATTTTTGAAATGTTTTGAGATGTCAATGGATGACAATTTGGGTAGCCTTTTTGCTAGATACCAATGACAAGGGAAAACCAAGTCTAGGTGCAAGGAGATAGATGGGATTGATGGATGAAAGGGTGGGTGATAGGATAAGGGACAAAAGGTTCATGATATATGGATGGATAAAAAATGATAGGTCATAGTGAATGAAATGGATGTATGCATCATAAGAGGGAAAATATGTGATCTCCAAAGACTACGTCGCATAGGAATAACATGCCCCATTCTAGGTACAATACTTAGGATTCTTCATGACAAAGCTTATGACACTAGGATAATGATAGGCTTGTTTGGAAGGATGAGGTATATCAAAAGATATCCAAAGCATGTTTCAACATTTTGCCCCATATTTTTATCAAGATCAAAAAGAGGAAGAGAGGATGAATGGACTCAATATGATAAGTATATGGGTATGATGGACAAATATGGTAGGTATGATGGAAATGATATGATA
>CM021109.1:113367996-113380228 GCA_007115665.2 Sequoiadendron giganteum
CCTCCCACCCCTCTCTCTTGCTTAGGTATATCTCTCACTCCCTCTTAGGTACCCTCTCCCTCTCTCAAGTCTCTCCCTCCCACCCTAACAAGAGAGAACACTCTCTCTCTCTCTCAGGTCTCTCCCTCCCACCCCCTTCCCCTCTTCTCAAGTATCTCCCTCCCACCCTAACTAGAGAACACACACTCTCTCTATCTCTCTCTAAGGTCTCTCCCTCACCCCCCCTCTCTCTCTCCCTCTCCCACTCCATCTCCCACTCCCTCTCCCACTCCCTCTCTCCCAATTCTCTCCTTCCCACCCCCTCTCCCTCTCTCAAGTCTCTCCCTCCCACCCTAACTAGAGAATATATCTCTCTTCCTCTTAGCCCCTATATCTCATGTCTCTCTTTTCCACCCCCTCTCCCTCTCCTAGCCCCTATCTGTCTCTCAAGTCTCTCCATCCCATCCTAACTAGAGAAATCTCTCTCTCTCTCTCTCTCTCTCCATTTCTTAAGTCTCTCCCTCTTATCTCCCTCTCTGCCTCTCCCTCTCTCCCTCCTATCTCCCTCTCTCCCTCTCTTTCAGGTCTATCCATCCAACCCCCTCCCTCTTTCTAAATTCTATCCCTCCCAACCCATCCCCTTCTCTCAAGTCTCTCCCTCATACCCCAACTCTCTCTCAAGTCTCTCCCTCCCACCCCCTCCCCCTCTCTCAATTCTCTCTCCCCACGCTAACTAGAGAACACACACACACACACTCTCTCTAGTTTCTCCCTCACACCCCCTCAGTCTCTCTCCATCTCTATCTCTCTATCTCTCTCTCTCTCTATCTATCTCGCAATCCCTATTTGTACCTCTCCCTCTCTCTCCCTCCCACCCCATCTCCATATCTCAGGTCTCTCCCTCCCACCCTAACTAGAGAACTCCCTCTCTCCCCTATCTCTCAGGTCTCTCTCTCCCACCCCCTCTCCCTACCACCCTAACTAGAGAACTCCATCTATCTCTCTCTCTCTCTCTTTGGTCTCCCTCCCCCACCCTCTCTCCCTCTCTTAAGTATCTCACTCCCAACCTAACTACACAACTCTCTCTCTCTCCCTATCTCTCTATCTCTACCTCTCTTTCAACTCTATCCCTCCCACTCCCTCCCCCTCTCTCAAGTCTCTCCCTCCCACCCTAAGTAGATAAAACTCTCTCTCTTTCATGTCTCTCCCTCTGACCCCTCCCCTCCCGCCTCTCCCTATATTCTCAGGTCTCCCTCCCACCCTAACTAGAGAACTCTCTCTCTCTACCCTCCATCTCTCTCCCACTCATCCCTATCTCTCTCTCTTAGGTCTCTACCTCCCACTCCCTCTCCCTCTCTCAAGTATCTTTCTCTCAATCAATCCTTCTATCTCTCTCTCCTCTACCCTTAACATTAAACCCTAAACCCTTAAACCCTCTACCCTCTATCTCTATCAAGTCTCTCCCTCCTACCCCCTCTCCCTCTGTCAAGTCTTTCTCCCACTCACTCCATCTCTCTCTCCGTCTCTCTCTCTCAAGTCTCTACCTCCCACCCCTCTCCCTCTCTCAAGTATCTCTCCATCTCACTCACTCCCTCTACCTCTCTCCCCTCTACCCGTAATCCTCTACCCTAAACCCTTAACCCTTAAACCCTAAACCCTTAAACCTGAAATCCTCTACTCTTAACCCTCTACCCTCTATCTCTCTCAATTATCTCCCTCCTACCCCCTCTCCCTCTCTCAAGTATCTCACTCAATCACTCCTTCTATCTCTCTCCCATCTAACCCTAACCCTCGACCCTCTACCCTTAACCCTTAAACCCTTAAACCCTCTACCCTAGCTTGCCAATTCAGTGAAATTGGGAATGTAGTTTGAAGTATAGGTTTGAGGGTATAGGCTAAAGGATTAGGGTTGAGGGTCCAATGTATATGGTAGAGGGTTGAGGATTAAGGGTTTAAGGGTTGAGGTATTAGGATAGAAATTTTACTTGAGTTTAAGGGTTTAAGGGTTGAGGGTAGAGGGTATTGGGTTGAGGGTAGAGGGCAAAGGGTTTAAGGGTTTAGGGTTTAAGGTTTAAGGGTTAAGGGTTTAGGGTTGAGTGTTTAAGGGTTTAAGGTTGAGGGTATAGGGTTAAGGTATTAGGGAAGAGAGGGAGGTATGGAGGAATAGAGATATGGAGGGAGAAGTGAGATAGAGAGAAGTAGAGAAGAAGAGGGAGGGATAGAGATAGATGAGGGTTGAAGATCCAATGTATAAGGTAGAGGGTTAAGGGTAGTGGGGAGAGAGATAGAGGGAGTGAGTGAGTGAGAGAGAGACCTGAGAGAGGGAGAGGGGGAGAATTGAGAGAGAGAGGAGGAGGGAGAGATAGAGGAGAGGGGTTAAGGGTAGAGGGTAGAGGATTTAAGGGTTAAGGGTTGAGGGTTTACAATTAAGGGTAGAGGGAAGAGAGATAGAGGGAGTGACTGGGAGAGAGAGACCTAAGAGAGGGAGAGGGGGTAGGAGGGATAGGGTTGAGAAAGAGAGTGATAGATTGGGAGAGATATAAAGGGAGGGAGGATTAAGGGTAGAGGGTAGAGGGTAGAGGGTAGAGGGTAGAGGGTGTAAGGGTTAAGGGTTTAAGAGTTAAGGGTATAGGGTAGATGGTTTAGAGTAGAGGGGAGAGAGATAGAGGGAGTGAGTGAGAGAGAGACTTGAGAGAGGGAGAGGAGGTAGGAGGGAGAGAATTGAGAGAGAGAGAGAGAGAGAGAGAGAGAGAGAGAGAGAGAGAGAGAGAGAAGAAGGGAGTGGGAGAGAGGTAGAGGGAAGTAGGGTTAAGGGTAGAGGGTTTAACGGTTTAGGGTTTAACAGTTTAGGGTATAAAGGTTAAGGGTTTAGGGTTTAGAATTAAGAGTAGAGGGGAGAGATAGAGAGAGTGAATGAGAGAGAGAGAGAATAGAGAGAGGGTAGGAGGGAGAGGGTTGAGAGAGAGAGAGGGAGGGAGGGAGTGGGAGAGAGATAGAGGGAGTGAGTGAGAGAGGGAGTGAGTGGAGAGAGACTTGAGAGAGGGAGAGCAGGTAAGAGGGAGAGTATTGATAGAGAGAGAAGGGAGGGAGTGGGAGAGAGATACAGGGAGGGAGGGTTAAGGGTAGATGGTAGAGGGTTTAAGGGTTTAGTGTTTAAGGGTTAAGGGTTTAGGGTTTAGGGTTTAGGGTTAAGGGTAGAGGGGAGAGATATAGAGGGAGTGACTAAGAGAGAGAGAGACCTAAGAGAGGGAGAGGGGGTATGAGGGAAATATTTGTGAGAGAGAGAGTGAGTGCGAGAGATAGAGTGTAAAGGGTAGAGGGTTTAAGGGTTAAGGGTTGAGGGTAGAGGGGAGAGAGATAGGAGAGAGAGAGAGACCTGAGAGAGGGAGAGGGGGTAGGAGGGAGAGAATTGAGAGAGAGATGGAGAGAGATGGAGGGAGTGGGAGAGAGGTAGAGGGTAGAGGGTTTAAGGGTTAAGGGTTTAGGGTTTAGGGTTAAGGGTAGAGAAGAGAGATAGATAGAGTGAGTGAGAGAGAGGGAGGGAGTGGGAGAGAGATAGAGGGTAGAGAGTTAAGGGTATATGGGAGAGGGGAGATAGATAAAAGGAGTGAGTGAGTGGGAGAGAGATGTGACAGAGGGAGAAGGGGTAGGAGGGAGAGACTTGAAAAAGAGATAGGGAGCAAGTGAGTAGGAAACAAATAGAGGGTAGAGGGTAGAGGGTTTAAGGGTGTAGGTTTAAAGGGATAAGGTTTTATGGTTTAGGGTTAAGGGTAGAGGGGAGAGAGATAGAGGGAGTGAGTGAGTGAGAGAGGCCTAAGAGGGTGATGGGGTAGGAGGGAGAGTATTGAGAGAGATAGGGCGTATGAGGGAGAGTCTATATATCTTCCCTCCCTCTCTCTCTCTCAAGTCTCTCCCTCCTGCCCCCTCTCCTTGTCTCAAGTCTCTCTCTCTCTCTCTCACTCCTATCTCTCTCCCCTCTACCCTTAACCCTTAAACCCTTAAACCCTCTACCCTCTACCATTAACCATCTACCCTCTATCTCTCTCCTACTCCCTCTAGCTCTCCCAAGTATCTCTCTCTCACTCACTCCTTCTATCTCTCTCCCCTTTACCCTTAACCCTCTACCCTCTACCATTAAACCTTAAACCCTTAAACCCTCTACCCTAGCTTTCCAATTCGGTGAAATTGGGAATGTAGTGGCTTGTTTGAAAAAATGGGTCCGAGAAATATCACCGAGAGACCCCATTTTTCAAATAGGCAAGTTAGGTTGCTAATTTCACCGAATTGCCAAGCTAGTGGGCCCACTAGCTTTCCAATTCGGTGAAATTGGCAATGCAGTAGTCTGTTTAAAAAAATGGATCCAAGAAATGGGGTCTCTAGTGATTTACATCACTGGAGACCTCATTTCTTGGACATCACTGGAGACCCCATTTCTTTGACCCATTTTTTCAAATAGGACAAGTTAGGTTGTCAATTTCAGCAAATTAGCAAGCTAGTGGGCCCATTAGCTTTCCAATTCAGTGAAATTGGAAATGTAGTGGCCTATTTGAAAAAATGGGCCCAAGAAATGGGGTATCACTGAGAGACCCCATTTCTTGGACCCATTTTTTCAAACAGGCAAGTTGGGTTGCCAATTTCATTGAATTGCTAAGCTAGTGAGCCCACTGGCTTGCCAATTCAGTGAAATTGGCAATGTAGTGGCTTGTTTGAAAAAATGGGTCCAAGAAATGGGGTCTCCCGATGATGCAATTCACTGAAAGACCCCATTTCTTGGACCCATTTTTTCAAACAAGACAAGTTAGGTTGCCAATTTCACCAAATTGGCAAGGAAGTGGGCCCACTAGCTTGCCAATTTAGTGAAATTGGAAATGTAGTGGCCTATTGGAAAAAATGGGTCCAAGAAATGGGGTCTCTTGGTGGACCCATTTTTTCAAACAGGCCACTACATTTCCAATTTCACTGAATTGGGAAGCTAGTGGGCCCACTGGCTTGACAATTTGGTGAAATTGGCAATGTAGTGGTCTGTTTGAAAAAATGGGTCCAAGAAATGGGGTCTCTCATTGATGTAAATCACTAGGAGACCCCATTTCTTGGACCCATTTGTAGCTAGGGAAAATCATATATAAAACTAAAACAACAAGATATGAAAACCCTAACAAGCACAATAGAGCACACACTAGCATGAAAATCAAAACAAGAAAGCAAAGCAAACCGATCTCCAATCTAGATTTGATTTATCTCCATTGCTCTTCTCCACCTGCATGATAATGCAAGATTTTGAAGGTTTGATTGTTGATATGCTGATTTCTCATTTTCCCAACATAATGATAAGATGAAGATAATGGAAGAAAAATAGATAGATAGATAAGAAGATTGAAAGAAATTTTGGCAGAGTGAGGATGCTAGAAGAAGATCCTCCAAATGGCCTGTGAAAGACTTGATTTATAGGAGAAGGCTGATTCGATTCGATGGCCAAGATTAAAAGTCAAATTTTTGATATGTATGGCTAGGATTAAAATTTTATTTTAGTGCCTATGACGCACATTAAGTGGGTTATGACATGAGGCTAAAGTTAAGATGTGAGGAAATAAGTGGGATTCTTTTATTTATTTGGAGAGAAAAGATGTCTATGACGCACAATGAATGGGGGTAAAAATAGGATGTGAGTGGGAATCTCATAATTTAAATTATTTATGCATGTGAGGAGTTGTAGTCATGTGACACATGTTGCAATGTGACAATAAGTGGGGGATTAATTCAAATATTTAATTTGAATTATTTTGAGACATGTGAAGGGGGAATTAATTAAATAAATGAGATTTATTTAATTAATTGGGAAGGTGATTAAGTGGAATAAATGGGATAAGTGGGATAATGTAATGACCTAGGGTAAAATATTACAAGATGTTTTACAGGGTCATGTATCGACTAGGTAATGTTATGACATGGACAATTTTGGGTGTCTACATTTTGCCCCTCTTTGAGATGATGTTCGAGGTGGTGAAATTTATGTCAAGTAACATCATTTCAAAGAAGCTAAGGTATGGATAGATGAAAAAAAGATGATGCCCCAACCACTTGAAGAAGTGAGGAGTATGATGAATTAAGGAAAGAGATGGTAGAAGAATATGATGATGAAAAAGATATGAAGAAATGGGATGATGATATAGGATATGATAATGATGATGATGCCCCCTCGAGAGGATAGGCGGGTTGCATAAACACAAATATTCTCTCAAAATGAATGAAATGATAAAGGAGGGATAAGATGAATGATACAAGATAAGAAGTAGATGAAAAAGAAAAATGACACGCTATGCTACAATAAAGTGAGCAATCATATGTTTGATATAGCACTAGACGTTATGCACCAAGGTATAAGGACCAAGGTGACGATGTGTCTCATGCCCCAACGTAATACAACCTTGTCTAGATACAAGATATGAATATTAGCTGGGAGTGATTCGGATTTGATGCAAATGCAAGATAAAAATTATAACACACACAAGCAAGAAAGCATGTACAAATGATACAAAAACAAACAAGGTATTGCCCCTGTCAAGTTGTAAACCGATGATTAATTGATTGATTGATGATGATGATAGTGTTGCCATTGTGGGAAATGATATATCCCTTGATCAACACAAGGATGATTGATTGATTGATTTATGATGATGATAGTGTTGTCATTGTGGGGAATGATATATCCCTAGATCAACACAAGGATGATTGATTGATTGATTGGGTTTACAACAAGATTAGGATCAAGACCGAAATGTGATTGGATAATTTGATTTGATTGATTAGCTTGTTTGGTATGGATTAAGGATTGATTTGCATTTGGATTATTGATTGGAATGATTTAAGATGATTGATTTGAAGATTTGGATGATGATTGATGAATTAAATTGAGGAATGATTTACATGGAATTATTTTGATTGATTCGATTGATGAAGAAATGATTTTATTTGATGATAATGATTGGAGTGATTAGAAGAATGGGTTTGATTAGAAGAAGTGTTGTGATTGATTAGAGAAGTGGTGTGATTAGATAATTTGATTAAGAAATTGATTTGAAGAAGTTGAATTGATGTGTTGAATTGATTGGAAGAAGAGATTTAGTTTGATTTTATTGTTGGGATTTTTGTAGGCTATTTGATGTTTTTTGGATTTTTGAAATGTTTTTATTTTTTGGATATTGGGAATATTTGATTTTTTTTAGATTTTTTAAAAATGTTTTCATTTTTAGATTTTGGGAATATTCAATTTTTTTGGATTTTTGGAATATTTGATTGTTTTTTGGATTTTTTTCAGGACCTTTTTCAAATTTTTTGAGTTTTTTTCAATACTTTTTTGAAATGTCTTGAGATGTCAATGGATGACAATTTGGGTAGCCTTTTTGCTAGATACCAATGACGAGGGAAAACCAAGTCTAGGTGCAAGGAGATAGAAGGGATTGATGGATGAAAGGGTGGGTGATAGGATAAGGGATAGAAGGCTCATGATAGATGGATCGATAAAATGACTAGGTCATAGTGAATGGAATAGATGTATGCATCATAGGAGAGCACATATTTGATCTCCAAAGACTACTTCACATAGGAATAACATGCCCCATTCTAGGTACAATACTTAGGATTTTTCATGACAAAGCTTATGACACTAGGATAATGATAGGCTTATTTGGAAGGATGAGGTATATCAAAAGATATCCCAAGCATGTTTCAACATTTTGCCCCATATTTTTATCAAGATCAAAAAGAGGAAGAGAGGATGAATGGACTCAATATGATAAGTATATGGGTACTATGGATAAAGATGGTAGGTAGGATGCAAAAGATATGAAGAAATGGGATGATGATATAGGATATGATAATGATGGTGATGCCCCCTCGAGAGGATAGGCGGGTTGCATAAACACGAATATTATCTCGAAATGAATGAAATGATAAAGGAGGGGTAAGATGAATAATACAAGATAAGAAGTAGATGAAAAAGAAAAAAGACACACTATGCTGCAATAAAGTGAGCAATAATATGATTGATATATCACTAGACATTATGGACCAAGGTATAAGGACCAAGGTGATGATGTGTCTCATGCCCCAACGTAATACACCAACATCTTTAGATTGGTGTCCTTAGGGTGTATATACAAGGCCATAAGAGCGTGGAGGGACCTTGACATGGATTGGCTCCGAAATACCTTGTTCATGAAGGCCTAAACCTTTACCTTGATAGTTCATGTTCTGAAGCATGCGATAGACAATAGGACTAGGTGTGTTTTGGACACTAGACTTGAGTTCATTATTAGATGAAGAAGGTGAAGTGGATAAAGGTTGTTGTTTTTCTAAGGAGGAAAATTCATGAATAAATATGGATAGAAAAATAAGACATGTTGGTGGATTGGAAATGGGGTTGATAGTGGATGTGGAAGGATCATTAGGATCTCGATTATGTTCATTTAGATCCACACTATTGGTTTGATATTCTACATTTACTTGGGAGGCATGTGTCTCAACATGACAAGTGGATAATGTAGGATCATGGATAGGACTAGGTAGGGTTATGACATGGAAATTTTTGGGTGTCTACACCATTTTTTCGAATAGGCAAGTTAGGTTGCTAATTTCACTGAATTGCCAAGCTAGTGAGCCCATTGGCTTGCCAATTCAGTGAAATCGGTAATGTAGTGACCTGTTTTAAAAAAATGGGTCCAAGAAATGGGGTCTCCCAGTGATGTGGACCCATTTTTTCAAACAGGGCAAGTTAGGTTACCAATTTGACCGAATTGCCAAGCTAGTGGGCCCATTGGCTTGCCAATTCAGTGAAATTGGTAATGTAGTGGCCTGTTTTGAAAAATGGGTCCAAGAAATGGGGTCTCCCAGTGATAATCACTAGGAGACCCCATTTCTTGGACCCATTTTTTTAAACAGGGCAAGTTAGGTTACCAATTTGACCGAATTGCCAAGCCAGTGGGCCCACTAGCTTGCTAATTCAATGAAATTGGCAATATAGTTACCAATTTCACCCTCTCTTAGGTCTCTCTCTCTCCTAAACCCTAATCCCTATACCATATAAAATTAACCTTAAAACTTCAAACCAATACCATCAACCCTATACCTAATATCCTAAACCCTATAAACTTAGCCTTATACCTTCAACCCTATACCTTAAACCATAAACCCTACACCCTCAATCCTCATCCCTATACCCTATACCCTAAACCCTAAACATTATCCCTGAACCCTTAACCCTATAATTAAACACTAAATCCTACATTAAACCTTGTACCCTAAACCTTGAACCCTAAATCCTCAACCCTAAACCCTATACCCAATATTCTAAACCCTAATCCCTATACCCTATACAGTTAAACCTACACCCCCAACCTTGAACACTATACCTGAACCCTACACCTTCAACCCTCATCCGTATACCCTATACCCTCAACCTTATAACCTAAGCCCTGAACATCATCCCCCAACCCTATACTTAAACCCTAAACCCTACATTCAACCTTGTACACTAAAGCCTAAACCCTAAACCTCAATCCTAAACCCAATACCCTCAACCCTATACCCATTATTCTAAATCCTAATCCCTATACCCTATACACTTAGCCCTATACCCTCAACCCTATACCCATTATTCTAAATCCCAATCCCTATACCATATACACTTAGCCTTATACCCTCAACCTTGAACACTATCCCTCAACCCTCAACCCTATACCTTAAACCCTAAACCCTACACCCTCAAGCCTCATCTCTTTACCCTACACCCTCAACCTTATACCCTAAACCATAAACATTATTCCTCAACCCTATACTTAAACGAAAAACCCTACACTCTCAACCCTTAACCCTATACCTTATACCCTTAACCCTACACTACACCCTAATCCCTATACCCAATACACTTAACCTCATCCCCTCAACCTTGAACATTATACCTCAACCCTCAACCCTTAAACTTGTATACAAATCCTAAAACCTAAACCATCAACCCTAAACCTAATATCCTCAACCCAATACCCTCAAATATATAACCAATATCCTAAAACATAATCCATATACCCTATACACTTAACCTTATACCCTCAACCCTAAACACTATCCCTCAACCCTCAAACCTATACCTTAAACCCTAAACCCTCATCCCTCATCCCTATACCCTATACTCTCAACTTTATACCTAATATCCTAAACCCTAAACTGTATTCCCTATACACTTAACCCTATAGCCTCAAACCTATAACTTAAACACTAAACCTTACACCCTCAACCCTCATAGGGGGAGAGATAAAGAGGGGGAGTGGTGGATTGGGGAGTGAGGGATTGGGGAGAGAGAGGGAGGTTGGGAGGGAAAGAGTAGATAAAGATGAGTAGAGATGGAAGGAGAGGTAGAGAGACATGAGAGATAGAGAGTAGATAAGGAAGGATAGATGGAGGGAGAGAGAGAGAAATAAAGAGAGTGTGGTAGGGAGTGATAGAGGGATGTGCAGGTAGAGAGGGATAAGTAAGATAGAGAGAAGTAGAGAGAGATATATATAGAGGGAAGGAGGGAGGGTGGGCGAGGGAGGTAAAGTGGGATATGTGAGATAAAGATAAGTAGAGAGAGAATGGTGACATATAGAGGAGTTATAGAGAGGGAAAGAGAGAATGGTGAGATAGAGAGAAGAGATGAGTGAGAGAGTGAGAGAGAGAGAGGTAGAGGGAGGGAGAGGAGAGATAGAGAGTAGATGGGGAAAAGGTAGGGAGAGAGACATCTAGTGAGAGAGAGGGCTAGGGGAGATAAAGATAATTAGAGAAAGACAAAGAGGTAGAGAGAAGTAGAGAGAGAATAAGGGAGGGAGATAATCAATATAGAGAGGTATAGAGAGAGTGGTAGGGAGTGATGGATGGCAAGGTAGGTAGAGAGGGATCAGGGAGATAAAGAGTAGAGAGAGAAGTAGAGGGAGAGGTATGAAGGGGGAGAGAGGGAGGTGAGAGAGAGGTGAGATAGAGAGCAATAGAGAGAGTGTGGTAGGGAGTGATGGAGGGATATGCAGGTAGAGAGGGATAGGTGAGATAGAGAGAAGTAGAGAGAGACAAAGATAGAGGGAAGGAGGGAGGGTGGGTGAGAGAGGGGAGGAAGGGAGAGGTAAAGAGGGATAGGTGAGATAAAGATAGGTAGAGAGAATGGTGACATATAGAGAAGTAGAGAGTTACAAAGAGGGAAAGAGAGAATGGTGATATATAGAGGAGAGAGTGAGAGAGAGAGAGGTAGAGGGAGGGAGAGGAGAGATATAGAGTAGATAGGGGAAAATGTAGGGATGGAGACATCTAGTGAGAGAGAGAGAGAGGGATAGGGGAGATAAAGATAATTAGAGAGGGAAGGAGAGGTAGAGATAGAGTAGAGAGGGAATGAGGGAGGGAGAGAAGCAAGATATAGAGGTGTAGAGAGAGTATTAGAGAGTGATGGATGGAGAAGTAGGTAGAGAAGGATTATGGAGGTAGAGAGTAGAGAGGGAAGGAGAGGGAGAGGTATGGATGGAGAGAGTGGGAGGTGAGATAGAGAGTAAGGGACATAGAGTGGTAGGTTGTGATGGATGGAGAGCTAGGTAGAGAGGGAGAGGGGAGATATAGATAAGTAGAGAGGGAGGGAGAGAAATGTAGTGAGGTAGAGAGAGGTGAGATAGAGAGAAATAAAGAGTGGTTGAAGGAGAGGTAGGTAGAGAGAGGGAGAGAGGAGATAAAGATAAGTAGAGATGGAAGGAGAGGTAGAGAGAGAGGCGAGATAGAGAGAAGTAGAGAGGGAATGAGGGAGGGAGGGAGAGAGGTGTAGAGAGAGGTAAGGTTTGATGGATGTAGAGGTAGGTAGAGAGTGATTGGGAGATAGAGAGTAGATAGGGAAGAAGAGAGGGAGAGAGAAGTATGAAGGGAGAGAGAAGGAGGTGAGAGAGAGGTTAGCTAGAGAGAAGTAGAGAGAGTGGTAGGGCGTGATGGAGGGCGAAGTAGGTAGGTAGAGAGAGAGATATATATAGAGATAAGTAGAGAGAGAAGGTGGGAGAGAGGGAGAGAGAAGTGAGGTAGAGAGAACTAGAGGGAAAAGGAGAGAGAGATAGAGATAGAGATTTCTTGAGATCAAGGGAGAGAGAGTCAGAAAAAGGGATAGAGATAGTGAGAGAGAGGTCTAGAGTGTAAGGGATAAAAATGAGTGAGATAGAGAGAGAAATAATATAATTTTTTGATAACTGAAATTTGACCT
>CM021109.1:113380328-113546965 GCA_007115665.2 Sequoiadendron giganteum
GAGAGAGAGAGAGAGGGGGGGGGGGAGATAGATAGATAGAGAAGGTGGGAGAGAGGGAGAGAGAAGTGAGGTAGATAGAATTAGAGGGAAAAGGAGAGACATAGAGAGGGATTTCTTGAGATCAAGGGAGAAAGAGTCAAAAAAGGGATAGAGATAGTGAGAGAGAGGTCTAGAGTGTAAGGGATAAAAATGAGTGAGATAGAGAGATAAATAATACAAATTTTTTATTACTGAAATTTGACCTAATTATTGAAATTTGACTAAGTTTGAAATTTGTGAGATCTTCCAAAAACTAGAAGAGAGAGAGGGGAGAGAGGGAGGAAGGGAGAGAGAGAGGGAGTGGAGAGATAGAGAGTAGAGAGGAGAGAGTGTGAGAGAAAGATGATAGAACTTGCTGACTACTAAAATCTGACTTCCTGATTATTGAAATTTGACATGTTGATTACTGAAATTTGACTAAGTCTGAAATTTTAAAGATATTCCAGAAACTAGAATTTGCATTATAACTCCTAGAGATCTGAAAGAACTCTCAAACATCCTGCCTATATACATGAAATATAAATTAAAGTATAAGAAAGTAAATGTCAACTTATACTTTAATGTTTCTCTCATGTATATAGTTTCCCTGCAAGATAACAAGAGGAAAGAGATAAGAAAAAGAGAAGAAAAAAAATTCAATGTACACCAAAATGTGAGAACGTTATAACGCGCTCGCGTTTTGTCAATGCATTCACAAAACGCAAAAAATGCATTCACAAAACATGTCAAAACTGAGATATATAATGCGCTCGCATTATATTTTGCTTTGGGAATCCCCAAGCCTTAGGATTGATATTTTATTTGGAATACCAACCCAAATGCTTGGAGTGCATTCTCAATGACCAGAGACATGTTTTGCAAATTCTACAATTTTTCACATAATTGGGTTTATGCTCACCGTCAGGATTGCATGTGGTTCAATATCAAAAAAATCGAACACATGGGTAATGTTGGGTTCTCTCTTAGCTATCCAATAATATAATTTTTTTCACTTTCCGACAATGTTAAGCCTTTCATCCATAATTTATTTTGTTTGTGTGTCTCTTTTTTTCCAAAAAGCAGTGTTTGGCATTTTTTTCATTATAAATTAACCGTTTATCGAATTTTCAAATAAATTAAATTTTTAGAAACTAGACTCCATTCTACAAATTTAAAAAAAATAAAAAGAATTCAATTAGTTTCCAAAATTTGTAGGGGTAGCACAACCAAAATTTTGTTTTTCAGGAAGTGTCCACTTCAAAAATTAGTAAAAATTAAAATATTAATTAAAAAATAATCAGAAAAATTGTGCATCAACTACATACTACTAGCTAACTTTTGATCATAATGATTCTAAAAATACTAAAAAAAATTCATCGTACGAGGGTTGTACAAGAGTTTCTATGTTATGTTTTTTTGACAAAAACAACACCAATTTGTGTACGTCCCTCGTTTGAACCCCTTAATCTCAACCATTTTCAAAATAAATTAGTAGTTTAGAAAGTAGACTCAGAGCACTTGAATCCTTTTTTTTGTTCCATCTCAAAATTTTGAGTGTAAGTATCCTCAATTTGACGTCCAAGGTCAGTATTTTCTAATTTCAGAAAAAAATTGTCCACTTAAGTTCCCTTTTTGGGAACCATCTTGGTGCACTTACCCTGTGGTTTGTGCATTATATTGGGTGACCTCAAATTTAATTTGATTGACCATGCTTTGAAGTTACGCCTTTGATTTTGTTCAATATTTAGTCTGATGAGGTCAGTGCGTATAAGATATGTATAGTATTCAGTTCTCATGCTTAAAATGGAGTATACGATTAAATGAGGTATGAAATAAGCGATACCCTATCCTTCTTTTATTCGATGTTGGTATCGGTGATTTTCTAGTAAGTCTAGGTTCAAATATATGTATTATTGAACTTGAGAGCCATGCTTTTGGATTAGTGATCGACTGTGAGAATTCTGTAGGTGGCTTTTTCATCTGAATCGCTCTATCTTTAATCACCATTGAAAACTTAGCATGTTTAGGAGTTCGATATGCAGTGATTTTAATTTCCATGCATTACATTAGTAGTTGGTATATGTTTTACAGTTGGTATTCAATTCCATATAGTTCGCTGCATATAAAATTTGCTTTCTATTTGAAAATATATAATTCGGTGATGTTCGATTTATAATTTATATATATATATGTATGTAAGTATATGGGTATGTGTACAATATCATGGTTATAGTTTAAGTATAATCGTGAGTATTTGATGATAGAAATAAATTTTCTCCCTTTTTAAATTAAATGATCATATTCAATAATGAAATTGGAAACATCAAATTATTAGAGGATTGATTTATTTCTTATATAGATTAATAACCTTCTTAATTGAAATAAGGAAACATTCTAAGTGCTTAGATTGGATAGTTAAGCTAAGATTAGATATACTAATAATAGTTTATAAAGAATGGGAAAATAGCTTGAGTCTTAATTTCATCACTTTTTTGGTCATTTTGAAAGTAAATTGATAGTTTATATATTTGTTTTATTGAATAGGTCAAGGAATTGGATTACTTTTGTAAGTGGGTCATTTTAAGTATGATTGTCATTATGGTTGTCCTCAAATTTATTGTGTTATGTGATTGTTTTCAATATTTAGGAGTTAATAAAGTAAATGAGATTTTATTTAAGTGGGGAAATATTTATGGATTATGTTAATTAAATGAATAAGGGAAAATTGATTTATTTGTATTTAGATATTTAAATAGATTTGTTTAAATAAATGAACTAGGCTATCCGTGTTTTTTGAATTTCACTATGTTATTAGTATAATTTTTTTGTAGTGACAATGCTCTATTAATTAATTTAAGGGGATTAAGTTAATGAGTAATAATTGTTTTAGAGACAATGCCTTTTATGGAATATATCATGGTTGATTTGATTGTTTGTTCATGTTGATTTATTTGGGGTTTGTGTGGCGGGGCGTTACAAGTTTTGTGTAGAGACAGGCCCTTAGGTGAAACCAGAGGAACGAACTCAACAACTTGTAGAACACTAGGTCCCTTCTCCTTTATGTCATATTTTTTTCTAAAAGAAATTATTCTTATAGTACACCAAAGAGAGTGATAGTTACATGAAGTGAACACAAGTTGCATCTGAACAACAAAGTTATATCGAAGTTTTAGTCTTGTGTTTAAGTGTACACAATGTAGTATTGTAGAAGAGTTTCCAAGAGTCAATTGTGTCATCAACTTAGTTTTGATTTTTTTTGTCAATGTTTCCAGGATTAAACTTCATATAAGCTTATTTGAATTAGTGTTTTAATTGTCCTTTTTAGGACAACAAAAAATGAAAGTGTGTATGGTAGGACTATTTTTCAAATAATAAGAGAAAGATACCCGAGATTTACTCAAACTTAAAAACTAATAGAATCTAGAAGCATACACATTATACAAGATTTAAAAGGGGGTTTTGCATAAATTTATATATTTAATTTGACTAATTTTTTAGCTTTGGTTGCAAGCACTAGACTATCAACAATGAAAACTTGCAGTTAGATTTTTAGATTTAAAGAGAGTAAACTATCTAGCACATATGATGAACTCAAGTTCCTACTGGTTAATGTGAAAAATAATATCTAGTTGTGACGCATATATTTGAATGGAAGACAAATGAATTTTGATTGTTGACTAAAGTAGAGACCAACAAATCTACATTGACAAGAAAGAATCAAGTAAGTGAACACCTCATGGTTAGGTTTAGAATCAAGGTTATAATTATGGTTAAGGATAGGTTTGGTATTACAATAGGGGATAGGATTCAATGAGGGCTATAATATATAATGAGGGTTAAGATTCAATTCATTTTAGGGATTAGGAGTATAGTTAGGGATAAATTACGATCAATATATGGTTCAACTAGGGTTAGTGTTAGCATTAAAGATAGGGTATAATTAGGGTTAGGGTTAGGGTTTGATTAGGATTATAATTTAATTAGGGTTAGGGTTAGGGTTTGATTAGTATTATAATTTAATTAGGGTTAGGGTTCAAGTAGGGTTAAGGCTAGCCTTAGGGTTAAATTAGGTTTACATTACAATCAATTATGTTTATTATTCACTTAGGGTTAGGGTTCTATGATAAAGCTTGGGGTTAGAGTTAGTATTGATTTTTAAATAAGGTTAGGCTTAGGATTTAATTAGGTCTAGGGTCAGAGTTCAATTAAGGTAAGGGTAAGAGTTAGGCTTCAATTAAGTTTAGGGTTTAATTAACTTTAGGGTTAGAATTAGGGTTAGAAGTAGAGTAAAAATTACATATATATAATTACAATTAGTATTGGAGGTAGAGTTAGGTTTAAAAATAAGGCTATATTTATAATTATAATTAGGATTAGGATTACTATCAAGGCCATAATAAAATTAGGGTTAGAATTAAGGTTATGGTTAGGTTTAGAATCAAGGTTATAATTATGGTTAAGGATATATTTGGTATTACAATAGGAGCTAGGATTGAATTACAATTAAAATGTAATCACGGTTAAGATTAGATTCATTTTAGGGATTAGGATTATAATTAGGGAGAGTGATAACTCTCGATGTATATTAATATAAAATATTTAATATATGTATGCTAGTAATAATATAATTATATAATCTATTATTAATATATAAAAATGAATATATAATAAATTATGATATATTATAAAAATATATTATGTGTAATATATTATTATATACAAATTCTATGAAGTGGTCTAACCATGGTTCTATAGAAATTATTATTTTCTATTAATTTCTTCACGTGCCCCATCTCAAACTCTCTATCAAAGGTAAGTTAACTTAATTTTTAACTTGGCTATGTCTAGAGTGGTTACACAAAATTTTAGCTAGCAGGAATTTTGAAACGTCCTCCATGACATACACGGCAATCCAGTAGACTTGAGTTCTTGGCTAAGCTGAAGGGAAACACAACATTGCATAAGGTGGCGAGTGGAGGGTATGCAAAGAGTGTCATGGGGATTTTGTATTACTTAGAGTAATCTAAGTTTTTAATATGTAAATAAGGTAAAATGCATTTCTTAAAAATAGGCAAAATAATAGTATTTTAAATTTTTTTTGGTAAAATAGTCAACCATCTATTGTAGTTGAAATATTTTCAAGTTAAAGTAAAAAATTCCCTTTTAAATTTTATTGTAAATGTTAAGAGAGTTCTTAAATACATGATTGGAAATTATTTTATATTGGAATAAACAAAGTGTACTTGCTTAAACCTGCACAAATATATATACAATAATCTTTTCTTAAAATCTCTCCAAAACCCCCATTTTAAATTTAAATCAGTTTATAAATATGTAAAAAGAAAAGAGGATATTTAAAACACATTATTGTGTCATATGAATCTATCAAATTATATATATATGTATTATATTTAATAAATATTTATACTTAAAATTATATATAAATATATTCATTACATATATCAAGTATATAAGATACATATTATAATATATTTTACATTTCATATATTTAAATATATAATATAATTGAATATTTTATACATATAAATATACACTTTACATTTTATGTACATATTATATATATGATGTATTATGTATTATATATATTAAATATTCATACTTATTATTATGATATGAATAAATGATATTAAAATAACAATTCAATTTAAGAAAAAAACCATATATGTGAATGAGGGCAACTGTAGGGGATTACATCCTACTGTCAGCCCCTCACTTGGGAGCTCAGTTCCCCATTGGAGGCTCAAATCTCATGGGGGTCACAACTCTCATGAGGAAAGGCTTCACCCCTAATAATGATCATATTTTCATTTTTGGCATATTCAACAAGTATTTTTTTTTTTTCGATCTGTAGATATATTTGTCATAGAGCATAGGTGAGGTCTTCATGAAAAAGCATTAGCCACAAAATTATTATTTCTCTTCATGTACTCAATATTAAAATCATAGGTTTGGAATTTTCTAAATCACTTCTTTTTTGTATCATTTAGATCTTTTTGGTTCAAGAAGAATCTTAGACTATTATGGTTGGTCTTTATAAATATTTCACAAACTAAGTATTGTCTAAACCTGGCTAATAAATGCATAATAGCTAGCATTTATTTGTCATAAATACAATAATTTATTTTCATTTTCTTAAGCTTGTGACTCTTGAAAGCTAATGGATGTTTATTTTGAATTAATATGGCTCTAATACCTTCTCCTCAAATATCACATTTTAACTCAAATAGAAGAGAGAAATATGGAATGGCTAATACTAGAAAAGAACTCATTATTTATTTGAGCTTGTCAAAATCTCTTTGGGCCTCCTCACTTCATGAAAAAATACCTTTCTTAGTCAAGTCTATCAATGGGGCAATTAGCCTTCAAAATCTTTTGACAAACCTTCTATAATAATTGCAATCTTAAAATTCCCCTTAAATGTGTTAAGTATTTGGTTGGGGCCAATCTACTATTGTCCTAAAAATAATCATCCACACCAACTCCTTGGGCATTGATCTTATGCCCCAAATTAAATAAAAACAACTATCCCAAATTCACATTTGGATGTCTTAAAAAATAGTGATTGTTGCTCAAGTATCCTCAATACTTCATCAATATGCCTTAAGTGATCTTCCCGAATTTTACTATAAATTAGTGATATTGTCGAAGAATACCAAAAGAATTTTCCTTAGCTGTTTACTGAATATGTGGTTCATGTAGGATTGGAAATTAATTAGTCCAAATGGTAAGACTAGAAATTCAAAATGTCCAAAATGACATCTAAAAGTAATTTTGTAGACATCCTCCCTCTTCATTCTTATTTGGTAGTATCTAGAACGTAAATCAATCTTAGAGAAATATATTGCACCATGGAGTTCATCAATTAATTCATTAACCCTAGGGATGGAGTATCCGTTATTTATATTTTTTTATTAGGTGCACTATAATTTATTTGGTGGC
The DNA here is from genome assembly GCA_007115665.2 of Sequoiadendron giganteum. Taxonomy (NCBI): domain Eukaryota; kingdom Viridiplantae; phylum Streptophyta; class Pinopsida; order Cupressales; family Cupressaceae; genus Sequoiadendron; species Sequoiadendron giganteum. The sequence goes on from CM021109.1 coordinate 113,387,307, forward strand.
ATTCGAAATGTAAATGAATTTTAGAGAAGTATATTGCACCATCTTTCTTTTTTACCAATACTATAGAAGAAGTCAAAGGGATAGAGATAGGTCGTATATGCCCCATCTCAAGTAATTCCTTAATTGTCTTCTCAATTTATTTGTTTATCACTTTGGGTGGTGGTAAGGTGTGGTAATGACTGGTTTTGTTCCCTCTTCTAGTTTAATGGTGTGCTCAAAACCCTCTTAAGAGGTGATCCTGGTGAAATATTACTGAAGAACCCCCTATGCTTTCATATGTGGTTCATGTAGGACTGGAATGTGGTCGGAGCATTATTTAGTCCAAATGGTAAGACTAGAAATTCCAAATATTCAAAATGACATCTAAAAGTAGTTTTGTGAGCAGTCTCTCTCCTCGTTCTTATTTGGTGGTATCTGAAATGTAAATCAATCTTAGAGAATTATGTTACACCATGGACTCATCAATTAAATCATCAACCCTAGGGATGGAGTATCTGTTCTTTATAGTTATTTATTAAGTGTCCTATAATCCACACACATCATCGAAATGCCATCTTTCTTTTTTACCAATACTACAAAATACAGAAAAGGGTTAGAATTAGGTTGTATATGTCCCATTTCAAATAATTTCTTAATTGTTTTCTAAAATTTTCCTTATATCTTTTTGGGTGGAAATAAAGTGTGGTAATGATGTAGGAGCATCCATGGTGTAGGGGCAATCTTGCAACACCCAAAAAATGTTTTTCCGTATTTTCTTTAGTTGTTTTGAGCTCCATGATGACATTTAAGGGGTGTAAGACAATCAAAAGTCTAAAAGTGTAAAAAATGGTCACTTACTATTAGATCATCCCCATAAAGCAAGTTGCTTTCTCATGATTAGGATTTTATCATTTAAGATTGACTAGGTTCAAGGATTAGATTCACCTTCTTGCATGTATAAGTTGTAACTACATTTATTACTCATTGTACCTAAAGGTGGCATGGTTTTGAAGAGTATCAAAAGGTTTTAAATGATAGTATAAATGTGTGTTAGCATCATCCAATGCTTATAATTTTCTCTATTGAGGTCATGTCTTGTGCCTTTGTGCTTTGGAAAAGGACTTTTGGCTCATAAGGGTAGTGGTGAAGATTAGCTTCATTGAGGAAGTGTGTCTAACTTCTAGTTAAAATTACATTCAATTATTCTTCTAAAGGATTTCTTAGAATGGTGATGGAAATTTTAGGGTCCAATGAGCTATGTTACAATGATATTCTAGGAAGACATTATGGAATAATTTGTCATTGAAAGGTGTAGTGGATGCAAAGCTAAATGAGAATTTGGTCGCTTTGCTTCTTCAACCTAACTCTAAATTTTGAGGAACTTGAGGACTTGAAATAGCCCTCTACTATAGTAGTGTGACACGAGAAATTATTCAATAGCTTTAAGCATTTTGATATGAAACTAAAGAATTATAACATTTTGGTGTTGAACATATTCATAACCTTTATGCTTTCTACAAAGACCCCAATGCCGGATGAAAAATGTGGTGGTTTCACATCATAAGGGAGTGTTAGAAGTGGTTAGTGACTATACCATACCTATTTTAGAAGATGATAAAATCATTCATGCTTTTAAATTTGCATAGATGATCAAAGGCATCAAATTTCAAGAGTTAGAGAATTGTGATGGCCCTCACGTGTTTCCAATGGATCTATTGAACATGACAAGGAGTTGAGTACATAAGGCATTTGAAAGTTGGAAGTCTGCCTTGAGAAGTTTGAGACATGGTTAGCTAGGGAATGTCTAAACTTCATTTATATCTTTGGATTTTGGTTTATTTTTGTATGTTATATGTCTCCTATTTGTTTTAACTTCCTATAATATTTAGAAGTGTTGTGTTAGTATGAACCTATCTAAGGGCAATATAGATGCTTAACTCTCTTGTCTTGTAACTAATTTTTTTGCTTCTTCTTGAATTTTTAACACAATGCTTAGATGTTAGTTCCTCTATGTTTAATATTGTAGGGGCCCTGAATAAAAACCCTATATTATTATCTAAATCTTTATTGTTATCAATGGATAGACTTAAATATTATATAGTTAGGAAATAAAATTTATGAAGTCTCCAAAACTATTCTTACGCATTGATTTAACACTCTACTTTTCATAACAAAACCCAAGTTTCAAATCCCTATAAGGCATGTTCATGTGTTAAAATTGAGAAATATTCCTTAGATCATAGCATCCAAGGCAAAGGAATGGAAAATCCCATAATTTGGTAACAGTGTCATATGAGATTATAAATGTTATGTTTTCATCACTTGGTTAATGTGCCACAAAGTCAAATAAAACAATTAGCCAATCAACAACTATTTAGAAGAATTTTGGTACATTTTTGTACAAATACACAAAGTTGAATGATTTAGCAAAACTCACAAACACTATTAGTAAATCCCTTTGGGTTCCCTTGAATATTATCCAATAATACATAGATTACCATTTTTATTAAATGAAAAAATTCAATCGCTTTCACATATATATATAAAACCTATTTTTTTTTTTGTTAATAAGATCCCAATAATCATCCTTCAAAACACAATGCACAGGTGATCTTAAAATTTGTCCAACCTGTTCCCTTCAAAGTTTACACAAGACTTAAGGCTGAAAGCACATTCATGAGTTCCTTTGAAATAATGTCAAATTGATAACCTAGTTTTCACAGCATAAGGGTAGTTAAATAAATTAAAAAATCAATAACATATGCCTAAATTATATTTTACTGAACTTGGATTCATCAATATTAACATGGATACATTGATATGCATTTACAACGGATTATGACACTATTTTTTTACATATTAGTAGCAATATACAACCAAAGGCCATCAAACGATGCAATGCTTTGTATTATAATACACATTTTCATTGGGAATTCCACTATAAGTGCCATCAAAGGATAACTTGAAGCAATGAAATATATCTCACAACATATCAATAGTTACTATCATATCCCTTAATTGTAGTTGTTGATTGACTACTGCAAATCTAAATAGAAAGGTGTTCACACATTTGGGAAAACCTTAGGAACCGCACTGCCAAACATTTTAGAAGAGACTCAATCTTGCAACGATTTATATTGTGAGATAAATGAAATTGACACATGATTTCTCTCTCAAAACAATTTTGTCAGTTTTCTATCTTAGATCAACCATAGCACAATCACACATAACACAACTAAGCTCTAATATGAGAGAAAAAAAACTATTAGGATTATAAATTGGCAATCTAATCAAGATCACACTTTGCTATCTGACATATTTCCAAATCACTTCAACACTATCCCTAAACTAACTTGCCTCCAACATATTCCACCCAAAACGCTTTAGCCCCCCAGATAATCTTACTGTTATCTTCTAGAATTGCACCCTAGCTAAGTTGCATGATTAATAAGTTAAGATGCAGGACTTAGCATTCCAAAGAAAACATGGAATCACTCCTAGGTTGTGGGTCACTTAAAATTTAGAGTGAATCTCCAAAAAAAGGTTGGTTCCTATGGTGTCACCTAATCTAATTTACTAAATCTTGCAGAGGGAAAGGGTAGAAGGAGATGATTTAAAAAATGAAAAATAGAAAATAGTATCTCTATGGTGATACACCTAATTGAAAAAGGTTATGGAACTCAGAGTTTTATGCACTAGCTATACTGACGAAAATTACACCTGCACAACTTATTGCTGTATACTTTTGCATAAATGCTTCACAAAAAAGTCCTAATGCTCAGACTTCAAGAAGGAGAATAATTTCACATCCAAAAGCCATTAACAACTCTTGACACAATTTGTAACTTGCATTAGTATACTTTCTTCATAAAGGTTCTAAGACCTGAGATAAAGCTATAAGGAAATAAACATTACCTCACTAATAACTTGATCAATCAGCTACTGAACATAATAATGTAAATAAAAAAAAGGAAAAATCTTCAATTCAATAGTATTCAAGGCCTTCACTATATTTCATATCAAAACATGAGTTACATAAATCTTCTTTTCTCTGCCAAAGGGCTGCAAAAGTCACTAACTCAAAAAAAGCACCAAGTAAGAACTGATTACAAAAAAGTCACTCAAGTGACTTTATCCAACTCCTAACCAAAATCCACCAAAATAGCACTTGGAAGCTTCTTGGGTCGGATGCCCTAAAAAATCGAAAAATATAGCATGTAAATCCACTCCAAAAGGCTTCAATATGCATGAAAAGGTCAAACTTGACCAAGCCCACCATAAAATAATGCAAAACAAACTCCAAGATGCTCTCCAATGTGCTTCAAAACTGAAAATGCATGCCTATATTTGCTCCAGATGTTTGCAAACTGAAAAAACATGCCTATATTTGTTCCAAATGTTTGCAAACCTCCCTAACCATTCCCTAGATGCTTGCAAAACATAAATTTAAGCATATCTATATATCCCATTCGTTGAAAGTTCAAGCATTTCACTTTGCATCAAAAATAACATTTACACTTGAGTGATTTATAAATTATCACTTGAAGTAAATGCTTTATATTTTTGAAAAAAATAAATTAAAAAGGCCAAGATTTGGCCATATGAGAGTGTAAAATACCTAAAATCATGATAATCCCCTTTGCATAATATACACAAGGAAGAATAAATAAAGAGCATAAGACTAAAAGTCTTAGCCCACGGTATTATTTTATGACTTCATATACTTGTAAAAAAAAGGCAAAAAAGCCTCAACTCCCATCGACATGTGTTAGGGTTTAAACCCTAAAAAAAAAAGTGCCAAAGCCTTTCATTTCATTCTTCACTTGTTCACGGGCCACAAACAGACGGTTTGGTAACTTCATCATTGAAGCTTTGATGGTGAAAATTGGGTGCACAAAGATGTATCTTCTACATTTCATTGTGAAAATACCACAAAAGGTTTAAGGTAAGACTTTAGAAAGATTACTTCATCATTTCATTTCATTTTCTGAAGAAAATAATGCTTAAAATTGAGCCCATTTGTAGAAAAAAGAAGAAAAACTCTCCATTCTTTCCCTTCTCCATTATTTTCATACATTCCTCTACATTTTACTTTGCACTTTTGAGATATTTTAATGGAAACTTGGTTGTCTTTGTGTATTCTACATTATTTACTAACATGGAGCACTGTTGCCTTTATGGTCATGGCTTTTGTAGCTTCTCTTCAAGGATTTCAAGGGTTTTCATTTTATGTGATATAAAAGCTCATTTTTGATCTCGGCCTCCAAATTTTTGGGCATATCTAGCCATGGGTTTTTCATTTGACTATGATTGTGGCTCGTTTTCCTTTTGTATTTGCTGGAGCTTGAAGCTTCCCTAACTGTAGAAACACAATTTACTGGAATTTTATTTTGAGGGCTTATCCTACCCTCAAAAACCTAAGCCGAGGGTTTGGTGATTTCTGTGATTTTCTCCTCTTAGACCTTTTGAGGGTTTTTAATATGGAAACCCTAGAGGACGATGCATTTTTTGCTTTACTGTAGTTACTTGCTGAAATAATGAGAGATTTTGTGGAAAGATGAAACTTTCAATCTTTGCTTCGGCCTCATTAGGCTTGCACAACACTTATTATCACTTTCTGGAGCTCACTGTTCTATTTTTCATTTGTCTTAATGTGACACTATACAACATCAAATCAACATCCCTTGATTTCTAAGCTTCTTCAGGAGTGGAAGAAATGTTACTAACCCTCCAATATAGTATTCCTTCTTGATTTGCGACAAAGGCTTCTTATGTTGTAATGACACATAATTATATTTTTTAAAATTCCAGGCACAAAACAAGACGTAACCCCATGCTTGATGTTCAATTTTTGTTCACACACTTTGCACTCTTATTCTATGACTAGGATGTGCAGGATTTTCTCTATTAATTGACACCCCTTTTGATGACTTGACACATCATTGGCATTCCATACCATTGTATGCATATATTCTGAGTTGAGCTTCATAGTGCTTGCACCTTGACCTCTGTGCACTCCTTATTGCTTCTCTTCAGGAATTATGAAATAGGTATCCACTTGATTTAATAAGATCATAAGAAAGATCCAAGAATATGCTAGCTCTATTTTAGTGTTTAAGATTTCCTTTTATACCTTAAGAAATGATGAAATTGCATGATTAGAGAACTACTCCTAGCTGTTGATGTATCTCCAATTTTCCTCTTTGCAATGTTTCAGTAAAAAATTGTCCTCCTAAAAAATAGAGAAGCCTCATATATGACTATTCACAAATTCAGTTATAGGCTTCATATAATGTTTTATATGCTACCATTTCAAATCACCCATCTTGCCCTTTTAAGGAAACTATATCACTGTGTTTTGAGTGATGAATCTCTTGTCATGTATCAATGCCACTTGAAAGAATACCAATATAAACATGCATTTGCATTTTTAGAATTCATCTATTGTGCTATCCCTTCACTTGAATCTTCTTGTATAAATACCTCTATTTTCATGTACAGGCTCACTTTTAGTATGAAACTTATTTTCATTCCTTCATTAATAATCACTCAATTGAGCCTTGTTTAGAGAATCCCATCTAGTTGGAAGATGACGTTGTAGCTTTTAATGGCACTGCTGGATTTGTGATAGGAACTGTTATGTCATTGCACTACCATGCCAAAATATTGTGGTAGCCTTAGACTATCCTTATATCTCACTTGAAGTAACTCTATTGTTCATATTCTCCTAATAGTCATTGTGACTGTCCTCTTTGAATTTCATTGTGACATCACTTGGATTCTTACCTATTTTAGCAAGATGATTTTTGTTACTTCTTATTCAGTGCCATTTGTAACCTTGTGACCATGCTATATATCATTGTTTCTATAAGACCCATTATGATATTCCCATAATTTTACCTTGCTCTTAAGACTGTGATCTCTTTTGTCTACATGATTGACATGTATTGTTACTCTTATGTTATCCTTTGCCCCAATAGTAGACTTGTCTCTGATATATCTTGATGGAGTTGTTAAGAAACAAGGATAATTGTCTTAGACATAGGTATATTCATTTTTGTATCTTGACACCTATCAAGACATACAAAAAAGGAACTTAAGATAAGGCATGTTGGGCTCAACCCTTGTGGGAGCCACATTCTAACCCACATGCTGAAATCTAATGGAACAAAACAACAATATACTTTACCTATACCTACACTGGAAGCAAAAAAGTTAGAAAAACATGTGCATATGATGAAAGCATTTGATAGTCATGTTGTTTATGAACACTCTTCATGATGCTAACTGTTCTATTGCACTTGAGGATCATATTGTATGTTTATAGAGGTATGTGCATGTATGGATTAAAGACCTTTCCTTGCTTCTAAAAAAAAATTCTCTCTCAGATGCAGGTAATTAGGAACAACATGGAAATGACAACTAGATGCAAGAAAAGCAACAAACTGACGAAGACACATGACAATTCAACTAGAACCAGTCATTCAGGCAATGACTAGTCTCTCTTCTTTATATGTGCATTCCTTTCATTGAATATATATAAATGTATAATATTTTCTTTTCTTTTCATTAAAGTAGTCTCACGTCTGTGTGAGACATTACACACTTACTTTTTCAATAAAGATTACTTTGAAAAGATTTGTACAATCTTTATTACATTGTATGTATTAGCATACATGCAGTTCAATAATGTAATCTTCTATTTTTTTTTGTTTTTACACACATGAATGAATATAACAGTACTAAAATGAACCCTTATTTTATTTTAAAACTTCAAGAACTCTACTTGATTGAGCTAACAATGAAACTAGGTAACACTTACTCAAAGTCAAGTCAAATATGTAACATCCCTGGTTGTCAAGTCTAAATAGAAACAAAAATAGATACAACCTGCACCAAACTTTTCCTTGATAATATATGGGTAAATAGTTTTGACAGTCATGTAACATGGTCGTTGACCTCTTGGAGATCCATGAACAGAGACACTCAAGCCTCACAAGACCACACTTCTTTAGAAATTTGTGGAAGTATGAGGCTAAGCAGTTTCAGTTAATGGTACAAATTCAAGAAGAAATGTTGGAAAACCAAAGTCTAGTTGTTACTTGTTTATGATTTACCATTTTATTTCAAATATTTTTGATGTGGAGACAAATGAGAGCTGTTGGTAGTGGCTTTTAAACACCCATTCCTTGAAGAAATTTCATTTCCGTTAGAAATGTGTGAAAATTGATGACTAGGGCATTGTGACTGTAATGCTTGATAATTGAAGGATGAGCTTGTAATATCCTTCAAATTTAACAATGGTGTGAGAGCTTCAACAACATCGTCCATTGAAGGCTTGGCTTTAGGGTCACGAATTATGCAATAGTGAGCTAATTATGCGGTCTTTTGGGCACCTTTGACAAAATAGTCACCACTCAAATGAGGATCTACAAGACAGTAGAGTTTTTTTTTCAATTGTCAAAAACCGAAGTTGTAGACATCACTCCTTGATGTCAAATGTCCTGAAAATACAAACATAAACCAAAATCATGAGGTCAACATCCAATTTAATCTGATTCTCCCTTCAATGGAAGAAAATTACATGACTGCTTTGTGCCTTTGGGCCTATTGTTAGCGTATATAGTAACTTCCAACTTTTTGTTTGTTGATAATATTTGTTCTCTTGTTGCTTTATTTTTTTTAGTAAGCTAACTAAAGAAACTTGAATGCTCTTTCCTCATTCCCCTACTTTTCATCTTGTTTTCTTTCCTACGGATGCCTTTCAAACTTTGTATAATCTGCATTTTCTCAATGTGAATAAATTGAAAGTTTTGCATTCATTTTTGCTTTGTTCTGTAATTTTTCTTTTTTTCTTTTTTTAACAAGATCAATTGTGCTTGCAGGTTTATTAATTTTTTTACATGGTATCAGAGCACATGGGAGCTATGGAGGAGCATAAATAATTTTTTTGCAGATACTGGAGATTAGAGCTATTAGAAAGAATGTAATTTCTGATCTCTGCTATTCTCATGCCATATAACTATTTCAAATGGAAGCCAAAGATTCTGCTTCAGCTCAAAAGTAGAGGCTTGTATTAGATATTCATGGCAGCAGAGATTGAACCAAATTTTGTAGTTAAAAAATCCAAATATTTCAACTGCATGGACAAAGCCTTCGGTCTCCTATGCTTATCCATGTCTCCATAATTGTTGTTTCATATTGAAGCATGGAAAACTCCAAACGAGGTTTGGACTACATTGGAGACTCTTTTTGGGAAGCGAGATGAGATGCGAGCTCACATCCTTGAAAATGAGATCAACTTATTAGATTCGAGCAAATTTGAGAATATTCAAGATTTTTTCACAAAGTTCAAGGCCTTATTACTCCAATTGAAAGGACAAGGAATCAACAAATCCTAGCAAGAGAGCAAATCGATTCTTGATATTTTATCAAAATTGGGTCTAGAGTATGCTATATTTGTCTCCACTTTTCACACATCCAGGCTCACAAAATGAGCAACTTGGAAGATTCCCTCACTCAATGATTTTATTGAGTCCCTGATACATGAACAAGATATGCTCATAAAAATGGGTTCATTAAAAAATTCCAAAGCTCATGCCCTTGTTGTGCATGCAAGTGGGAAGAATAGTTCAAAACCCAATCAACAATCAAAGGAAAAGGGAAGAAGGGGCCAAATCCAAGAAAGGGAGACAATCTCAAACTTCCAGATGAATTCCAATTCGAAGGAAAAGAAGGACAAAAGGGGAAATCAAAGTGTAGCTATTGCAACTGTGGTTACCATCTAGAATCATCATGCATGAAGAAGAACATTGACCTCATGGTACAAACACTTCAACAAAATAACCTTGATAACTTTATTCTAGAAAGTGCCAAGAAAAAGGAAGAAAAGACACAAAAAACAAGAAGTATTGCACATGCATTAATTGTTATTCATTCTTCTCCAGATGCATGGATCATAGACTCTGGAGCTTCACACCACATGAAAACCACAAAATATGTTCTCTCATCTTTAAAACCATATGATGGTCCTCCTATTCTCATGGGAGATGACTCTCTAGTAGACGAAACTGGAAAAGGGAGGGTAGAGCTTGGCATTGGAAGTTTTGTGAATGTCTTGCACATTCCAAAGCTTTTTGTCAATCTTCTCTTTGTTTATCAAATGACACAAATTGGCACCAGAAGGAGATTTAAAATCACCCCAGATATGGTGAACATATTTGATATGCAAGACAACTCCAAAATTGTTGTTGGTAAAGGCGAATCATCAGTCTCATTTGTACACTATTTTTTACTTTGTTGCTAAATCAGATTCCACTTTACTTCTAACACATGCAAATGATGAAAGTAGAATTTGGCATGAAAGATTTGGTCATTTAAATTTTAGATACATGCAACAACTTAGCAAACAGGAGATGGTGAAAGGCTTGCCTACCATAGAATTTTCCAATGGAATATGTGAAGGTTGTGCTCTTGGAAATCATCCAAAATAATTTTTTTAGAAGGGGCATGCATGGAGAGCCTCTTCTCCTTTAGAGCTTGTTCATAGTGATCTTATGGGGCCATTTCCAGAACCTTCCATGAGCCAAGCCAAATATGTGCTAACATTAATTGATGATTGCACATGATACACATGGACGTATTTTCTCAAATTCAAGTCTGAAGTGTTTTTTTATCTCAATATTTTCAAAGCTCATGTAGAGAATTAGTCTGGGAAAATGATAAAGATCCTTTGCACAAATAATGGGGGGAGTATATCAACAATGATGTCTAACATCTTTGTGATGAAGCAAGAATATAGTTGCAAAACACAATTACTTACACTCCACAGCAAAATGAGGTAGTTGAGAGGAAGAATCAATATTTGAAAGAGATGGTCAATTGCATGTTACATGCAAGGCCACTTCCCTCCAAATTATGGGTTTAAGCAATCAATTGTGCCTCATACATACAAAACATATCTCCTCACAAATTTGTCATAGGAAAAAAAACTTTTGAAGCATGTAGTGGCATGCAACCAGATGTCACATATTTACACATTTTTGGATCACATGCATGGGCCCACATTCCTACAGACAAGAGGAAGGATTTAGAGCCTCAAAGAAAATAATGCATCTTTGTTGGACACCCAAATGGCATAAAGGGATACAAATTGCTAAATATTTCAACAGAATTTCTCTTCATTGAGAGGAGTGTCTACTTTGAAGAAAGTCCACTGCATGCATCTTAGGATAAACATGCCACCACCTCGGTGCTTCCTCCTCTTATATATTTCAAATATGATACAAGAAATCATTAAGATCTGATTTTTGATATTTATGAATCTGATCTAGAGGAAGATGAGCTTGGATGTGTCAATCCACATCCAGTTCCTAATGGGGATACCAACGATGATTCAGTATCCCTTGTGAGAAATCAAAGAACAAGGATCTTAAGAGAGATATATGATGCCTCACATGCACTCTCAGCCACTGAGCTCATCATGCCATTGCATGCCTATGTGGCTCTAGAATTTAACCCTCAGTCTTATGCATAAGCTACAAGGAATCCTTTTTGGGAACCTGCCATCGAAGAGGAGTATAACTCCCTCATAGTGAACCAAACTTGGGACTTGGTTCCACTTCCGCCTGATCACAAGCTTGTCATATGTAAGTGGGTCTACAGGACAAAGAAAGAAACAAATAGATATGTGATAAAATACAAAGCAAGCTTAGTAGCCAAAGGATTTCAAAAATTTCATGGCATCGACTATGATGAGACTTTTTCTCTAGTGACAAAAATGGACTCCATTCAGATGGCTCTTGACATTGCAGGACCAAGAAGGTGGGAGGTTCACCACATGGATGTGAAGACGTTCACATTTCTTCACGATGATCTCAAATAGGAAATCTACATGGAGCAACCATAAGGGTAAGTACAAAATTCATCTTTAGTATGCAAACTCAAGAAGTCACTCTATGGCCTCAAGCAAGCACCTAGAGCCTGGTATGCTAAAATTGACTCTTATCTAATGTCTCAAAATTTCATGTGATGCAAATTTGATCCAAATGTTTATTTGATGAGAACGTATGATTCTCTTTTGATCATTGTGCTCTATGTAGATGATATACTAATAGCAGGTAGTTCAAAAACATCCATTGTTGTAATTAAATTTTCTTTCCATGAATGATTTTCCATGACAGACATGGATCTCCTAAAATTTTTCCTTCAACTTGAAATCAACCAGAATGAATCAGGAATCAAAGTTGCTCAATCCAAGTATGTAAGAGATCTTGTAGTGCCCCTCCCAATGACACATTTAATTTAGCTATTTTGTGACACTGTTAGCTGTTAGATCTTTGACATTATGTTGTTTGGATGTTTTATGTCATGGTTTACATGACCGGTTGTGAAACTCAGTTGATGATACACTATATTTTATGATGTGATGTTTACTTTCATGAGATAAATTTTTATGATGATTATCTATGTTCTATTTTATACATGATGATATTATGTTAGTTATATGTTTACGTCAGTTGGTGAAGGAGATGATTTAGCAGTACTCATTAGTGAGTGCCCTGTTACATCGTGATTCTTCTTCACGGTGTGTTTTCATATTTATACATGTTGTTGGATTAATTGTGCATGGTTATGTAGCTTTCAGGTACATGCATTGAATCCACCTGCTTGTCAGGTCTGAGCGTGCCATGACCCAATGGAATTATCGATGAGAGATAGACTTGTCCTATGTCCTTAGCCATCATTCTGAAAAGAACGAGTATTTGTCATCACCCTCCTGTTATGTCACATGTTCCTCGCGTGCTTGCAGTTGTTTGTTAATGATTGAGTCTTTAATGCATATATTATGTTAATTTAGATTAATTTAATGTTTTTAAATTAATATTAATGTTGCTTTATTGATTTGATGAAATAATTAATTGGAAATCCATTTTTAGTTTATTAAGAGATTAAATTAAAATGTTAAAATATCTTGTTTCGAAAAGAGCATTTAATTGTAAATTATTATTCAATTTTATGTTTTCAAAAATACAACTTTTAGTTGTGATCTAAAGTTGAAATATCTTGTTATCTTTTAGTGTTTATTGAGTTTAATTTAAGCATGCATTGCATGCCATAACTGAAAGTTAAAGTTGAGACTTTGGAAGAATGGAAAAGGATATAATCTTGAAAATGATCATTCTTGCACACACGGTTTTTGATATTCGAAAAGTAGGAAGCAAAAAGGTTGTTTTCACAAAAGATATTTTCTAGAATTTTGGATTTGAGGTGGATTAGAGAAGCTGCAAATTGTTGTTAAAGACAATGTTCATATTGTGGAAATTTGAAGGTTTGAATTGTGGGGTTTTGCTATGTTTGTCCTTCATTTTCAGGGAAACACTTTCAGGTTATTTTCTTGTTAAATTTTCAAAGTATATTTCGATATGAGCATGTTAAGTTTCTGCTGTGAAAATTTCATCTTCAACCCTACATGCACCATAGAAAACTGAGATATGTTAATATTGGATTAATTAAATGGCATCGTGTTGGATACGGAAACATAAAAATTATTAAAAGCATTGTTCATTGTTTCTTTTAGACCCTGTCATTGGTTACCTTTAGTTGAAGGTAAGTCCTACAGGTCTCTATTTCTTTGAATATCTCTGAAATTTGTTTTTAACTGTCTTCAACCTTCTTAATTTGTTCCCTTGAATAAATTGTGAAGTGATTAAAGGAGTGACTTTCTTTGCAACTATCTTCAACCATTTTTAACTCATTGCATACTCCTGTCATGTTGTATTTTCTTTGAACTGCTTGTTTATGGCGTTATCTGGCTTCAGTTGTTAGTATGTTAGTCTTTGTATCTCTATTGAGCGTGGTTTAAGTATTGTCTTCTGGTTATTCGCGCATAGTGCTACCTTCGTTGTCGAAATATTTATTGTTGAATATGTATTGTTTCCTTTGAAATAGATGGGCCAATTTTATGTCCAACCTTATGTCTTTGATAGTTATTCCCTGTCATAAATCCCCATGCAATTGGATGCAAGTAAGCTATGAACTATAATCTGGTATTTCTTTTACCTTACGGGATATTGATATCTTTAGTGGATTACTTATCGCTTTGTATGTTATTGATGCGCTCATTGTGAGTTGGTGTGGTGGATACCCCATGTTCTTCTGATAACCTTTGTATTATTATCTTCTTCCTACGTAAATCCTTGGTTCTTGTTTGAAGAAATTGTTACGGTTAAGTTTATACTAATTTCTACCTGCATGACAAAGTATTTACACTGCCTTGCATAGTCGTAGCCCTTACTGTTTTTCATCCTATGGCTTCTATAAGGTCTAGAACGTTATTTCTGGTTCCTGCACATGGCTTTGCATGGAATATAAGTTCATGCATCCTTGAGCTCTATTCGTTGAGTCTAATCTTGAAGCAGTTGCGAAATAAGTTAGGGGTATTTTGTGTTTGAGTCGTGCCTTCCTTGCATGGTTCCGACCAAGTCTTGGTAATTTCTTTGTCGCCTTTGTGATAACTGGTAGCTATGTTTTGTTCTTTTTAAAACCTTCCTTGCTTGGCGTCGACTGAATCTTGCTTGGTAAGATCTCGTATTTTACTCTTTAATGTTACTGTTTGTGTTCACCTTGTTCGTACGTGCTTATCCTTGCATCAGAATGACTACCTATTGCTTAATCTGGATGCTTCTTGCATGCGTGGGTTTTTGTTTTGTCATGAATTCTCTTACCGTCCGCATACCTAGGAGTCGATCACCTTATGTTATTAATTCACCTTTGTAGTTCTTCCTGGCACCGCATACCTTGTTGCATGGTGTTCGCATGCAATGATACGTCAACTTACCACTTGCAATCAAATCACCATAAAATACTTAAGTTGGTCGAAGGTAACTTGGCAGTCTATTTCATTGGACTTCGACTTGTTAGGGATGACTATTGTCTTAGCATTAAAATTTTTTTTTGTTATTGACTTTGAACAGTAGTCTATCATAACTTAGAAAATAGGTTAGAAATTGTAATTAATATTGTCTTTTAAATTATCACTATTTTAATTTATAAAATAGATTATTATAAATCATAATAATCTATATTATAATCACTAATATGGATGTACAAATATAGTTATTATAATCACTATTTAATTTATAAAATGGTTGATAATATGGATACATTAATATCTTATATGAATGGTTAATTGTATTAACTAAATTGGTTGCAATATTTATAAATGTATTTTAGGAAAAGATATTAAAATCATGGATTGTATCAATTGGTTTTTTAAGTTGGAATAATCATAATGGTATGATAATTTTATATGGATATTGTGATTGTAGAATGTGTTAGTTAACAAAAATAAAACGGTGATATGTTGATGGTTTTATTTAATTGTAATTGGCGTATGATAATTTTGTTATTAATTCTATAGATGCTTAATTTTAACAATTATTTACTATTGAGATTAAGGGTTGGTATGTTAGGTACCTTCTTGATGAAATGGTTTATTGTTAAATTATTATTGTAGTGAATTAAAATGGGGTTAGAAATTAATTAATGATAGAACCTTGCATTTTCTCAATTAGTTATATGGATTAGGTATTGTATTTGAATATTAAGTGTTAGTATTCTTGGGTTGATCTTATACATGATAGTGTGATAAAGGTATTATGATTGTAAGGAAGTAATTACGACCTTATTACTCTTTTAGTTTTTTTATATTGAGAGTAATATATCTTTGAAGTCCTTAAATAAGAATAGTGGATTATTTTTATGGCAGTGTTCTTGATTGGTGTCATCCCTTCTTTGTTTTGAGATGGTTTCAAAATTATTGTTTCCCTGAGGCTTGGAGAGTGTTGTAATTGTAATGGAGTATTTTTTTAAATTGTGAGGATAAAGGCCATGTATTTTGGAGATCCACTTTGAGATACTTGATGTTTTGTTAGCTCTAAGGACTTTGAGTCTTTGTGTTCATTTAACTTAAAGGATTAAGTTGGAAATGTGTTTTTGGAATTCTTGAGTAATATTTGAGTAATACATATAAATGATCCAACTTGTGATTATTCCTTGTATTGGAATTTAGTGTTCAAGTATTTTGTGTTCCCTGAGGAGTTGGATTGTCGTTTTTGAAATATGCTATGTCTAAATTATTATGGAGACCTTATCTTGATCATTGAGTTGGAACGTGGACCACACATGTTATGTCATTGTGTTACTATTTTGAGCATTTGTATTCCATGTTATGTGAGTACACATTTGCAGAAGTTTCACCATGCAAGTTATGTCATTATGGTTATTTATTGGATCGGTTGACTATAGGTCCTTGTGTAAGAGGTTCAGGTTGCATGCATATTGTTTTATTGTTTTAATCTTTTTGAGGAGTTGTACCTTAGGAGGGGTGGCTTCCGTTAGGGGTCAGACCTGAAAGAGGTTGCATGGGTAACCTCTCGGAAGTTGGTATTTATGTGAAAACCTTAACTAAGGTACTTGGAGTTTGTCAGTTGTGATGTCATGATTGTCGAGTTCGTGGGCATGGTTGTCTTCTTTTCTACATATTATTACTTGTTGTATTACACTCATGATGTACATGAGATGACTTGTATCGATACTTGTATTATTCTGAGATTTGTCACAATCTCAATTATTGTATGTAACTCTTATTGTATATGTATATCTGATCATGACTTCTCTTGAGACTATTTATTTATGGTTATTGTGGTATTTTGATGTTATTACTTAGTAGCGTAGTTGTGGAACCCTTTAACGTTTATGTTGTTGTTGATGTTGTCACATGCTATCTATTTTTAAAAAAATAAAAAATTATCTATTGTTTTATGAGAATGTCATAACATTTTTTGGGTTCTACGATGGGGTGTTACAACTTGGTATCAGAGCCCCAGGTTCATAGATTGGGTACTTGGGGTATGTTGATTTCACTATGTTTTCCTTGTGAATCTATTAGTGGAATTGTTAAGTGATCAGGTGTTCATGGATTTTACCTTAGCATGATGTACTATGTGGAAAAGAGTAGTGTGATGGAACCTGATATAAGTTTACGGATAAATAGTAACGATACATTTTCCATAAGTGTTCGAATTTGATGTTCTTATGGGATTATGTATGTAGTTGTACCCCCTATAAATGTAAAGAAACTAGTATCTGTATCTTGTCTGAATGTTGTGAAAACTTGTACTTGCTTTGTGTATCCATATTATGGTGATACTTGGTAACCATCCTTGGGGAAAAGTTACACTTTGGTGTGGGATTTACCATACCATTGTGTGTATTTGTGTGTTTGTTACCTAATTGAGGGCCAACCCGTGCATGGTTGAAAATTAAATACAAGAGTAACCAAAAGTAGTTCTTTTTATTTTGGTTCTATAGCCCCTCAATTTGTGAAGGGATAGCAGCAACCACAAGTTCCTTGGGTGAATTGTGTAGCATACACATATTGCGACGCAGAGCGTCTCAGCTCAACCAATTTCGAGAAAATGTACCCACTACTTTCCCTTATGTTGGATCAAGATACTTGATCCATAAGTGTTTACCTAATCCCCATAGATTTGAGTACATCAGCATAGGTCTTTAAGTTATGCCTAGACATCCATAGAGGCGTTGATTTGGCATTGTTGAGTTAACCTCGTTTGTATCAGAGGTGAATCTCGGTAGCCCCATAGTGATGTTGTCGTATTGCATTATATATTTAGAGTATCTGCACATGCTCTAACATGATGTGATAGATACAATGCCATACCACACTGATGCTCTGATATAGTGTTGGTGATGATGCTTTGATATACTGTATTTGCACATATTCTGATATGATGCAGTACGATACCACACCCCACTCATGTTCCGACATAGTGATGAGGATGATGTCGTGTTACACGATGCCACGTGCCTAGACACATGAAGGCACATTATGAGATTGTTTTTGTTAGCCTACTTGTGCAATGAGAGCATTATGGGGTCTCAAACACTTGTAGAGGGATCCTCATAGTTGTCTTGATCATGTTGGTCGAGTAATATATGAGTAGATCCTAGCCACATATGCCTCTGGCTTAGCGAGTTCCTGTGTGTGTCTTCTCCATGAGGTATCGTGATGTGGGATGTGTTATGTGCATGCCTACCTCTGCGGACCCACAAAAACATTGCCACATGGCATATGACCAGTACGTGCCTTCTTTGGTTGGCGTATGACTAGGTAGAGTGACGACGTTTTGTTAGTCATGGATACACTCTAGGTCATGTGGATGGCATGCTCATTCTGCATCACATGAGGGCTATTATTATTCTAGCCGGACGTTGTTTCCTTTTCCCTCATTTGGTGGCTAGTATTTAGTCACATAGTGTTGTACAATGCAATTTAAAGATTGTGAATTTTAGTTTGGTTATTGATGATTTTTTAGTGATTGTGAGGGCCGACACTTTGTTTATACTTGATTGTGAAGGTTTAGCTACGACTTGTGATCTTATTTACTTATATTTCTAGTGGTTATATATTTGATTTAGTGTTAAAATTACGCGTATTTATTTCTTTATTGTTGAAATGAAACTTTAATTTTCTCTTCTTTATGAGATTTATGGCTAAGCTAGTGATCTTTGTTGTTTTTGTCATCTATGTGCCGTATTATGATTCCTCTCCAAGGACGTATGAGGCAGACTTGGTGAGTGTGTACGAGGAAGTAGATGCATGAAACGTAGAGGATGGGGGTATGTGAGGTTGTTATGCAACTAGAACCCACTACTCACCTATGTGAGATGACTATCTCTTGGAGGCTAATCACCTTGTACAACAAGGGATAGGTCATTGTGGTCTTGATTGGATGGTCTCACCTTATGTGCGGCCTAACACCATCAAGCCACTAATTGTGATGTATGGATTATTTGAGATGGACTTTGGATCTTTGTTCATGGATTCTTGTATCATGGATTAATATGCTACTTTCCGACGTCCAAATGGACCCTTGTGTGGCCTTATGTTGTGATTTCTAGTGATGTGTATTGGTGCATATGTGTATTATGTATGTTGATCCATGCTTATGTTTTTTTGGAGATATGGTTGGTGGTTGTTTCACCATGTTTGTTTGTATGGATTGATGGTGTACCTGGTTGGATTGACTATGGTGCGGGTTGCTGTTGTTTTTATGTTGAGGTATGGAGTGGTTTAGTTTTGGAACCCTTCATTATGTGTGACTGTATGGAGTTTGTACTAGGGATATTTGCAAGCTTCCAGGAGTAATCCATATCCTAGGGGGGAGGATGTAGTGACCCTCCTGATGACACATTTAATTTAGCTATTTTGTGACACTGTTAGTTGTTAGATCTTTGACATTATGTTGTTTCGATGTTTCATGTCATGGTTTACATGACTGGTTGTGAAACTCAGTTGATGATACACTGTATTTTATGATGTGATGTTTACTTTTATGATGATTATCTATGTTGTTATGTTTTATACATGATGATATTATGTTAGTTATATGTTTACGTCAGTTGGTGAAGGAGACAATTTAGCAGTACTCATAAGTGAGTGCCATGTTACATCATGATTCTTCTTCATGGTGTGTTTTCATATTTATACATGTTGTTGGATTAATCATGCAGGGTTATGCAGATTTTAGGTACAAGCATCGACTCCACCTGCTTGTTAGGTCTGAGCGTGCCATGACCCAATGGAATTATTGATGGGAGATAGACTTGTCCTATTTCCTTAGCCATCATTCTGAAAAGAATGAGTATTTGTTGTCACCCTCCTGGTATGTCACCTGTTCATCGCGTGCTTGCAGTCGATTGTTAATGATTGAGTCTTTAATGCATATATTATGTTGATTTAGATTAATTTAATGTTTTTAAATTAATATTAATGTTTCTTTATTGATTTGATGAAATAATTAATTGGGAAAGCCATTTTTAGTTTATTAAGAGATTAAATTAAAATGTTAAAATATCTTGTTTCGAAAAGAGCATTTAATTGTAAATTGATTTCATTATTCAATTTTACGTTTTCGAAAATAGAACTTTTAGTTGTGATCTAAAGTTGAAAAATCTTGTTATCTTTTTAGTGTTTATTGAGTTTAATTTAAGCATGCGTTGCATGCTATAACTGAAAGTTAAAATTGAGACTTTGGAAGAATGGAAAAGGATATAATCTTGAAAATGATCATTCTTGCACACATAGTTTTTGATATTTGAAAAGTAAGAAGCAAAAAGGTTGTTTTCACAAAAGGCATTTTATGGAATTTTGGATTTGGGGTGGATTAGAGAAGCTGCAAATTTTTGTTAAAGACAACGTTCATATTGTGGAAAGTTGAAGGTTTGAATTGCGGGGTTTTGCTGTGTTCGTCCTCCGTTTTCAGGGAAACACTTTTAGGTTGTTTTCTTGTTAAATTTTCAAAGTATATTTCAATATGAGCAAGTTAAGTTTTTGTTGTGAAAAATTCATCTTCAACCCTACATGCACCATAGAAAACTGAGATATGTTAATATTGGATTAATTAAATTACATCGTGTTGGATACAAAACAAAAACATTAGTAAAAGCATTGTTTGTTGTTTCTTTTAGACCCTGTCATTGGTTACCTTTAGTTAATTATTTATTTTTCAAACTGTTGGTATGAAGGCAAGTCCTATAGGTCTCTGTTTCTTTGAATATCTCTGAACTCTTTTTTTAACAGTCTTCAACCTTCTTAATTTGTTCCCTTGAATAAATTGTGAAGTGATTAAAGGAGTGAATTTGTTTGCAACTATGTTCAACCATTTTTTACTCACTGCATACTCCTGTCGTGCTGTATTTTCTTCGAACTGCTTGTTTATGGCATTATCTAGCTTCACTCGTTAGTATGTTAGTCTTTGTATCTTTTTTCAACGTGGTTTAAGTATTGTCTCCTGGTTATTCGTGCATAGTGCTACCTTCGTTGTCGAAATATTTATTGTTGAATATGTATTGTTTCCTCTGAAATCGATGTGGCAATTTTATGTCCAACCTTATGTCTTTGATAGTTATTCCCTATCATAAGTCCCCATGCAATTGGATGCAAGTAAGCTGCGAAATGTAATCTGGTATTTCTTTTACTTGACGAGATAGTGATATCTTTAGTAGATTACTTATCGCTCGGTATGTTGTTGATGCACTAATTGTGAGTTGGCGTGGTGGATACCCTGTGCTCTTCTGATAAAATTTGTCTTATTATCTACTTCCTACGTAAATCCTTGGTTCTTGTTTTAGGAAATTGTTGTGGTTAAGTTTATACTAGTTTCCACCTGCATGACAAAGTATTTACACTGCCTTGCAAAGCCCTAGCCCTTACTGTTTTTCATCCTATGGCTTCCATAAGGTCTGGAACGTTATTTCTGGTTCCTGTGCATGGCTTTGCATGGAATAGAAGTTCATGCATCCCTGAGCTCTATTCGCTGAGTCTAATCTTGAAGCAGTTGCAAAATAAGTTAGGGGTATTTTGTGTTTGAGTCATGCCTTCCTTGCATGTGTCGGCCAAGTCTTGGTAATTACTTTGTCGCCTTCGTGATAACTGGTAGCTGTGTTTTGTTCTTTTTAAAACCTTCCTTGCTTGGCATTGACCGAATCTTTCTTTTTAAGACCTCGTAGTTTACTGGTTGTTGTTATTGTTTGTGTTCACCCTGTTCGTACGTGCTAATCCTTGCATCAGAATGACTACCTATTGCTTAATCGGGATGATTCTTGCATGCATGGGTTTTTTTTTTGTCATGAATTCTCTTACCGTCCGCACACCTAGGAGTCGATCACCTTCTTTTATTAATTCACCTCTGTAGTTCTTCCTAGCACCGCGTACCTTGTTGCATTGTGTTCACATGCAATGATACCGCCGACTTACCACTTGTAATAAAATCACCGTCAAATACTTGAGTTGGTCGACGGTAATGGCAGTCTATTTCGTTGGACTTCGACTTGTTAGGGATGAGTATGTCTTAGCATTTAAATATTTTGTTTGTTATTGACTTTGAATAGTAGTCTGTCATAGCTTAGAAAATAGGTTAGAAATTTTAATTAATATTGTCTTTTAAATTATCACTATTTTAATTTATAAAATAGATTATTATAAATCATAATAATCTATATTATAATCACTAACATGGATGCACTAATATAGTTATTATAATCACTATTTAATTTATAAAATGGTTGATAATCTGGATACATTAATATCTTACATGAATGATTAATTGTATTAACTAATTGGTTGCAATATTTATAAATGTATTTTAGGAAAAGATATTAAAATCATGGATTGTATCAATTGGTTTTTTAAGTTGGAATAATCGTAATGATATGATAATTTTATATGGATATTGTGATTGTAGAATGTGTTAGTTAACAAAAATAAAATGGTGATATGTTGATGGTTCTATTTAATTGTAATTGGCATATGAGAATTTTGTTATTAATTCTATATATGCTTAATTTTAACAATTATTTACTATTGAGATTAAGGGTTGGTATGTTAGGTACCTTCTTGATGAAATGGTTTATTGTTAAATTATTATTGTAGTGAATTAAAATGGGGTTACAAATTAATTAATGATAGAACCTTGCGTTTTCTCAATTAGTTATATGGATTAGGTATTGTATTCAAATATTAAGTGTTAGTATTCTTGGGTTGATCTTATACATGATAGTGTGATAAAGGCATTATGATTGTAAGGAAGTAATTGCAACCTTATTACTCTTTTAGTTTTTTTATATTGAGATTACTATATCTGTGAAGTCCTTAAATAAGAATAGTGGATTATTTTTATGTCGGTGTTCTTGATTGGTGTCATCCCTTCTTTGTTTTGAGATGGTTTTAGAATTATTGTTTCCTTGAGGCTTGGAGAGTGTTGTTATTGTAATGGAGTATGTTTGTAAATTGAGAGGATAAAGGCCATGTATTTTGGAGATCCACTTTGAGATACTTGATGTTTTGTTAGCTCTAAGGACTTTGAGTCTTTGTGTTCATTTAACTTAAAGGATTAAGTTGGAAATGTGTTTTTGAAATTCTTGAGTAAGGTTTGAGTAATACGTATAAATGATTCAACTTGTGATTATTCCTTGTATTGAAATTTAGTGTTCAAGTATTTTGTGTTCCTCGAGGAGTTGGATTGTCGTTTTTGAAATATGTTATGTCTAAATTATTATGGAGACCTTATCTTGATCATTGAGTTGGAACGTGGACCATGCACGTTATGTCATTGTGTTACTATTTTGAGAATTTGTAATCCATGTTATGTGAGTACGCATTTACAAAATTTTTGCCATGCATGTTATGTCATTATGGTTATTTATTGGATCAGTTGACTATAGGTCCTTGTGTAAGAAGTTCAGGTTGCATGCATGTTGTCTTATTATTTTAATATTTTTGAGGAGTTGTACCTTAGGAGGGGTGGCTTCCGTTAGGGGCCGGACCTAAAAGAGGTTGCATGGGTAACCTCTCGAAAGTTGGTATTTATGTGAAAACCTTAATTAAGGTACTAGGAGTTTATCAGTTGTGATGTTATGATTGTCGACCTTGTGTTGTATGTTGTCACTTTTGTGGTCTGTTTGACTTGAGGACTTGTTTTGTCTCCTAGCACAGGGGGTAGGCTTCCGCTCTCCACACGGTTCAGAGGAACGTGCCACATTCTCCATTGGGTCCCCTACAAGTGTGTTGTTCATGATAGGATTTCTTGGCTAGATCCAGAATGCACAGTGGTTGTGGAGCATAGTTCAATTGACGAGTACATGGGCATGGTTGTCTTCTTTTCTACATCTTATTCCTTGTTGTATTACACTCATGATGTACATTAGATGCTTGGTATCGATACTTGTATTATTCTGAGATTAGTCACAATCTCAATTATTGTATGTAACTCTTATTTTATATGTATAGCTGGTCATGACTTCTCTTGAGACTATTTATTTATAGTTATTGTGGTATTTTGATGTTATTACTTAGTAGTGTAGTTGTGGAACCCTTTAACATTTATGTTTTTGTTGATGTTGTCACATGTTATTTATTTTTAAAAAATAAAATTATTTGTTGTTTTATGAGAATGTCATAACGTTTTTCGGGTTCCACAACGGGGCATTACAGATCTAGTTTGGTTTCACATGATTGACTGCAAGCCAACAACCAAACCCTTCTTATCAGGGGTAAAACTTCAGGATGGTAAAGATACACCACTAGTTTATTGCACACAACATCGTCAACTTGTGGGAATTCTTCTTTATCTCACTCACTCTCATCCATATCTCTCATATATGGGTGGGGGTTTTTTCCATATACATTCATGAGCCAGATGAGTTACATTGGAAAACTACCAAATGCATACTTCGATATGTCTAGGGAACCATCAACTCTGGGATTTATTTTTTAGTAGGTTGTACTTTGGATCTCATTGGTTACACTAATTCTAGTTGGGTTGGTGATAAAATTGACCGAAAGTCCACTTCAGGATATGTTCTTGGTTTGGGGTCAAGCCCCATTTCTTGGTTTGAGCAAGAAGCTATATGTCTTTACTTTATCATCAACAGAGGCCAAATATAGAGGTGCAATCAATGTTACCATTCGAGCCATTTGGTTATAGAAATTCCTAACTAAGCTTGGTATCCTCTTTCATTGTCTAACTCATTTGGTGTGATAATCAAAGTAAATTGACTTTTGCAGAGATCCCATACATCGGCAACATACCAAACACATCAAGATCCCATATATGATGGTGTCATCGACTTGCAGTACTGTCCCACTTTTGAACAAACTATCGACATCTTCACGAAGACTCTCACTAAGCACAAGTTTCACTCTTTGCGAGACCTTCTCGGGGTGAAGGATACGGTATCATAGTAGCTACCATGCTCAGTTAGTTCTTTTTGAGGGGGTTTTTTATTCCCATAGGGTTTTTCCTCTATCCCCTCTTTAGGATTTTGTATCCTTTGTTAGACTTAAGGGGGGGTGTTAGCGTATATAACAACTTCCAACTTTATATTTTTTGATAATAATTTTTCTATCATTTCTTTGTTTTTTTTAGTAAGCTAACAAAGGAAACCTCACTTCTGTATCCTTATTCCTCTTCTTTTCATCCTGTTTTCTTTCCTACTGATGACTTTCAAAATTTTCTCAATGTGAATAAATTGAAATTTTTGCATTCATTTTTGCTCTTAATTTTTTTGTTTTGCAAGTTTTATTTTTTCCTTTTTAGCAAGATCAACTATGCTTTGCAGGTTTATTAAAAAATTTACACCTACTTCTATCGACCTTTCAATGCATAAAAATATGATTTTGTATGTCAAAAGGAACTTCATGAGCATCACAAGTTACAAAGATCACAAATTTCTCAAGACGGTACATGACAAAATGAAAAAAGGAATAAAGATCAGTTGATATATAAAATTTAAATTTTTAATTTGTCTTGCATAAATAAAATAGTTAAATTAGATAACACTAAGTAAACTACATTTCTATTAATTTGATTAAATAGTCTTCCTTAATCTGTTAGGTCGGGATCCTTATCCAATCTTGAACCTATCCCACGAGTCTAGATAATTTTTTGGTAGACTTATATTCCTTGCAATACCAAAAGTATGCTGCTTTTACTTTCTCCTTTCAAAATTATTTTTTATGGCACTTGAAACAGTAAATGATTCTTAATAATAAACATGTCAATGAATTTCTCCACTACACTTCAATACATTGGATGAACACATCCATTGAGAGTGGGTGCACACCCACCAGGCAAGGATGGGTTTCCCATCTATTGAAACAAGATCACAAATTTGTACCCTCGCATCAAAGCCATTAAGGATATGATTTAGCATATGCCATAAATGAGCATCCCAAATGACACTCCAACTACAACTGGATGTGAAACTAACTTCCAATGGAACTTTAACATATAAAAATAAAAAAAATGAAAAGATAAAAGAGGAAAATATCTCTATCTAACCTTCTCACCCTAGATAACTTTAAGAAACAGACTGTCAAAACTTCCTAAACCATAGGGAAGTATGATTAAATGTTTCCATTTTGGAGGTTAAAAAATAGCCCCAAAAAAACTCAATTTTTCTACAGTAGAAGAACTGCACTCACGAACAACTCAAAGACTCAAAGAGGGATTATATGGGGAGTTACTATTATTTGAAATTTCTATTGATTGCTCTCATAGTAAATAATACACCTAATGTACTATATGCATATGAGGTTAGACATTGTTATGACTAGGTCTTGTAAACCTTTCATGGCCTTGTAATTCATTTTATAATTTAATTTATTGTCAAAGTGGCTGCTCATATTCCAAAGGGTTGTAGCTTAATTGGTCGAACAAAATTGGTGAGAGATGGTATGTTTCTTGAGTACACTATCCATCAAGGTTCAAACACCCCAAGGTATGATATAAGGGATGAGATTGGGATCATTGCCTCAATCCTTGGCTCTCAGCCGAAGAGGTATCAACATAGGCTTGTGCTCTAATATCAAGTAGCAAAATGAACTGGTGGATGATATAAAATACTCCATAAAAAAAAGTGGGCCCTCATGGAATGAGGTGCCAAAATCCCTGAGATTCCTTGTGTTATGCATCTTGCAAATTAGATTGTATGATATGATATATAAGAGAGCATCTAATGTCATTGAATGGTGTGTTAGTGCATCTATTACATTGTAAGGTGCATAAGAGAATTTATGATACGTGTGAGAACATTGGTAAAGGAGTTACATGGGAAACTAGGTGTAGCATCTTTGACTTGGGATTTACATTCTATCATGGGAGAAGCTACTCTTGGAGAAAGTTGCATGGGAGTTGGACCAAACCTTGGCTCATGATTTTGTGCCCATGAGCCAAGAAGCCTTAGAAGCCTAGAAAAAGCTCAAAAAGTGGACAAATTGGTCTAAATATCATTTCAACATTGTATATTTATTTCGTAAATTTCCAATGATATATTATAATAGAAAATTAGACACCCAAGTCAAAATTTATGGCTCTGGGAAGCTATACTACCAAAATGTGAATTTGAAGAAATATTTTCTTGAGTAAGAAAATGAACGGTTGGAATTTTGTGCACCAAAACAAAAGGGAGAGTTACACTTTCCAAAATATTCTCAGGTGTTTATTGGTGTCATATAAAGGATTGAATGGAGGCTACAGGAGATGACTCCATTAATGTAAATTATGGTTTTGAATAATAGAATTTTTCTAACATATTTGATTTTACTTGTAGTGAATCAAACCCATGTGATTGTTGCACTATAATTTCTGAATTTTGTAATTCTTTTTTTGAAGCTAATCAAAAGTGGGTTGTCTTTTGCCCTGCATTTTTTGTGTTTCTTATACTTTTTGTTGTGTTTTGTGTGGGTACTAGGTGGAGTAGCCCTTCATCAATGCAAAACTTCTGCAATTCCAGTAATGAGTCAAAAATCCGATAAAATATTAATTCTTGCATTTCCACTTCATCTAGAATATATCCTATCACCATATTCTAACTTCATATTTTCAAAATTCTACTTGGAAAATGTTGATCTGGTTTAGTGAAAAATGTTCGTTGAAGTAGTTGGAAGTCAAATATCCATCAATTAGGTTGGTAGCATAATACTCACTTGGGCTAGTTGGAAGCAAAATTTCTATTGATTGGATGATCATAAAAAGGGAAGAACGTCACCAAAAATCACTCAAAGACAACCTCTTATTCTATAATTAATTTTTTCCCTAATTCTTCTTGTTTTATGAGATAATCTCTAAAATCTATTAGAACATAGTTTACTCATCTCGTCCCAAATCTTGCAACACCTTCTAGTTAAATCTATAATTAGTATAGATCTTTTTTAGTCTTTATTTGTGCATTCTGGTTCTTCCTAATCACCTTATTATATTCCTGAATCTTTATATCGATCTTAATCATATCATTTATAATCTATCAATTCATATGACTTACCAAATCACTTAGTACACTTGCAAAATATGCTTTAAATTTATTTACTTCAACATCATTTTCTCCTAAAGCATTGATATCATTGATTTGTTTAGTGAGTGCATAAATAATGGAGATGTTGTTTTCCAAAATATCCCTGATCATATCCCTTAATGTTTCAATGTGATCCTTGCATTCTTCCACCATATCTTTCTCCAATTTCAATTGGAGTTTCCATGTTTTCAACCTAGGAATGCCTTCTTCGAGTACTATTTTCTCTTTTAACATATGGCTATGATGATCTTTTCAACTTCTAATATAATTTTTAAGTCAATTTCATTCTTTAATAGTTGCCCTTCACAATTACTCTTTAATTTTCTTGACGTATTGCCCATTTAGCCATCTTATATTGCTCTATGAACGATTTTATGGTCCTCTCGCCTTCCAAAATCAAAGCATCCACTTATTTTTCAAGCACATTAGCTTTATATTTCATGTTATCCATAGCTTCCACCTACTCTTTTGACAACAACATTATATGGGGAGAAAATCCTCCACAACTTGATCTAGTAGCACCAATGCCCTGATGAATTCATTTACTTGTTTAACCTTTTCTTTCAACTCTTTCTTCTTCTTCTTGTCCTTAAGCATTCTAGTGGAAGTTTCTTCCACACTCCCCCTTAACTCCTATATTTCCTACTCCCTTGTGTGTCTAAGTTCAATCTTGGAAATTTGGTAATTTGAGACCAACATTTCTCTTTTATCCTTTTCACTTATGGGAATTGCAACTTGGACCATTTTTGTTCTAGTAGCATCTGTCTAAATGGAATGCATTATCTTCACTTTCTTCCTAGTTTGGGAGCATCCATCTCCTACATTAGAATTTTAATTTATAATGGGACCATCTCAACCAAGAGGGGTGGCAACAATTGACTTTCCAACCAATCTAGGACTTGTTTTGCAACATCTCCTTGTTGGGCTTGCTGTGAGAATGCAACTTATTTTGGGATTTTTTCGTATTTGATATGGAAGTTAAATTTTTATAACCAACCTCTTCCTCTGGTTTGTGCTCCTGCAATGTATGAACATCTTGTGATATTTATTTCTTTGCAAGAACTTCCTCCTCTATAAAAATTTCAGCTTTATTTACCCCATCTTTCTCACAATCAACTTCATTACCTTTATCCAATGGAACTTGTTGTTGTGGAAACACTTCATGAATTTACTCTTCTATAATTATTTAATGTTGGATTCCAAGAGTAACTCCCTCTAGAACAAATCGATCCACTTGTTATGGGATGACCTGTTCATCATATACATTCATGTTCTCACCTTACGATGGTACCATCTCTTCATGCATCAAGTCTTCAATTTATTGATGTATCTTAGAAAAGACTACCTACTAGAGTCTCATCCTTATTTAACTGCTCAAATGGAGACTAGCCTTCAATCATCTCATAATGAATGGGATGAATTATTATCTCTTATTCAATGTGAACTTTTGAGACTATGCCTTTTTTTCCTCTTATAAAATTGGAGCTTCCTATGGTTGCTCCATAGGCTCTGAACTAAGGGTTGTCCCTGATGGTATTATATCATATTATTATATAATATCCATCTTCATCTCCATCCCCTCTATCCACCAATATGGTGGGTGGTACATTAGGATATTCTTTGTTCTTCACCATTTTGGAGTACTTATTGATCATTTCATTTAATATTTTCTTCTCTTTAAGTATCTGATCAATTATCATATTTTCGTTTTCATCATAGCCCTTGCATGGGCTTCTAATTTCCCTTGTTGCACTATTGGATCTACCATCAGTAATTAATTTTTCATGTTCCCAATTTGGAGGAAAAGTAATAAATTAAGTTGTCCAAATATTGATATTTCATAAGGATGACTAATTGATTATTTTAATTAAATTAAAGAGGAGTATTAAATTAATTATTTAATAAAATTATCTTAATAAAATTATCTTAATAAAATTATGTCTCAAAGGTAACTTTATTACAATTAATTTAATAAAGTGACTATAATAAAATGATATATGAAAAAGTCACTTAAATAATAAAATAATATTATTTCTAGAAGCTTCTTGGTGATTTGTTATGAAAAGTATAAAAAGAAGCTTTGGCTATGCATTTGGGAATATTGGCCATTAACCTCTTTTATACCCATCGTGGATCTTGAATGCTTGCAAGTTGATTTCCAGTATTCATTTGTGAAAGACCAAACCTAGCTGGTTACTTCTAATTTCGGTTGTGAAATATCAACCCTAGTTTGGAATTTGGAGGAGTTACTTCAAACTTCTCAATTTGGACTTCGTTGCAAATTTTGGTGTTGGTGAATAAGGCAATTTTGTGAAGGATTCATAGTTGGCATTATTGGAAAATTGCAGCCTTTATATCAGACTTTCATGGTGGACGAATTTGCAGGGTGTACTTAGATTTGTGGTTGTAGTGGATTCTATTTGGATCGATTCTTCTAGAGGATCAAGTTGCTCCATCAAGGGAACCCTAGTCAATGATGTTTGGTAATTTTAGAGGGATTTAATGAGGTGTATGAATTCATATTAGTTTTTGTGTAGGGGTCGACCAACCATTGTGAGAAGCACATTTTCATTCATCATTCTTCATTGAGACCTCATCTCTTTGTGGGTACTTGAGGAATCAATTGATATTGTCCTAACAATAATTTTAAGGAAAAATTGAATGTCATTTAGTGTTGCATTTATTTATGCTTGATGCTGCAAGTCTGAGGCAAGGGCGACACTCTTAGAGGGGGTCGTTTTTGCACAAAGAGGGCTCAAAAAATGCTGATAAAATTTGAAGATTGTTGTCACCTAGTCTACCAATCATTCCAACCTTCTATTCTAGGTTCTCATTAGGTTCTCATTGATATTTATTCATATATTTGCATTGTAAAGTCTAAGTACAAGTATGAATATTGGATGAAACCATTAAGGCAATTATATGAGCATGTTTATATTGCAAATCAAGTCTTAGGAATAAGATTATAATCAGATTTTTTAATCAGTCATTTCATATCAGCAAACCTTCATTTTCAATCTTGAATAAAATTAAAGTTTGCATGTCAAGTGTTTGACATAATGCCTTGGCTCTAGATGCATTGTTTCATCTCCAAGTTTGTATTCCAAGTGTTTTCCAAATTATCTAAGTTGTTGTAGCTATCATTCTGAGAAAATGCATCACTTAGTATGGATGATAAGTGTTTGTAGAAATGTCTACTAGTTTTAGGTAAACAATTGAAGTCATTTGTAGCCACTTATGGTCATTTAAAAATCAAAAGGAAGATTTGCATTGGGCTCTTATTTCATAAAAACAAGATGCACTTGTTTATTTAAGGTCTTTGAATTCATATTATCATAATTGACATCAAAAACATCAAAAGAAACTACAATCAACAAGTACAGTTTTTGCAAGACAAGTGTATGCCAAAATGTCCAAGGCATGAAAAGTTGAAAATAGGGTCAGATTTTGCCAAGGAAATTATAGTGGTATCAGAGCTAAAGTTCTTGCCAGCCTATTGGGTAATCAGATTTGTTATCAACTATTTCAGTTGGACATCATGTTTTCCAAAGAGGAAATTGCACAGTTGGATGCCATGATGGAAGAATTAAGACAAAGTCAGAAAAAGGATGGAGGAGTTAAACATAGAAAAATTAGTGCAGTCTATATTGTCCATTTTTAGAAGGTCTACATCACAAGAAAAAAAGGAGAAGCATGGGGTAACTATAGGTGATATATCTAGAAAATTCTATGATGAATTTTTCACAGTTAGTGATCAACCTACAATTGATCCTGAAGAGAGCATAAATCAAATTTGCATTAAGAAAGGTGTTGAGCACATGAAACTTCATGATGACTACAAGATTGAAGAAGAGAACGTAATGGTTGAAGACAAACCAGTTACGTTAGAGAAACTACATGAAGACATAAAGGTGGATGGGGAATTTGATCATTTACTTAGTGGAGCAACCACTAGTGTTTTGGCTACACATGATGTCATTACTGATTTGTTTGAGGACAAAAACATTATGTCCCATCATTCTCATGAGATAGGATATTTTGATCATGAGAAAGTTAATGATATGATATCAACCATTGATAGACATGAAAATATCAAGCATAAGAGGATTGAGTTTGTATATTTTGGCATAGAAGAGGTAAAGAGGTCTGAAAAGATGAATGAAGAATGGATGCAAAAAGCCAAAGAGGCTAAGCGATTAGTGGTTGCCATTGCAAGACAACATATTCAAGAAGTCAAAGAAAGGGTCAATCTCATCAACATAGCAAGGCAAAGAAGGATAGATAACATTAGAATTCTCTTTATTCAAAGAGAGGATGAATATGAAAATGCACATTGTTCTAATGTTGGTGATGAGGTCGATAAGATTTGTCAATTAAAGGACTTGGAAAATATTCCAAAATAGTTTGAGGCTTCTTCAAGTGAGGCTAAAAGTATTCATAGCTTGGAGACTCAGTTGAACCTGTGAATAAGGATGAGATTATTGCAGAATTATCTCATCACAACAAGATGCACAAATGGATGGAGGATCACCTTTGGGTGGTTCAGTTAGAGAGAAGACATAAGGGGATTGGAGTAGATTCTTCTCATGATGATATGCAGGTTATCAAAGAAGGTATGGGGACAATGAAGTTGAATTATTTGAACCTTCTTTCAGATTGTGACCACCTTCTTAACCTTGTTAAGGAGATGATTCCTTCTAGGATTTGCACATCGGGTGTTAGTCATGTTCCAATTTCTCTCTAGCGAGGAGATGCAGGCATTCATGATGGTGATGATATTGCTTCTCCTGCATTGAGTAGTGAGTCTTCTTCTTATGATGGATGAATTACACCTGACTACTCGGGTTGTCCTTTGGCACAGTCAGGGGAGTTTCATCTCGATTGTATCTTGAGGTGTGCTCATTAGTTTACAACTAGTCCACATGTACAAGATTTGATGATGCAAAGAGTTGGGTTGAGTTTGGGTCCACTTTGGTATGATATGATTCATATTTAAGTTGAGGAGTCCAATGGGACTCTAAGGGGTATCAGAGTGACACAACAAAAGTCAGTCGATGTTGAGAATGATGGAATTCTAGTTTATTCATGTGATCCTAGTGGAGATTTTTTTAGGAGAGTTTGGATGCATGAGGATCATTATTGCAGTACTTGGAGTCAACATGGTGGGGCAGATATACAGGTTTGGGATCTAGGAGTTTTCTTGTTGGATAGTTGGCCTCATATATTGATAGGACTTCATAGTGGCAGGAGCTTCAGCTATATTCAGTGGATATTGGTTAGAGTTCTTCTTAGGATCATTTGGGATCCAGGTGGTTGGTGGATAGGTGCAGATGATTCTCCATTCAGGTTTCTGGTGCTATGGTAGTTTGATGATTTGGCAGTTGTGGATTGCTTGAGGGAAAACAATCTTTGGGAAGGGAGGACTATCATGTCCTCGATTTGGAGGTAGAGTAATTTAATTTAATTAATTAATTAAGTTGTCCAAATATTGATATTTCATAAGGATGACTAATTGATTATTTTAATTAAATTAATTATTTAATAAAGTTATCTTAATAAAATAATATCTTAAAGGTAACTTTGTTATAATTAATTTAATAAAGTGACTATAATAAAATGATATATCAAGAAGTCACTTAAATAATAAAATAATATTATTTCTAGAAGCTTCTTGGTGATGTGTTATGAAAAGTGTAACAAGAAGCTTTGGCTATTCATTTGGGCATCTTGGCCATTAACTTCTTTTCTACACATTGTTGAGCTTGAATGCTTGCAAGTTGATTTCCAGTATTCATTTGTGAAAGACCAAATCTAGCTGGTTATTTTCAGTTTCGGTTGTGAAATATCAACCCTAGTTTGGAATTTGGAGGAGTTACTTCAGACTTCTCAATTTGGACTTAATTGCAGATTTTGGTGTTGGTGAATAAGGCGATTTTGTGAAGGTTTCATATTTGGAATTATTGGCACATTGCAACCTTTATATCAGACTTTCATGGTGGATGAATTTGCAGGGTGTACTCAGATTTGTGGTTGTAGTGGGTTCTATTTGCATCAATTCTTCTAGAGGATCAAGTCGCTGCATCAAGGGAACCCTGGTCAATGATGTTTGGTGAGTTTAGAGGGCTTTCATGAGGTATATGAATTCATATCATTTTTTTGTGTAGGGGTCGACCATCCATGGTGAGAAGCACATTTTCATTCATCATTCTTTATTGAGACCTCATCTCTTTGTGGGTACTTGAGGAATCAATTGTTGTTGTCCTAACAATCATTTCAAGGACAAATCAGATGTCATTTAGTGCTGCATTTATTTATGCTTGATGCTGCAAGTCTGAGGCAGGGGCGACACTCTTAGAGGGGGTCATTTTTGCACAAAGAGCGCTCAATAAATGTTGATAAAATTTGAAGATTGTTGTCACCTAGTCTGCCAATCATTCTAGCCTTCTATTCTAGGTTCTCATTGATATTTATTCATATATTTGCATTGTAAAGTCTGAGTACAAGTCTGAATATTTGATGCAACCATTAAGTAAATTTTATGAGAATGTTTATATTGCAAATCAAGTCTTAGGAATAAGCTTATAATTAGAGTTTGTAATCAGTTATTTCATATCAACAAACCTACATTTTCAATCTTGAATAAAGTTAAATTTTGCATGTCAAGTGTTTGACATAATGCCTTGGCTCTAGATGCATTGTTTTATCTCCAAGATTGTATGCCAAGTGTTTGTCAAATTATCTAAGTTGTTGTAGCTATCATTTTGAGCAGATGCATCACTTAGTATGGATGATAAGTGTTTGTAGAAATGTCTACTAGTTGTAGGTAAACAATTGAATTCATTTGTAGTCACTTATGATCATTTAAAAATCAAAAGGAAGCTTTGCATTGGGCTCTTATTTCATAACAATGAGCTGCACTTGTTTATTTAAGCTCTTTGAATTCATCTTATCATAATTGACATCAAAATCATCCAAAGAAACTACAATCAACAAGTACAGTTTTTTCAAGACAAGTGTATGACAAAATGTCCAAGGCATGAACAGGTGAAAATAGGGTCATATTTTACCAAGGACATTACAAAAATTTTCATTGAGGGAGGAGAAGTGAATAACCTGGCTGTAGAATACGACGTGGAAGATTGTTGTACCCATTTTTATTTTGGATTTGTTGCTTGCACTAAGAGAAACTATTTGACTCAACTATTGATCTACAGTTCTTATCAAGTCAACTCAGGGAAGAGAGGAAGCAATTTTAGATATCCCTTTTAATTTCCAAATAAATTTTATGAGGATTGCAATGGTTGGCAATTTTTCTCTTCCTTCAACCTTCTCTGCTTCTACTTCTTTTGTCTCTATGGTTAAATTCCTCTTCTTCACCAAGAAGTCATTATAGTCTTTATCCTCCATAGAATTTATCTTCCTTTAATTATTATTTTCATTTGAATATGTTATTACAACCCCTTTTAATTTCAAAGTGTGGGTGTAATTATTTAGCCACATTTGGCTAACATCCAAAACTGGTTTCATTATCACATCCAGAGAAGTTAGCTTTGATTCATTCCAATCTATTGGTTGGTCAAACACCCTATTCAATTTGTAACTTGGGTGCAATACATTCTTGTCATATTCTTTAAGTTGAAGCGAGATATTAAAAACTTACAATGTCCTTATCTAGTTCAAATCCATCCTATGGTATGTCCTTTTCTTGTCCTCATGGTCATTTGCATAATCTATCCATAATTCTTCTAAATTATCATGTATAATTTTTCCCTTGATGTTTTTGTGCAACATCCCACATAGATCATAAGTTTCTCTTACATTATCCCATAACTAGAGCTTTAATGCTTAAAAATACTTCTCAGACTCCTTAGTATTTGTTAATGCATTAAACTTATACCTCTTAAGATTTAATGGGAATTTTATTTTCCCCCTCCTATTTAGTTTCTTGAATGCTTCATATGAGGGGAAAATCCATTTGGTAATCTCCAAAAATTAAAAAAAATGATACTTAAGAAGCATATATGGTATACCTACAAACCCTTCAATTCTAATGTATGTAAATTTTAAAAATTGGATGAACCAACTCCTATGCAAGTGAATCACACTCTATGCATTCACAAAGATCCTCTTGGCCTTATCACCTTCAAACATATTGACCATCTTCATGGTGAAGCATTGTTTAGTCTGTGATAATTATTTATAGATTCTTCTAACTATAACTAGGGATAATGTTGATAGAGTATCTCTTGGCCTAGACCATTACTCGATACACCCACTATGTTTAGTCCTAGGAATTGATCTTTAGCTACACAAGAATAAATAACATATGAAAACATATAAACTGCCTTGATTTTTTGAATCCCCTCATTTGGGAATTAACATAATCACTAATTGGTTGGCCCTTATGAATTTTCCCTTCATCATTTTCAACCACCTACACATAGTTGTATGTCCATGGCTTTGAATGTCCCCGTTGTAGGGAATCCAACTACCTTGCTAAGAAAAGTGATTATATCACTTATATCTTGCTTAAAGTTACTCTCGTAAAGATTATTTAGAATTTTAGAGGTTGCCTTCAACTTCTTATCATCTAACATCCAAGTTGAGTACACAATCTTCCTATAGAAGTCTTCATCTGCATTATGTTCTTTCAGATTCAATATCTTTTTAATACCATCTAGAGTCAAATTTGTGCGAATTCTTCCTTCTTTAACAACTATTCTTCTATCCATGTGGTGGTAATGAACGCACTCCAAGACCAACTTTGGTTCCTCTACAACCATGGGGAAACCACCTGCCATGTGAAGTCCGCTCCTTACTATGTTCTTTGCAAAGGTTCTACTTCCCAAGCAGTTAGCTTCTTATGAAATTCACTGGCATCAAAATATGCTAGGTGAGTATCTTATATGGTTTCAAATGTAGGCCAAATATGGGATGGAGGGAGTAGTCCCTAGAACTCATCCTTAGGTTTTTTTCAAACCTTTGACTCATATTTCCTACAATCATGTTAGTAAAATATCTACAATTACTCATTTTCTTAAAGCTAGGGCTTCACTAATTTACACTAGGTTAGGGTTTTTCTTTTAACTAAATTACCTAATGTAAATAAAATTTATTGTGATTAATTTTTTTTCCAATTCCATATTTGAAATGAAATTTATAGATTTTTTTGTAAAGTATTGCTATTTCAATTTAAGGGAATTCATTAAAATTATCACAATCATACCTAATTTTATCTTAAAAAAAATGATTTAAACCTTTTGAAATTTACTCTGTTATGTCTTCTTTCTCCAACTTTTACTTATTGAATAAACTCTTTTCACTGTTCGCACAAATTTTGCTCTCGTTCACGAAATTGCTCTTGCACTTGTTAAAATTTCGCTTTTGTGATCAAATAAGATAAAATAATGTCTTATAATGTTAAAAAATTTGAGAAGCTGAATGCAATTAATGCACAAACTTTTATAGGTAAGAATTAATGGTTGAAGGTGGGAATTTCAATTTTCCAACTATCTTTTCAATTTAAAATTATCATGTTCAATAATGATTGATTTAATTCACTTTTCATATACAACGAGAATTTTCTAAGTTGAAATTCAACTTCCAATGTCAAGATTTTTTCATCATCATTGGTCTAATTGAAGTCCATCTTACCTTCTTAGCGAGAAATTCACATGTTAATGGAAGCAGGAAATCTTAATAACATGATATATGATATGATAGATATAAACAAATCCATAGAAGGATTTATAAACTGTAGTATTAGACTAAGAAGGGACTCGAGGAAAATGGCCTCACGTCTGCCTACTAATTGGTTTTGCACGAAAGTCTTAAATTTTTTTGACAGAAGTCCATTTTGTGCACAGTTGCTTTTTGTGGCATAAAATTCCTTGGGAGATATTCATTTGTCTTGTCTTTGCATCATCTAACAATATCCCTCAATCCTTCACATTTTGATAAAATTTTACATGCTTTCCTTGAGCTTCTATTTTTTCAGGCAAAGAGGGAGTTAAGGAAATGTTGAGAATCTGGGTTCACAATTACCAGTCATTGTTACACAATTTTTTTTAATAGATAGAATTGATCAATAACCACATCCCATTTGAATCGACTATCATTTCTCATTTGTTAAAGGGTAATATAATGATATTTCAAAAGTTTTAAATCATTTTTATAATTTATACATTATAATCTTATTACAAGACCTTTCAAACAAAATATCTTATATTATTTTTGTCATTACAATGTTCATTTTGAATTTAATACTAATGAACAATTCTTATGAATGTTTTAGGATGCGGTCTCATGAGAGGGGCTTCTCAAGATCTATTTTGAATGAGCAAGGGATCTCATGAAGCAAAAAATAAAATGCTACAAGATTAATTATAATCTTTTCCTCGACAATAGCAACCCTTAGTTTTAAGTTCGAAAATTTAAGCAGGGGCAAATAGGGTGGGGCTGAAAATTACCCCACTAGCTTAGGCTCTTTTTCCACTTGTCAATCATATGGAGTTCTAAATTCCCACCAATTACTATTTTATTTTATTTTATATTTATTTACTTTGTTGAATTGAATATGCACAATAATAAAATTCATGAGACCACCACCTTCCATAAATTTAGCAGCACCCACTAAAATGTTGTAGGAACCCCCTCCATGAACCCACGCTCTTAGAGATTATACCCTCATTTAATGCTAATCCTTATCATAATTATTTTTCCATTAACATCTAGCAATATACATCAATTGATTGAAAGAAACAATAAAATAATGTATATTTAAAAAGGTAAAGATTTGATTGATTTATGTTTTTAAACATATATAAAAATAAATTTGATCATGTACTATTAATTTTCTTAATGTCTAATTGATCAAAGGTTGCTTATCACGTAGTTATGTTCCTTGTTAGCACTTTAAAATTTAAACCCTACAATTCCATCTTATCATTTAAATACAATACCTATGGAGAAAATGGTTATAGTACTCAGAATAATTTTCAAACCTTACCTTAGTATGTTCAGATTTAGATGTTTAAATGTATCAAACCCAAAAATTAACTATAGATATTACATTATTTTTTAATAAAATTCAGCCATTTTAAAGGATTAGGATCCTTAAGCTATGAAACGATAATAATGAATATATTAGGTTTAGGGCTCGTAAGAATCTACACTTGAGAGGCTAGTATTTTTTTTATTGAGGCTCAAACTGTCTTATATATTATTTCTTTTTAGAATTATGACAATGATCTTAGTGAGCATATCAAATTTTAGTTGAGCAATTAGATTTTGGATATCTAACTTAGTTAAGTAATTAAAATTATCATGCTAGGTACGACAAAAATATGAGATTTGTGAGTAGTTAATAATGATCACAAAATCTATTGCCTTATTATTTTTATATATATATTTTTTATATTTTGAATATCTATTAAATTTACCTAAACTCTTCTTAGCATCTTGATATGTCTCATGACATTGTTTGTGCGTAGATTAATTATTTATGTAAAATATTCCTATGCTTTTTTTTTGAGTCCTTATTATAATTTAATTAGTACATAAATAAATATAATTATGCATATTGAAAGGAATAATTAGACAAAGGATCTAGCTTTATGCATAATATAACTTTAGGATATATGAAAGGATCATAAAATAAATAAACAAATAAACAAATAATCTTTCTATGCAAATTAATAGGAATGATGGATTCAAAAAGGATTCCTAAAACCACTAGTATTATTAAGGGTATTAAAATTAAATAAACCCTCAATAAAAGAATAGGTTTACTCATGGTCTAATAATAAGACACCACAACTTGTATTCATTAGGATTTTATTCCTTGATATTCATTTAGAAATATTATCATTAACCAGAGGAGAACACAAATTGTAACCCCAAATTAGGAAATAAGAGGTAACTAGGACTCAACAATTATTATAAATTTCACAAGATAATGATTTAACCTTATAAGGTT
Source organism: Sequoiadendron giganteum (assembly GCA_007115665.2). NCBI lineage: Eukaryota > Viridiplantae > Streptophyta > Pinopsida > Cupressales > Cupressaceae > Sequoiadendron > Sequoiadendron giganteum. The sequence goes on from CM021109.1 coordinate 113,427,199, forward strand.
TAGATACAAAAACATAGTCAAATACCAAATTTAACTCAAGCTAGAAGATAGAGGATGAAAATTGATTAGGACTTGAAAATTTCACAAAGTAACTTAAATTTAATTGATGATTTCCATATATGATAGGGGATATAGTAGAATTATGGACAAGGAAATGTGCCCAGAAAATAAAACTCAAGGACTTACGCATAATCATGATTAAGCGGAAGTTATAAAGTACTAAATTATGGCTAACAAATCCCAAGACTCTAGCAATGGCATTAAAATAGATAAAGCAGGTTAAGATCAAAATCAAATGGGGATAGGGGAAAAAACCCTCAATGAACCTCCATCTAACCTATATAGGGAGGAGACACATCCTCCTTGAATAATGATGTATTAAATAAAGAGTGATTATCTTAATAAATGTTGTAGTAAGACCCTTTTTCGGTTGATATTGATGTATGATCTATATACGTATTGATTTTTTTTTACAAATTTCCTTGAATCCATGTTGATATGGTTAATTTATCTATTTTATGTGTATGATGTTCCCTTCACACAATTACTTCATTGAAAGTGATATAATGTTAGCTCCTTCTATGTAAAGTTGAAATATGAAGAATTTCATTTTCTTAAGTTTTCCTTTCAAGAAAAAATAAAAAATAAAAAATATATGATAGTTATATTAGACCACCTAATCAAGACATGAAACATAAAAACACTGTTTGGTATCAATGGTTATTCTAGCTCGCATTTATAGGTAACACCGTCACACTTGAGTTAACGCATCTATAGCCTAACACATTTACAACAATGACGTTTGTGGCATTATCCCTATATACCTTCAAGGATAAATAAGAGAAATGATTAAAATCCAAGGGATGGGAAATATCCCCTGGATTTTGTTGGGTGAAAACAGTGTAATCAAATTTTCAACAGATTACGTCATCTAGACTTCAGCCACAGCTATGTGAGATATAATCTCTCCTCTCAGAAAGGGGAGGTGCCCTTCTTACTGCTAATTAGAAGCTATAGTAAACTTACAGGAATACTTACAAAATGTACACTGTACTCATGAAATGGGGGGGGGTGTGTTACATTCATAATTCTCTCTTTTTTCGGAGAAGATGTTTACAATGCTTCACGATGAAAAGCTTTAGATCTGATAACTTAAACTTAAACAACAACAGTAATACCAATATTTCTATCTTGTCAAAGCACAACATAGAAATACCAGGTATGATCTATAATAAAAAAAAGCAAAAGGAAAAGGGAAGGCTCACGAAGGCACAAAGTCATTTTGTAGCCTTTTCAATGTTGAATCCGGTAGAAGTATCGTCCGTTGTATTAGAAGCACAAAGTCTTCTTAGATACAATGATTCCTTGAACCGCATGAATGATTACAAGCACAAAGTCTTGTAGATCCTTCAACAAAAAAAAACCTTCAAACATAAACAAATCCAAACGATAAATGCAGCACAAAGTTTACATAAACCACTTGAAGCCCTTTCAATCTCATACACTAGTCACCACCAATATAATCAAAACATAAGACAATCGATTCCAACACAAATTTTGGTGTGCAATCCTCTTCTTTATTGATTAGATCTAGATTCACAATATTGAACACAAAGTTTCAATGCCTGTTTCAAAGGAGCAACACTTCGTTGCAAAATATCAAAAGGTAACTATTACAATAGAGATCCCTCTTATATATAGAAAAGAGGGAAGAGCTAATCTAGGAAATCAATTGAGTAAAAATAGGAAACCCTAACTTTGACTAAGTCAAAGTGTAATTTATCTTCGTGGAATTACATCTCATATTTTCGGTGTAATTACACTTTACAAAAAGACATTTAAGATGTCAAAACGTATTTACAAGATGCATAAAGGGAAGCATCAAAATGTTCAACACTGGGAGATAAAGAATCTTCATGGTTCCTTGCTTGGGCACGAAGTCTTTATACTTCTTCTTAGTCTCCTGCATGAAATTTTCATCCGAGCTGATTATGTAATCAACAAGGGTGTGAACTCTTGTGATCGACCTTCTGGCGGATGAATGGATTTTCTTGCACCTATGAAGATGCATCTTGAGATTATCAAGTGTCAGCTGTATATTGCAAATGACATGTATTGAGGCTTTTGAAAAACTGGCATCCTCAACTTACAACATGATGACTTCTTTATAGATCTGGGATAGTTCACTGGATCAAAAAATGTCACCTTCGAGATCACTTGATGAAATTTGGAAAGAAATTGCAAGGGTGGTGAATCAACAGGCGTTAGCAGAAAAATTAGCATTGGGAATCGTGAAGAAAACAAATGATGTTGAACAATTGTGAAAAGAGGAACTAGGTACGAAAAACAATGTGGGAGTGGAGAAACATGATCCAGAGCGAAAATGGAGTGATTTGGAAGTATTTAAGGTAAAAACTGTCAAAAGTGTAATGGCGCTGAAAATCAGTTCCCTTGCACTTTAGGAGAATGTTCTTAGGTGCAATGGTGCTAAAAATTAGCGCCCTTGCACTTTATGTGTGAGTTTGACAAAAAAATATGTCAGGGCGCTGAAAATTAGCACCTTGGCACTTGGGCTCAACACTTAGTGAAAAACTGGGAAAAGTGCACCTGAGTCAAAAATCACCGCCTTGGTCATTTTTGACTAAGTCTGGAAAAAGTGCACTTGAGTCAAAAATCACCGCCCTGGTCATTTTTTATTAAGTCTGGAAAAAAGTGCACTTGAGTCAAAAATCACCGCCCTAGTCATTTTTGACTAAGTCTGGAAAAAGTGCACAAGCGCTAAAAATCACCACTTGTGCACCAATTTAAAAAATTGGGAGAAGTGCAATATAAACAAAAATCACTGCCCAGGACTTAAAATGGCTAAGTATGGAACTTGGTGTAAGGGCGCTAAAAATCAGCGCTCTTGCACCAAGTCATCATTTCACTTAGGTGCAGTGGCGCTAAAAACCTCGCCCTTGCACTTTCAACACTTAGAAAATTTTGTATGGAGACTTGGTGTAGGGGCACTAAAAATCAGCGCCCTTGCACCAAGCTAACATTTCACTTAGGTGCAGTGGCGCTAGAAAACCCCGCCCTTGCACTTTCAACACTTAGAATTTTTTTTGAAAATGTTAGAGCACTTTTTTCCAGAACATTTGTACTTTTCACAATTTTGTGAAGTATGAACAATGAGTGTTCATGAAGATACTCGTTTCGAAGGTCTTCACGAGACGAACACAAAGGGATGCTCAAACGGACTATCTGAGACTTTGGAACACATTTTGAGGTGGATCAAAAATTACTTCATTTTGTATTCTTGAACATCACAAACCTATGAAACATACAAGTTTCGTATGGGGTTATCCATAGAACGAGCACTGCTAGTTTCTGTGATAAAAACTGGCTCCTGTTGGGGATCTTTCTTCAATCGTTCTTTCAAATGAATGAAGGAAGAAGAACTCTAGAATTCAAGTGCCTTTATCCATTGGGAAATAGAGTCGAGCATGACTGACACAAAGAAAATCTACGAAAACAAGAAGCAAACTTATGCAAATGCACTTATTGAAAAGGTAAAAACCTACCTAATTAAAACTAGCCATCAATAAAATCTTCTCAAATGAAACCATTCACAGGTTCAACAAAATAGCTGCCTTTCTTCAACATCTTGCAATGCCTTACATAATCATTAGCAGCTAGATGTAGATGAAGTTGAGGCATTGTTTCTTGAAAGAGATGAACATGTTCAACTACCTTTGAAAATATATCAAATATACTGCTGCTCTAAAATGAATCATTGAATTCAGACTGATCCTACACATCTACAAATACATCTTTAGTTGCATTCTCAAGTTTATCTTCACACCCAGGTACAAGTGGAACCTTTGTCTTCCCATTGGCCTCCAACCAAGAAATATGTCTTTTGGTACATCCCCTCGATCGGACAAAGATTGAATGCTCCTTATTAGTTGCTACTTGAACAACCGATTTATCAGCCATGGCAACCTCATGCTGATCAGAATGATCTCCTTCATGTGTTTCAGATGAAGATATGACTGCACTGCAAACTTCAGTATGTTGTTCGCCATCTTTGGACTTGGGAAAATCTAAATTATTAATAAGAAGATCCTCATCATGCCTTTGGGAAGTTCTTTTATGCAACATGTGTTCAAGCTCATGACCTTGAAACACAAAATCATTCTCTTCAACTTGACGGAGACCTTCGTGCATGTCCATCTTTTCAGATCTCAAAATAAGATTGTCTTCATCCAGTTGAACTTCAGAAAAATGACTTTCATCTTTCTGCTTTCCATCAATGGCTATCTGAGACTACATAAACCAAAAATGGGAGTCGCCAGCTATGTCTGCTTCCTTTTCTTGGAAGAGAATATCGAGATCACTTGTATTGGAGTCAGGATGCTTCACTACTTCTTTTACTAATGGTACCTCAAGAGCAAGCCTCTTCAGAGGTGAAGATAACATGTGTTGATTCCCAACAACAAAATTATGAGCTAGCTTCTTTTTGAGGACAAGTAGCTCATACAACCCTTTGCACCATAGGATTTGTCCCTGTGATGGAAGAAAATAACTCCAAAGAAGAGATTTCTTCATATTTATTTGATTCAATTTTTATTTGCCCAACATGAATGAGATCATCTTCAATTTTTTTCGCCAAGGTCTGTACAATTGCAAGAGTAGTTGGGGCCGCTCTTCTCAATAGGAAACCAACTTCGGGCACTTGAGCATTTACAAAGAAAATTTTCAAATTCTCAATTTTAGGTTGAGCAACAATTGGAATTCTTCGTGTCAATTTGTTGAAGTGGGCAATGAACTCGCACATAGGCATGTGAGATTCCTTCTTCAACTGGGTGAGATAAGCCAAAAAAGCATGAGCATCTTCAAGAGGTTTGAACCTTGCTTCAAAATTGACTATGAGAGTTGCCCAGTTTGTGATGGTACGTGGCACCAGATGATAAAACCAATCTGTAGCAACACCTTGGAGATCCTCCACAAATAACCTTACGAATACATCTTCATGTTCAACACCAAGAACTCCACAAGCGATGTAGAAAGCAACAACCTGCTCATCAGGATGTTGTTGTCCATCACCAAAAATATTGGGAAAGTTCTTCCGTGAGCCTTCAGGAAGAACATGTTGGGGTAGAGCTAGATTCAACAGACCAAAAGTATTTCCCCAAGGACCTTGAGCAGCCATTTGCATGTCCTTGGTGAAATCTTGAAAAAATTACAAGAAAATAAATTACAATGAGAAAGGACATGGACATACTTCAAACAAAAACGCGAGGCTTTTGAATGCGTATCGTATCCCCAGTGGAGTAGCCATGTACGCAAAATGGATTTTTTTAGGTTAACAGTTGAACAAATCAGGGCCCTCCATATAGCTGATTTTCTTGAAGATTTCACAGATCCAGGAGACGTCCTCAATTCTGCCTATGATGAGGATAATATCACCGGGAAGCCTTTGCCTCCAGTACAATGGTCCAAAAAAGAATGTACTTACATGAGGGAAAGGCTAGCCCCTATCCTACACAAAACAACAGAATGGCTTCACAAGCATGGCCATCAGATGAAAGCCTTCAAGAGAAATTTCGAAGGTGAGCTTCCCAAAGGAAAACCCAATCCACGGCCAGAATCTTGCACCAAAGAAAAACAGGCCGCGATTCCCTCTTCATCTCCAAAAGGGCCAAGGATCAAGTTCACTGTGGGGAAAAATACTCCACAGACCACTAAAATATGAGAAACAAGGGCTACCACATCTCATGTAGAAGAGAAGGAGCTTGTTTCCGAGGAATTATCTTTAGATGAGGAAGGATGAGATACAAAGTTTGAATCTGAAGAATCAAGCAGATACGATACGCATTCAAAAGCCTCACGTTTTTGTTTGAAGTATGCCCATGTCCTTTCTCATTGTAATTTTTTCAAGATTTCACCAAGGACATGTAAATGGCTGCTCAAGGTCCTTGGGGAAATGCTTTTGGTCTATTGAGTCTAGCTCTACCCCTACATGCTCTTCCTGAAGGCTCATGGAAGAACTTTCCCAAGTTTTTTGGTGATGGACAACAAAATCCTGATGAGCACGTTGTTGATTTCTACATCGCTTGTGGAGCTCATGGTGTTGAACACGAAGATGTATCTGTAAGGTTGTTTGTGGAGGCTCTCCAAGGTGTTGCTGCAGATTGGTTTTATCATTTGGCGCCACATACCATCACAAACTGGGAAAATATCATAGTCAAGTTTGAAGCAAGGTTCAAACCTCCTGAAGACACTCATGCTTTGTTGGCTCAGCTCACCCAGTTGAAGAAGGAATCTCACATGCCTATGCACGAGTTCATTGCCCACTTCAACAAATTGACATGAAGAATTCCAATTGTTGCTAAACCTGTAGCTAAGAATTTGAAATGTTTCTTTGTAAATGCTCAAGTGCCCGAAGTTGGTTTCCTATTGAGAAGAGCGGCCCCAACTACTTTTGCAATTGTACAGACCTTGGTGACAAAAAATTAAGATGATCTCATTCTTGCTGGGAAAATAAAAATTAAATCAAATGAAGAAGAAGAGAAATCCGCAGAAGAGGTTGAGGAATACCAAGAGGATGAGCAAATTTTGTCCTCTCCTCAAAATGAAACCGAAGAGATCCCAGTATCTTCACCTCCTCGCACTCCTTCAATTCCTAAATCTTCACCTCCTCCCATTCCTTCTTCTCCTCTTCCTATCATAGTTACAGGAGTAGAAGATGTTTCTTCCCCATCAGTAGTGTCAACGGTGTTGGTTTCTTCTACAATTGATTGAACAAAAAATATCAATGTTCTATCTAGTTCGCCAGTTTGTCTCCCTAGTTTGTCATCTCTGTCTTTTGACATTTCTTCAGAGGTTGAATTTAACAGATTCATGAATGAATCTTTGCAGAGTCAGCTTGGTGTGTAGACAACTTAGCCCTTAATTACTATAATGACACCCATAGTTACTATCTCAGCTATTCCTCAAGGAGCCCCTGTAGCTAAGGAATTAGCGGTAACAGGAGATGTCTATACTTCTTCACTCCCTCCTTGGTTGGTGTCGCAGGTTCCTAAGTGCAAGAAGCAGATGATCTCCCCTGATGAGCTAGACCTGGAAGAAATACCTCCCCCCAAGATCAAGGAAAAGAAAAAGGCTAAGGTGTTGTCAAGACTCCTTGTTGATAAAGTTGGCCAAAACTTTGTTGAGGTAGGTTTTCCTCCACAACCAAAGGGAGATGTAAGTATGGAAGATTATACTGTACAAATAATACAGCTTGGGAAGGTAACCAATGAAAGTGCTAAAGCAGAGGCCTAAGTAGTATTGGATGCCCTTGCAGGAAGGCTTGACAAGATGGAGCAAGCTAAGAATCTATACAAGGAGAAGGTTGGACGCTATGCCACCATCTTTAGAAACAAAGCAGGATCTTCAATGGGTGATGCCCAATTTATGACCTTGGTGAATGTCGAAGAACCAGCTGTACAAAAGGTAGAAAAGCTTGCAGCCAAGGGGAAAGTCTTGAATGAGTTCATTGAAGAGATCATAGATCATGGGACACAAGTCATCACCACCACAAGTGAGAAGAAAATACAAATACCCTAGCTACAAATTGAGCTTAATAAAGAGGAAGGATCACTTGTGAAGGATTTACATGAGATGGAAAGGTCCTTATCATTATGGCTGAAAATAAAAGAATCCAAGATCAAAAAATTGGTAAAGAATGGAGTAATACCTGACAAGGAGAAATATGTGGAGGTGAAAGAATCACTCAAACATAAAATCCAGGTATTAAAGTTTTTGATTGATGAAATTCACCAGGTACAGGAGGATGTAGAAGGTTACCGGGTTCTCCTGGTAAATGGGATGGAAGAGTTTCCAGGTGATCTCCTTGATGATGAGCATGCCTTTCTTCCTCTCAGCAAGATTATTCAAGTGTATAAATAGGCCTTCATGAAGCTCGTGGATGATAAAGGTTTTTCCAAAAACACCATGCACATTGTATGTGATCTGCGACTTTCACTTGATTGTTTCAAGGCTCATCTTCAAAGGTGTAAAAAGTTTTCTTCATCTGCAAAGAAGATGATTACCAAAATACAAATGCTGGTGGATTATACAGCCGAGCTAGAAAAAACTTTCCTACAAGAGACGACAAAGAAATATGAAGACTTCCGTGCCCAGTGCAAAGAACAATAGTCTTCTTTTTGTCTCCAGTGTTCGCCAGTTTTGGTGTCCCCTACTTTGCACATTGTAAATAGTTTTTGACATCTTAGATGTCTTTTTGTAAAATGTAATTTCACCAAAAATATGAGGTGCGATTACGTAGAAATAAATTACACTCAGTTAGATTAGGGTTTCCTATTTTTACTCATCTGATTTCCTAATTTTGCTCTTCCCTCTTTTCTATAAATAAGAGGGATTTCTTTTGTAATAGTTACCTTTTGATATTTTTTCAACGAAGTTTTTCTCTTTTGAAACAAGCATTGAGACTATGTGTTCAATATTGTGAATTCAAATCTAATCAATAAAGAAGAGGATTGCATACCAGACTTTGTGTTGGAATCGATTGTCTTGTGTGTTGATTATATCAATAGTGACTAGTGTATGAGATTGAAAGGGCTTCAAGTGGTTGATGTAAACTTTGTGTTACATTTATCATTTGGATTTATTTATGTTTGAAGGTTTTTGTTGAAGGATCTATAAGCCTTTGTGCTTGTAATCATTCATGTTGTTCGAGGAATCGTTGTATCTAAGAAGACTTTGTGCTTCTAATACAACAAATGATACTTCTACCAAATTCAACATTGAAAAGGCTATGAAACGACTTTGTGCCTTCGTGAGCCTTCCCTTTTCCTTTTCATTTTCATTTTTGATATTATAGATCATACATGGTATTTATACGCTGTGCTTTGACAAGATAGAAATATCAACAGTATTGTTGTTGTTTAAGTTTAAGTTATCAGATCTAAAGCTTTTCATCGTGAAGCATTATAAACATCTTCTCTGAAAAAAGAGAGAAGTATGAATGTAACACACCCCCCCCATTTCATGAGTACAGTGTACATTTTGTAAGTATTCCTTTAAGTTTACTATAGCTTGTAATTAGCAGTTAGAAGGGTGCCTCCCCTTTCTGAGAGGAGAGATTATATCTCACATAGCTATGGCTGAAGTCTAGATGGCGTAATTTGTTGAAAAGTTGATTACACTATTTTCACCCAACAAATTTCTAACTAAAAAGATAAATGTAATAAATGAAAAGGTGTTAGCACAAATAATAGAAACCCCATGTGCGATTTTATGGGGTGTGTATAATTTGGTTAGATTTATATTTACTTCCTTGATTTACGAAAACTATTTGTTATAATTATTACCTATTTTTCGCCACCAGCTCAAACAGGTAGAGCGGAATTGCAAATTCAGGCTAAAAGGTATACAAGATGTTTAAAAAATTTCTACTAAAGTATTCATATTATGCATTGCTTCATAACAATGTATATTTCATGATATTATGCAAAAAAACTTCAAATGATATCACAAGTTTGCATAATGTTTGTTGTTTTATTCATAATGTGTGAACCAGAATCCCACACAAGCCGTGGGAGTAACTCATTATTTGATTTTTTATAATCAAGAAAAAGATGCATGAGTAAAAGCAAAATATACAACTGAGAATAGCGAAAGCATAGGGTAGAAAGTGATTCATCATTTTTTGGAATGACAAATCATTGATAGTTGAGGTTCTCAGTTGTGACGCCAGCTCCAGTTCCAGCTCCGTTTCTATTTTTAGCTCCAACTCCGTGTACCTACAAGTTTGAAGGAAATGTTGTTAGAGCAATGCGGATCAAATCCTATCATATGCCTGTGCTACTAACAGAAATATATGATATAGTTGATCAGGCGTCTATCAGATGATTACGAAAATTCAGACAAACATATGGAGAAAGGCGGAAAAATTCAGCTTCTTTTATTTTGCTAACATGTTTGTTCACTGTGTAGGAACATGTGCATTGTGTACGAGATCATCTTATCGGATATGTGGAGTAAGATAGGCTCCCACAAGGGTTGAGCTTGACATATCAGGAAGGACACACTCTCAAGTTACATACGAGAGTTCATTAATATTGTCAAAATAGTCAAAGGAAAGTTGCTGAAACAAAGAAATTGATGTAAAAGCAACCCTTTTTTGAATTTATTACTCTGTTTCAGCTCCACTTTATTTTTCCACATTACATTTAAATGAAGTATAGAGCCTCTTTACACTAAAGAGAAAGGAAACAAAGCATCAAGCATCAAGCTATCTCATGAGGTTTTGGGTATTCAATACAGTTTTCATCTTGCTGAAACATAGCAATAGATCTTTCTAGAATGGCATAAGTGATTATATTGATACTTTATTGAAAAATCCAGAGCCATACAAAGAGGAGATAGTGAAAAAATGAGTTCATGATCCTATATTCTTCGAATATGTAGTCAACATTCAATCAGTGCACGATCATAAGGATGATCAAGTCTCAAATTTATCAAAGTGGTCATGTACAATGGAGGAGAAATCTCAAAGTTAAATCACATAGCCTTCCACAGAGGTAAATATAGTGGGATTATGACAGTCCGATTCAGGTTACAGTAAGACAACTACTACAAAGCCTATAAATGTGGAATAAGATAGTACAAAATCAAAGGTGCCATAATTTTTAAGGTGATGATGCTAAAGGAAAGATGGCTTTGTGCTCATATACTTTTGCACTAACAATGTTGTCATATACAATGGAGGAAACAATAATCAAAATCTTCACAAGTCAAAGCATCAAAATCACATGTTCATAAGGGTCACTATAAATCTTATTTTGACTTGAAAGGAAATAATGATTTTGCAGGTGGATCAACATTATATTTGAAACAAGCGATACCAGTTTTCAGTAATGAAGTAATATAGTCAAAGCAAAGTTTTTCACATTCAAAGAGACAAATAGAGTAGCACAAAAGTACAATCCAATGGATATCATACAACTACCAGTTTTGGGTAGCTTTTTACATTGAAAGCAAAGATTCACAAAGGATGTATTATGTTCTTTAAAAATTAGTAAAGAAATTCATATTATAGTCTACAGAAAAGATAAAAGGAGATGCAAGCAATCCATCAGAAAACAAACAATTATGGCTTGGGGAATAGTTTTACAACTTTTTAAGGTTGTTTACATCATGGTGAGCATTGAAATATCAACAAGTTGTATGATATATTATAAATCAAAATCCATGAACTTAATGAAGTCACAACAGAGATGTACAGTTGAAGCAATTCAAAGAGGCAAGATAACAGCCATAGGAAGACAAATGCTTGAGAACAATTTCAATAGTTAAGAACACAGTGACTGTCAAAAGTGGTTACGAGCTGAAGTTATTAAATAATCTCTTGTCAATAGCTATCAACAGGAATGATAGTCGCGACTTGTCATGAAAGGAAGGAAAACACGGGGTTTACCAGTTAAAGAGAGATGCACCAACATAAAACAAATAGAAGGCCGCTTTCAACACTTCCTAAGGCTCGAACTAGAGTTCCAGTGGCGGCCCTGAGGTATGAGAAAGGCATAGATTGAATAAAATCCTAAGAATGAAAATACCCAGACAGTAAACTCAAGGTCGTGGGTGTCAGATATGGAGGGAATTCAGTAAAAAGGATACAAGTGGAGCTACAGATTTACTTTCGGTGTTCACTTAGAATACAAAATTCACAGAGGGTTTCAAGCTTAAGTACCTAGAAATCAAGAACAAATAGATTCTTTGAAGTATGACTAGCTTTTATTTTATTTGCATACAGAAAAATAAAGGAACTCACCATTTTTTCCTGCTAGAGGTTAAGTGTCATGGCCAAGCATTCACTAAGCACCATAATACAGCTCGAGCCTAGTATATCAATGGCGGCTAGCAAAACAAGTTTTCATGCCATTAAACAAAAGCCCAGAAGGTGAACAGGCTGCAGCCAAGTCACTCTGGTTTTCCATCGCCAAGGGATCAAATACAGAAATGGTAGTTTTGTGCCCTTAGTATGCATAGACCAAGCCTTAGAACAAGAAAAATAGAGCACATGATCGCATCCAAGTGAAGTAATGGTGATCACAGGAAAGCAAAAAAGTGTCAAAAACAAAGAAATGATACAGGAAAGCAAAGCCTGCGGCCTTCTGGTTCAGAGAATGTTTCAATACATAGAGAAAAGATGAGTTACAGATGCCATAATACTATCAGGAATCACTTACCTGATATGTAGATATGGAGTCGGCCAGTCTGGAGAGTAAATGTTGCAGATTTCGAACCCAGGAAAATTTTCACCATGGTGGCGCTGTTTTCTTAGAAAGAGTTTTTGGCCAGATTGTCAAAGAAAGGAGAATGATAAGGATTAGGGTTTGGCCAAGTAAACTTAGGTATAGGTTTGACTAGGCGCATACAACCTAAAGTATTCAAGCGTATGGAGGCCGAAAGGTGAAAGCCATTAAGTCAAAAATTTATCAAAGTGGCCAACCATTATAATGGAGATTATTAATGCCTTTAATTCAAGTATTGCATGGTTCTTGTGAAAGCATAAGGGTCGCATAATATTTTGCATGACTTTACAATTTGCATTACAATTGTAATTAGATAATAAAGTATTTGGTTTAATTACTTTATTATTTTTTATGAGTTATAAGGTCAAAAGGGTAGTGGTTATAAATATTAAAGTAATTAATTTAATTACTTTATTATTATGTCACAATCATTTTTGCAAAGTATAAAATCATGCAAAGTTGGTGAGTCAAGCTAGATATGGCCATTTGGAGCTTTTTAGACAAAGATGGAGTTTCATTTTTGCATGGGTGGATTGATACAAACGGGGAGACTTTTGCATGCTTTGGCCCACGTTTTTAGGGATTTGCAGTTCAGTTGGAATAGTGCATGTATCAGTTATGACTTGGCAGTAAGTTTGAGCTTGAGTGGACTTGTTTTTGCATGGATTTGGGCCTCCTTTTTAGAGATATTTTCTTCTGCTTGGAATTGGCTTTGGAGTTATCACCCTTTCTTAGAGTTGGACTTTCAGTTCTTTTTTATATGCCTTTTGGAAAGGCTTTTGTATATATTGAAAAACTTATTTGTTTTTAGTTAGTTCTTATTTTTCTCCTTTGCACTCTGCAAAGCGAATGATTTGTAACTCAACAGTTTTTTCTAGATTAATATAGTAGCAAGTTTACAGGTTATGTTAGTGTATTTTGTGCAGAGTTTTTCCTTCTGTTATCATTGTGAACCAAGTATTATCCTTCTTAGATTTGGGTGTTGTGTCTTATAAATGTTCTTGATGCAAATTTACCGTGTTTTATATCGAAACCTTTAAATTTTTGTCACATTTATGAATGCATGTGCACAGAAAAACATACTTAGTTGCAGGTCAAAGATTGTGCTCATGATATACTCATTCCTTTAAGTTGTGAAAGTTTTTCCTTCATAAAGAATGAATTTTCGAGCCTTTTTCTGAATCATTTATGCACTTAAGTTATTCAATTCGAGTTGTGAAAATAGGCTCATGAAGAATTATTTGTGAGATAAATCTGTTGTCTTAAATTCCATTTAGGTGTATTACTGTAGTTAAAGTTTTACAACTTAGGTTTCAGGTTAAATCTTTTATCCTTTTTCCCAGAAATTTACCAACATATTAATCAAAAAAATCCATAGGAAACAACCTAGAATCTGGAGGTCTAATTCCTCATAGGATACCCACAACCTGGAATTAGTTCCAATGTGTCAACAGATTGCTAAAATTCAATATTTCAGCATACGGGTGCAATCTGTTTGACAACAATAATATTTGAAACATGGGTCAAGGGTGACATTGTTCATAGGATTAGAACTTAGATGGAATTAGGAAAAGAAGAAATCATCATGATGACCAATTTATTTATGTGTTTCCCTTCATGGGTAGTATCCACAAAGGAACTATTTATGGAAAAGAGCCCTAGAAAGGGTTGTATGCCCACATAAAAAGTTCACACGAAACCTAGAATAGAAAATAGAACAACATATTTTATTTCTTGATCCCATTTGGAAGCAAGGTATGTAGGCACTTTGGGAAATGGAGGATGTTCCTAGTTCTTATGTGTTCAGGGATGGGGTTTAGGGTGGGATTAAGAAATGTAATTTGGATAAATTTAGAAAACCCATTGTTCAAGAGATTACTAAGATAAAATATATTCAAATTACTTGAAAGAATCTTGGATGGGTTGTTTGATTTCCCTAAGGATTTAGGCCAAGTTTTGAGGCTGGATTCAAGAATTTGTATATTAAATTACATACCTTGAATGATGGCAACCTCAATACACTCCCAATAGGAAAGTTTTATCTTCAAGGAAGTAGCTCAAGATTGGTTAGTTTTGATGAGTCTAAGACTCTAGTTAGATCATATACCTATCTTTAAGATAGATGCCTAACCCATTTGGGTGGATACCTATTAAAAATGGATGGATAGATAGATACATTTCCCATATGGATAAAATAATAAGCTATATGGTTGGATGTTGTCCCGAATTGGATAAATATATGTATCTTGTATGGATAGAATTACTTGACTATACTTATGAATAAACACTTATTAAGTTAAAAAATTCAGTGGAGTTTTGGTTTAATTTTTTTGGTTTGTTACATAATTTCTCCCTCCTCTTCTATTTGTACATCTCATTCATGGTTAATTTATATGCCAATATTTATCCATTTTCATGTATATTATTTTACTTGTTATGTTTTTTAAATTCATATGTAAGAGCATGCGATTTCTTGTTCATGGCTTGATTTGGTACTAGTATTTAATCCAACTATTCAAACAATTTCTACAATAAATACATATAATATATTATATATAAATATATTTTTATATATGTATATATAATGTTTGGTAAATATAAATTTTTATATGAATTTAGAATAATTTATTAAGTGAACTATATAATAAATAAATAACACAAAATTTAAATAACCATATGAATTTATATTATAATTGACTCATCAAAAATAAATCATGCTATTATTCTCACTAACCAAATTATTAACCCCTCCAACCTTATGGTATACAATCTAAATGTATTTTATT
This sequence comes from Sequoiadendron giganteum, assembly GCA_007115665.2. Lineage (NCBI taxonomy): Eukaryota > Viridiplantae > Streptophyta > Pinopsida > Cupressales > Cupressaceae > Sequoiadendron > Sequoiadendron giganteum. The sequence continues at coordinate 113,442,290 of CM021109.1, forward strand.
GAATAATATTTTGAATGGGACCCTAGTTGAATCTAACTCAAAGTTTTTATCTTGTTAGGGACTAGTTGTAACATGATCTAGAGAAATTTCTTGAGGATTTTGCATAGCACTATTGAGTTTCAATATTTATTTTCAAATATTGAATAGGTTATTCTCTATTAAATTATTTTCTTGACACCTATAGAACCATTAAATTAACTTAATGTAGATGCATCTAGTCAGATTCAATATAACTTGTAAACTCACTTGGATTATAAGTAACCCCCGAGACGTCTTAAAATCATGACCATGCAATTTATCGCTCCCTATTTCTCCCTCCCCCTGTCTCTCTTTCCCTATCTACTTATCTCTATCTCTCTCTCCCTCTCTACTTCCCCTCCCTCCTCCCCTCTCTCTATCTCCCTCTCTACTATTTATCTCACCTCTCTCTCCCTCCCTACTTCTCCCTCCCTCATACCCATCTCTCACTTTCCTTCCATCTCTACTTCTATCTATCTCACCTATCTCTCCCTCCTCACACTCTCTCTCTCCTTCCCTATCTACTCTCTCTCTCTCTCCCTAGAGATAGAATGAGGAAGGGAAAGAGAGAGGTGAGATAGAGAGGTAAAGAGAGAGAAAGATATGTAGAGAATGTAAGGAGTGATAGATGGAGAGGTAGGTAGAGAGAGGGAGAGGGGAGATAGAAGTAGAGAGAAAATGAGAGATGGAGAGAGAGGAGTAGAGATAAGGAGAAGGGGAGACAAAGGGAGAGGTAGGGAGGGAGAGAGAGGTGAGATAGAGAGTAACACAGATATAGGTAGGTAGAGAGTGGGAGAGAGAGAGAGGGTAGGAGGGAGGCTAAGGGAGAGGGAGAGAGAGAGGTGGGAGGGAGAGTTAGAGATAGAGGGGGGAGGTAGGTAGAAAGAGGGAGAGGAGGGATAGAGAGAAGTAGAGAGGTAATGAGGGAGGGAGGGAGAGAGAGGTGAGATACAAATGAATATAGAGAGAGTGGTGGGGAGTGATGGATAGAGAGGTAGGTAGAGAGAGGGAGTGGGAAGATAGAGATAAGTAGAGAGGGAAGGAGAGAGGGAGGGAGAGGTATGGGGGAGAGAGATGGAGGTGAGAGAGAGGTGAGGTAAAGAGCATTAGAGAGAGTGGTTGGGAGTGATGGAGGGAGAGGGGAGAAAGAGAGAAGTAGAGAGGGAGGGAGAGATAAAGAGGAGAGAGAGAGAGAGAGAGAGAGAGAGAGAGAGAGAGAGAGAGAGAGAGAGAGAGAGAGAGAGAGAGAGAGAGAGAGAGAGAGAGAGAGAAGAAAGGTGAGATATAATTAAAGGGGGAAGATAAAGAAAGGTGAGATATAATTAGAGGGAGGTGATAAAGAGAAGTAAAGAGGGAAGGATAGAGGGAGGGAGGGAGAGAGAGAAGTTAGATAGAGAGAATTAGAGAGAGAGGGAAAGAGGGATGGATAGAGAGAGAGGTGGGGGGAGAGATGTCAAATAGAGAGAATTAGAGAGGGAAGGAAAGAGAGTGAGAGAGAGGTGAGATAGAGAGAAGTAGACATAGATAGAGAGAGAGGTAGAAGGAGAGGGAGAGGGGAGATATCAAGATGTAGAGAGGGAAGGAGGGAGGGAGATAGAGAGAAGTAGATAGGGAAAGAGGGATGGAGGGAGGGAGGGAGAGAGAAGTGAGATAGAGAGAATGAGAGGGAGAGAGAGAGGGAGGGACAGAGGGACGGAGGGAAGGAGGGAGGGAGGGAAAGAGAAGTGAGATAGAGAGAATGAGAGCAGGAGAGAGAGAGGGAGAGAGAGATGGATAAGTAGATAGGTAATTATTGAGCTCAAGGGATAGATAATTAGATAAAGGGATGACTATAGTTTGTGAAAGAGAGGTCTAGAGTGTAAGGGATAACAATGAGTGAGGTAGAGAGAGAAAGATGATACAACTATGATTACTAAAAATTGACCTCTTGATTACTAAAATTTGACATGTTGATTACTAATAATATTAAGCTATCTCTTAGATATCTAACCATGTAATTATTTTCATGTTTTGATTATGGTAATATTTTCATCTTTAATCTCTTTTGTTAGTGTATTCAAGTTTTTTTTCAAAATCCAATGTGTGGTATTTTTCACTTTATTTTTTAACCATTCATCAAAATTTCAAATAAGTCACTTATTTAGAAGCTAGAAGCCATTCTACACATATTAAATTTTTTATTTTCCATTAGTTTTTAAAATTTATAGGGAGGAGCACGCTCAATTTTCTATTTTTCAAAATTTGTCCACTTTGAAAATTAGTAAAATAACATATATTCATTCATAAAAAAGGGAAAAAAAATGGGGATAAACTACACGGTGTTAGCTAATTTCTTATTGAAGCAATTTTTAAAATATTGAAAAAGAGTTAACATTTTTAGGGGGCCACACTAGAAACTATGTTATTTTTAGGGGGGCCACACTAAACGCTATGTTATGTTTTATAAAAAAAAATAGGACCAATTTGTGTGGCCCCCTTTTTGAACCCCTTAATCTCTACCATTTAAAATACAATAGTAGTTTAAAAAGTAGATTCAAAGCACTAAGACTTTTGAGTGTAACTATCTTCATATTTTGAGTGTAACTATCTTCAATTTCTCATCCAAGCTCAGTATTTCCTTATTTGAAAAAAAAAATGGCCTCTTAATACCCCTTTTTGGTCACCCATATTTTTGCACTTACCCCTAGTCTACAAGTATTTCTAGAATTTTTTTCTCCTTGGGCATTGTAAACATCTCTTCGAAGAAATTTCTCTTTTATAGATGCACTACGAAAAAGTGCCACTCTAGTATATCATTTTTGGGGATTTTGCACATCCTATTATGTCTTTTTGTACTTGCACTATGTTATAAAGTGCCAGGCGGGTTGTGTAGCGCCTTGTTTTTTTCATCACACCTTTTTCAAATGAATGTCCCTCCATGATGATGTCGAATCCTTGCGATTCTTGCTTCATGTGTGTGTCTTGGTTTGCACATCCTTTTTTAGTTATAGGTACTCTTTTATGCACATTCAAATATTTCTTCTCCTTCATGCATTGCTTGGTGACACATCATTTTAGTGGACCTATCTTTCCTCTCCCTCATCAACATTATGGGGGGTTTCTACTGTTGGTGCTAATTCTTCTTTGGTTTTGCATTGGAGTGATCTATGTATCTAGTTTTTTCTCCTATGTACTAGGCAGATGTAGCGATTAGTTACTCATGCATTTTGGTGAGATGGAGAACTTACCATATAGGCACTCTTTTATTCCTATTTCTAGAGCTGAACTTCCATTTTCACTTGATCAATATTCTTCAAGCTATTGGTACCTCTATTTTTGAATCACATCTTGCATGGTTGAGTAGTTTTGTTGGGTCACTCATGTAAATTTATGTACCATTTGTATCTTCATCTACTAGATGTTTGAATTTGTTTTCTATCTAATCATTTATCAATTAGTGTTGTTAGGGGCACTCATGCAAATTCTTTTCTTAGTGATCCTTATCATCTATTTCAAAGGAGGTTCTTCATTGTAGCACTATAGAAATCATCTTTCAACAATTGTCTACAACTTCTTCATGCTTTAGAGATGTTCCTTCATGGGAACCTTATTCTTTTTGGTATATTGGTTTGGATGCTTCTTAGTCATTCATTCACCTTTCTCTCTTTTGAAGAGGAATTTTTCGCATGAAGTTTTTTCCCTTTCTTTAGTTATGAAACATTAGATTACTTGTACATGGGTACCTCATTAGGCCTTGTTGCCAAGACTCATTCATGCTTTCTTTGCTTCTTATACATTCACTTTTATAGTTTTTTAGCTACTCCCTTAGTTACACTTGAGGGGGGTTTGTTTGAGTAATAATTTATTAGCTAATAATTAATTAATATTTAATTTATTAGCTAATAATTAATTAATATTTAATTTATTAGCTAATTAATTAATTAATTATTAGGCTAATTTCACTATATGCACTTAATTTGAACTTAGGACTGTTTTTTTTCTTTTTTTAGATTGAACTATTATTAGATCATTATGTCTCATGACATAGGATGTCGACACTTGCCATGATCTAATCCACTTCCCATTTAGTTTTTTCTCTTATAAACATTCTCCTTCTTTGTATTATTCAATTTTGTAAGTTCTTTTTGATGAAATAACAAATTATTATTTTCAACTCTCGTGCATGGAAGGTGTTAGATTATTTATTGTTTGATCCTTCTTTGTGTGTGTTTCATAATTTTAACAATAAGAATGTTCATAACATAACTATGGACATAAAGTTATCAACTTGGTGATCATAAAATTAACATAAAGTGGTATAATAAATAGTCTATGTAGGATGGGTCTCATATTAAATTGAGAAAACCATCATGTATTTTTATAATATATATTTATATAATTTTAAAAGGGGTTGAATTTGATCTTTTGAGTTTTAAAAGGGGAAACAAAATCATCATCTTATAAATTGTGAGCATAGAACTATCAATATATTGTTTAAGGAGATCGATTTCATTTGAATAAGACTAGGTATTAGATGAATTTAGGTAAACAATTATTGGTCATGATAACCAAATACTTTTGAATGTTCTCGTTTATGGGTAGTAGTTGTAGAGGAACAATTTGAGAAAAAAAACTTAGAAAGGGATAAGTACCCACATAAACAATTCAAATCAAATATAGATTAAAAAATAGGACTACATATATATTACACATTGATCCCATTTGGAAATTTTGTACATGTAGGTAGTTTGGTGAACAAAGGAGGTTCTTAATATGTAAGTGTTTGGGTATTGGGTTTAGGGAGTATTAGAGAAATCTTATGACAACTTAAATGATAATATTAGATTAATTATTCAATAAAATCATTCAAATAAGGGTGAAATCTCTAAGATAGATATCAAGATAAAATATTTTTTGTGTATACTCGGAAGAATATTGGATGAATTGCTTGATTTCTCGAGGCTTTAGGCCAAATTTTGAGGTGAGTTTCAAGCCTCTATTTTTTATATATTATTCTCATAAAAATGACAACTTTGGTTCACTTCCAATAGGGGAGCCTAGTCTTTAGAGAGTGACTTGGGACTTAGATGGTCCTGATGAGTTGAAGTCTTTGGCTAGAGAACATACCTATCCTTTATGGATAGGTGCCTAACTTGGATGGATAAAAAAATAATTTTCCTATATGGACATATTCCTAACCTATATGGTTGCATGCTTATCCCAAATTAGACAAATTCTTAGCCAATATGGAAATAAGTACTTGAGTATACAAATAAATGAACACTTAATTACTGAAAAATGATAAGCAAACAAAAATAGTGGCATTTTTTGGGTATTATAGTTGGATTATCATAATTTCGATATTTCCAATGAAAAAAAAAATCTCAAATACACTAGCTTAAACAAATTCTACATTATTTTATGTTATGATGTCTCCATTAGAATTGATATCAAGATTGGCCAACTACTTGGTTGCTTGGTTACCTTGTCCAAATAAATGCACATAGTGTTGGTTATGGAGCTTGATCTTATTTGTTAATATTTATAGCATTGGGGGTGCAGGGGGTACCTCCCATGGGGTTCGAGGGTTGCACGCCCTAATAAAGGTTTGGGGGAAACACCCCTAAAAGACATATATTATAATATTTATTCATTGTAAATTTGGATCATTCATTATTAGATCACAAATTCGATGGTAGAGATTATATCTTTTCTTTCCCTAGAAGTCAACTCCTCATTTATGTGAGGGCATTGTATTACTCTTGTAGACTATATTGTATTGTGAGGAAATTGTGATAGAGAGAAAAGGAATTTACAATGAATATGTTGTAAGTTGTATCCCTTCATTTTGTTGGATGGAATAAATGAAGGATTGATTGTTTCTTCATGGACGTAACTCATATTGGGTGAACCACATATATTTGTGTCTCTATGTTTTTATATTATTTTATATTTTATCTCTGCATTCATTTATTATATATTGTTTTGTGATCCTATTCCTAACACATTGAAAATCCCATCAAAGGAAAACTTACTCAACAAGGCCTCTTCAATTAAATTGAGTTGTTGATTCTCAAATCCTATTGTGGTAATTAGATTAATAAAAAAGAATTATTGCCTATAATAATGTTCCATAGTCACTACTTAGAACCAACTAAATTCTAGTGGCTAAACTTTATCCGAAAAATACAATATTGTTTTAGTTTGTTCTTTATCTTTTCATTTTTTTAAAAGAGATTAAGAAGAAATCACTCTCCTTTATTACATCATAAAAGATGTAGTTTGACACTTGATAATCTTGGGTTTCCTTTTAAGGTCACATTAGTTAAAGTTTGACCTAATTATCTTGACCAATAATCTAATTAACTCCTACTCACCACAAATTGCAACTTGTAGTGATCACATATATCCATAATTTGACCTTTGATTAGTATTGTTCTATATAATTCAATCCCTTTCACTAAATCCTTGCTATTTCTATGGTGTATGATTTCTTTGACCTATTGGTAAATTTTTCCCTTCCTAAACTATATTATTTTTTCAAATGCAACTATATGTAGGGACCTTACCTGTGTTAATACTATCTTTGATCATCTCAATTACTACTGGAATTTAAATTTTGATAACAAATATTGGCAAAAAGTTCTAACTGATGTTTGGTGCAGTGGTCTTGAACCAAAAAAAGCCAGCTTCAGGTGGCTTGTTCTGCTGCAAAAGGTTCCTTTTAAAACTAATAGGAACGATGTGAATATCTGTAATATGTGTAAAAATCCCGAATCGATAAAACACATTTTATTTGATTGTCTATATGCTAAGGAAATTTGGAAATTATTCTGTTGCAATACCAGGATCTGGGATAATAATAACAATTTGATGTGGAAGGATGTGTTAATGTGTAACAAAAAAAATGAGAAAATAATGTAAAATGTTTTGGTCATTTTTGTCTACTGAGATAATGTGGCATAACTGGAAAGCAAGGAATGATGAAAACTTCATGGGTAATAGGAGAAGCCTTACCGCGTTTTCTAGAAAACTCACTCTTCTCTATGTTGTTTCGCAGGTGTCATTACATATTGAGATTTCGCTACCCAAGTTTGTTAGTCTGATCAGAGATGGTGCGACAAGGATTGAGAAGGCAAAGGTTAGACGGGGTCATGCTTGTTAGTTGGAGGGTGAGGAACACGAGACCTTCTTGAAGGATTTAAAAGAGTTTTAGAGATATTTTAATGTGGCAGTGGTGGTGCAAAGTAGCGCTCAGTCAATGGTGGGAGTTGCTGCAAGTGGACCAAGCGATGAAGAAAACTACAGAGAGGAGGTGAGATCGAGCAAGGCACTATTTGATCAACAAGTAGGTATCAATAATGAAGAAAATGGTGAAAAAGGAAAAGGTTGAAGACACCAAAGAGGATATCAACATAGCAAGGCGCTGACAATTCAATGGTTTGGACAACCTGACATTCAAGGAAGAGCTAGCAAATTTTCAAAGGCAATACAATAGTTGGGACAAAGAAGAAAACCAAAAAAAGGACCTCATAGGCAATTTGGTAGTGATAACAACAATGTGAACTGTGTGTACCTACAGTTTCCTCTCTAATACCACAAAATCAGTAGCTAAAATAACTGTACATAATGTATATACCAGCTAATCTTGTATGTAGCAAAATACATGTGGCATATTGTATGTAGAAAACTATGTATGTAGTTGTGAGTATTTTCCTTAACTGACAACCTATGTAACCTCTGTTGATTAACTATATTCAATAAAATAAAAATAAAAATTGGACCTTATCTTTATAAGTTTCAACATATAGTAATATTCAAAATTAAAACATCAACTTACATGTTATGGGTCCACTATATTTATATTGTGCATTTTAATTCTTTATACATAGTTCATATTGAGTGTCAAGTATAAATAGAGTGAGATAGAAAGTATAATATTGTAGGTGAAATTTTAAAACTATATCCCACTTTTATAAAGGAAATTGCTAGCACAAATATATTTTTCAAATTGGAGCTCTTAAAAGTGATTTACATGTGTATGTTTAAATTTTTAAAATGATACAACTAATGAAATGTGGAACTTTTAGTGTAGTTCATGTTTCTAATTTTTAATTTTTTTAAAAATCAATTGTAAATACATTTTTTATAAATTGAATCTAGAATATTTAAATTCTGAAAATTAAAAAAAAATGGTGAATGGGATTTGGGATTCCACTTTTAGTATAGTAAATTTATTTATTTAATGGTGAAATATTTTTGGCTGAAACCTTTTGTGTCATGTAGATGCCACATAGTTTAGGGAAAACCATTTCACTTAGGAAACCTTTCAAATGAAACTATTTTTCTAAAAAATATTATGTTGGCCCAAAGTGGGACACAACTCTAGATTTTCACCTTGTCAACTTTTTCTTAAAGTCTAATGAGCTATATAGGTCTAGTCTATGAGCTATGTTTTAATACCAATTGAATAACCAACCTTGATAACTACTATTTTTTCATCATAATGATTATAGTTTCATTGCAAAGTGTGACACATTGATCGCATATTTTGGAAATCTATATTCTTCATAGGACCTAAATAAATTAACCAACCACTTGATATGTCATAATTATTGACCTTTCTATTGAGGATGTTCCACTTTAAATTATGGGTCAATGATTCATATACTTAACATGATATATTTCAATTTAGAAATGTTATCCTAAAACCTTATTAAACCTTGCAATGGAAACAACTCTCTACCACTACTTCCAATCATGCACCATATAGGACAATATCCCTATATCATGATATATCCATAGCCCTAGATGTACTCTTAGGGGCTTCATTTCAAATGGCCCTACCTATATATCACTTTTAATAAATTAGATGGTTTGCAGTTTATGCCATAAAATTTCACCTCTTTCATTTAGAATGGTTTCAAAGAAAACATCCCCACCAAGGTTAACAAGTAAGTTAACAAATAATTAATGTTTACATTTCAAGGACTTTGTTTAAAAGAGACTATACAAACCATGCCCAAAAGATAGCTTTCCAATAACATGCAACAATTCTAATTTTGTGGGAGGACTCCCAATACTTATAATAAAAAATATGTCAACTTAATTGGTTGTTCAATAAATATTTACCAACCCAAATCATGAAATGGCTTAAGTATTAAAGATTAAGGTATGATGATGATAAAACTGTTGACATTGAATATGATCAACCCAATATTCTAATAAAAGTACCTACCATTCACTATCTTCTATTCAAGATGTATAATCTTGACGATTTAATCTTACCATGGTTGTAATTATAAGATTTTAATATCTTAGACACTTCTATAAATAATACTTTATCTACTCAATCCTCACTAAGTTATAATATAACTATGCCATCTGATTTGTATTCAATTTGCATGACATATTCTCATGGTAAAATATAGCAATAAAAAATTGACTATTAATATTAAGCTCAAAAGATATCTTCTAATCATAGTGAACAACTAGCCAAAATAAAATTCCAATGTACTCTCGTACAATTAATGGGAATAGCTATATGTTGGGTGTAATGTAAAATAGAAAAAATAAAATCTCAGCCAAATATAATAGATACAATGATTTAAAATCACTTCACTCCACTATCCATCATAATAATATGTGAACTAAATACAAAGAACCCAAGTTCCCCATATGAGGGTTAAGGTTCCTTAGTACATAAAATTTCTTAAAAAAAGTATCATTACCTTCCAATAGCTGTATGCTAGGTAATTTGGAAAACACATTCCTACCATATTCTTTAGTATTGAAAACCCTAGCTAATTTGTTTAGGTTCCTGAAGCTATATCTATCTATCAATTATAAATATAACTCATATGCCAAGATCAAGCGATATGAATTGAGTATTTAGTTCAACAACCACCTAATAAATCCTTACCATAGATATGAATTCAACATCTCCTAACATGGCATTTGTTACTATTTTATTAGTGTGATATTAGATTCACTAGGTAAGAAGGATCTAGCTATTTACCATGTTATTTCCATTGTTACAACTTTTCAACTAAATATTCCACAACTTATAATATGTCTCCTTAAGGTATTTTCATAATCTTTAATACTCTAAAATCTATAGAGGATACAAGGATTATCATTCCATAATGTGCGGTGATACCATAAATTGTTATCATGCATATCATATAACACCATATCCGGGTGATCCCACAATAGTGGTTTACAATTTTTGGCCAAACTGGACATTGAAATTATTATTTTTAACTAAATCTTCACATTTAGGCACCTATAGCGGCTAAATCGTGAGGAATTTGAAGATGATGCAAACTAGAGTCTCAACACATTTTGTTTGTAGATTCTAAAAATATTTTTTTCAATTTTTTTGGAATAATATTGCACTTCTTTTTCCATCTCCCACGAAAACTCATTTGTTTAAGAAAGCAACATTTTTAAAAAGTGATGCTCACCGTATACACCATAACTTTTTTTGTATGAAGGATAAAATTCTAATTTTTTCAAATTTAGATTTTTAACTATGATATCTAGCACTTTAATTTTGTCTCATAGTTTTTTATTGAATATTTTTTCTTTAATAGAGTTTCAAAGTCAAACCAATTGCAATTCAGACATAGGCGGATTGTATACAACATAAATTTTTTTATATGTATCGAAATTCTATTTTTTTTTTAATGGATTAAGGACATCAATACCCAACACAAACATATTTAAAAAAAATTATTTTGATAATTTGATATTTTTTCACATGTGCAAAACATAAAGCTTGATTTTCGATGAAAAACCTATGTTTAATAAAACTAAAAAAACACATACATAATAAATCCAAAACATATTAAAATTATATTTGTGGGATAGCTCATTTTGAGGACTACCATAATCATTTGAAACAAATTTTAAATGAATTCATTTGATCCCCCAAAAGGTAAATCAAAAGTGATTTTTTATCAGCATTTTGATAGGTGTAAAGGAGACTCATTTATAGGTATGGTTTAAAACTAGTAAGGTTCTATCTAAAGGGGTTTGATCTAAGGTGGTTTGATCAAACCCTCTTCAATTGGAATCCTTAAAATGAAACTTTTAAAGGCTTAAATCATTATATTTTTTAAAAATATGTGATTTCAGCAAAAATCAATTCCTCTCAGAAATTGTAAACCAGCTTTGTGGGATCACCCATCCAATATTGAGCTTAGCAACAATCCTTGCTTGAGTACAATTTTTTGTGAAAGTTATAAAATTAAAAAATCACAAACTTAGAAGAAAGACTCATCACATGAATCTAAATAGTCATTTATCATTCTTTCATATAGCCAAGAGAAAAATAAAATTGAACAACATCAAAATTCCATTTGAATTTGTATACTTCCACCACTACCAAGTTCATGATCCTCGATTGCTAGTTGAAAGGAGGTCAAGGAAATATTAATGAAGGATCAACTCAAAGGTTAGGGGGGTGAATACAATTGGAGAGGAAGGTGTATATTCTAGGCATTAGTCAATAACATCACTTTCAAACTCCCCTAAGCTCAATCTAGGCTAATCCAATAAAATGCATACATATAAGCATAAATCAACCGATTAATTATTTTTAGCTATGTAAGTGAATAGTTTAGAATATAATACTATTATAGGAAAGCAATTGTGAAGGTGGTCTATACTTAACTATAAAAAAGACATTGAAGATATTATTAAGTTGGCACTAAAATCTGCCTCAATTTCAAGAATGATGTTGAAGATATTTCTAAATTAGGTAATAAATAACTACATAATGCATGTTTGTAATTTTTTTAGAAAACAATTGGGATCTATATAATATTGATGAATCATATGCAACACAACAAGCAATAACAATCATGATTTTATTTGCAAAGGCCAAGTCATTATCTTTCAAGGCCTCTTTTGCCAAAATTGAAGGAAATGAAGACCCATAGCTAAGCAAGATCTTTGAGAGGCATTCATGTACATTAGATTCTAATAGATTAAAATGACATAGTGGTATCACATACTATCTCTTCTACTCATATCCATGATATTTTCTTAATCTAAAAACCACTCTTTTTTCTAAGCTTCTCTTTGATGGCTTAGTAGTATCACATATTATCTCTATTGCTCATATCCATGATTTATACTTAATTAGAAAATCACTTTCTTCTTTCTAAGGTTCTCCTTGATGGCCCAATGGTATCACATACATCTTTGCTACTCATATCTATGGTTTCTACTTAATCTAAATTTCACTTTCCTTTTTTTAAGCTTCTCTTTGTCATCTCTCATCCATTCCCTTTTATGAATTTTGTTTTCTTGGCATTGTTTGGGTCCCACTCCATGCTCCTCCAAAATATTGCATATAAATGTGAATTCCATGGCCAAAAACTTGTAGATAAGGAAGGGAAACAAGTGAATGAAAAAATTCCAACACCTAGTTGGCCCTTTTCTCCTCTTATCAATATTTGTTTTCATAGCTCGCTATCCCTTCAAAATATTACAACCCCACTATAATGGTATTCTATGACATGCTTTCCTTTATATCTTCTTTATTTTTCAAGCTATCTTCCACCTAATATCCTCCTATCTATAATTTTTTATGATGGTGACTCATACCTCACTAATGCCATTGTTGTCCCTCAAGTCATGCTTTGACTTGGTGTACTATAGTGTGCTCAAGATTTCCACATGTAGGGGACATATTCATTCTAAGGAGTTCAAAACACATACTCACATTGCATATACACCATGTTTGGTAGAGGATTTTTTGTTCAATTTACATTGTTACTTTTCCTTTCACCATTTTATGCAATTTTTATTTAGTTACAAGCCCATATAATATTGGTGGTTAAAATTAACCTTTAGTTGTTGATATATATAGTTTGTGTCACTTTGTCATTGACAAGGTAGATCAATGTACCTATCCACAATGAGTTAAAATGGGTACCTTTATAGGATGTGATAGAAGTGTTCTAAACACATAATTATGTCATGATAAATTCTACAATGACAACAAGACATGATGAAAAACCTCTTTTTAAATAAATAAAAATAAAATAATTTTAATATAATATAAAATAACTCTTAAGTAAATAAATATCTCTCTACATTTTTTTATAGATAAATATATTTAAGATACTTATAATAGTGAATAAATAAATTCCAAGACATGAATAACTACAATTGTATATCAATATATTTCCAATTAAATTTTTTATTTATTTTTATTTAATTCTTTACGCAAATTATTTAATCTTAAATTATTATTGTATAATTTTAAAAATTAGAATTATTTATAAAAAGATGTTTTATTTCTTTTATAGTAATATATGAAATATATTTTTATTTTTTTTTACAATCATTCGAATACACACGGGAAAACTGATTTTTTTTGAAATAAAAACTGTAACGATCTTTTTGAAAATAAAAATTTGAACATTAACGGGAAGTTCACCGTCTGTACAAGTTTAAGACCGGTCATTTTGATTTTGAAATACAAGGGTGTCTGCAATTGATCATGGAAATTTCTGAAGAGCAACGCTAAAAGTCTGGCCAGCCGCACCACATTGTAGGAGGTAACTGTCCTTCCATCGCTGGTGGTGACTTGGAAAGACAAGCTCTGCCCGTTCAGGTAGCTGTTGCTCTGCCAATTTTGGCCCCAATTCCTTGACATTGGCTGCCACCCTGTTCTGGCACCCTTGATGGACACCGCGTGGACATCCCCTGCTCCGCCAACGTTAGTGATCAGCACCAAATTGAAGTAGGAGTGACCATTAATGGTGAATCGAATTCCGCCCCTTCTATGGCAGGGCACTCTGCAACAGCCAGGCAGGGTAATTATATGTCAGAGAAGTGAAAGAGAGATCTTCTTAATTAATTCACTTAGGGCAGAATAAGCCGCAAAAACTTTCAAGGGGAGAGACAAACCTTTGGTATATAACTGGGACAATCCCGGCCTTATACTTAGCTATGGGCTCGAACACAGGCTCCGACAAATCGAAATGTTCGAGTGGAGGATTACACCACCCACCTGCATTGTTGGGCAGGCATGAATTTATTGCAGTCACCACTATGTAATTGGGAAGGCACCACTGTGGATCATCGTTGCATTTGATTGCATAGCACGCTCCACAGCTGAGCCCATTGTTGAACAGAGCAGTGCTCAGAGCTGCTGTGTTGGTGCTTCACCTGCATCATACATCAATACAAGTTTCCCCTATTATTAATTATTATCAATACAATCGATGGTAGAAGAGGGCAAGACAAGGCCAACATATATGAACAGTTTATATTAGCTTCAATTTCAAGTGGGTTTTATTGACATTTTGAATTATGTTTGCAGTATGAATTATTATTCAAAGAGTTTGAACACGTTTGCCAAATTTGTATTATGTAAGTCTAATTTCATTAACCAGTAGCTCATGCTGATTTGAACTTGTAAGTCTGCTGAGGAGGGTAGGACAAGGTTAAAAGAAATAGAGAATTCTTCATATTAGCTTCTAAGTTCAGATGGGTTTTTCTGGCTATTTTGAATTTTGTAGTATGATTACTAACCACGGATTTTTTGGTCTGTTTATTTTTGACAGATTTTAACATATGGGTTGGCAGAAGAGCGCATGACAGAGCTAACAGAGAAAAAAAAACTCTTCATATTAATCTTTACTTTCAGGTGGGGTTTTCTGTCTATTTTGAATTTTGTTTGCAACGTGCATTATTAAGTAATGAATTTTTCAGTTACCCGCTTTTTCATTGACAATTTTAATATATATTTTTGTAACACTTTCTTGGGTGCAACTTTGGATTTAGTGTCAGTAGAAGAGGGCAGAACATTTCCAATAACTATAAATATCTCTTATATCAACCTCCAATTTCAGTTGGATTTTTTTTTAATTGAATTTTGTTTGCATTATAGAAGGTTAATCAATGATTTTTTGCGTTGATCATTTGTGAATTCAAGTTTTTAGTCTAAAAGCCTTAAGCTAGCTTGGATGAAGGTTTGAACATATGGATCTATGGAAGAGAGTAAAACAGGGTCAACAAATCTAGAGTTCTTCATCTTTTTCCCCAACTCTAGGTGTGTTTCTCTAATCATGATTTTGTTTTTGAATAATTGTTGTTTACTATTTTCGAGTGTTTTTTCTATCCTTGCTTTTTAACTTTCATTTTCATTTTCTTTTGAGGTTTCTTGTATATCTTAATCTAGTAGTGCACCCCTTTTAAGCTAACATTGGGCTTGCATTTTGCCTTGCCAATTGGGCTGCATTGTGTTGGATTGTATATTTGTCCAATTTCAATATATTATTATGTATGCATTTTAGAAAATTTAATTTTAAATTACAAAGTAAATAATCTCAATACAATGTGATGGAATTTAGATAGATGTACTTCCCCTTTGGACCCACAGAAGGAGAGAAAGCATCTATTATTGAGGGCCCAATATATGTTGACACAAAGTACTTTCTAACCAACTGCAGATGATTTCCTGAGTTAATGAATTCTGAAAACTAGTCCTCTAATATTCTTTCCGCCTTTTAGAGACATTGTACATGTGAAGGGTAAATATATAACTCTAATAACAAACCAAAAAGGTCAAGTGACCTTGTATAAATCAAAAGTTAGCCAAGCAGTTGGTTGTTATAGGATGTATAAAAAATCTCTAAAATAGCTAAAAAATTTGATCCCAAAGTTGTTTATCAAGTTTACATTAAGGTGTATTGGGTGTCCTTTCACAAAGTTCATTGAGGAATCTATGGATCAAGTGTACATTCCTCGGAAATATATTTCATGCTCTTCAACTTAGATAGAAGATGTGTTTTGTGCTCCCTTCACATATAAATACATTTTCTAGAGATGAGCAAATAATAATCAACCAATCAAAGTACATAGCAGAAGTCCAACTTGAATGCATCCAAATAACCTTAGGGATATCAATCTTTGACTTGTCTCTCAATTTTAAGATGGCTTTGATCATATTTTCTCTAGTTATATACTCTTCGTTAGCACTCAGTTGTCTTGAACATCAATTTTTTTCTCTTCTGCAGAAATTCCATTTTTTATGTTGTCTTTGTAGCATCCAATTTGGCTTGCATGATTCTCAGCATCTATCTAAGATTAAAAGTTCATAATGCGAGGCCACCATTTCTTCTTCCAATTAGTATCCGTCTTTGAGTCTTATCTCACACTCCTCTTTAATATAGTGAAGCTCCATAATTTCTTCTCTTCTGAAATTGTTATAGAACCTCAACACAATAACAGTAGAATTAAACCCACTTCTACTTATCTACTAAATTCAACTTTACATTAAATAAAATATTTGAGATTCTTCATTGATTGTCTGAAAACTCATTACATTAGAATCGCCTTTACACATTTAATTTATCTCTACCCTCTACTCTAACAACAAACAATCTACATTAAAATTGACTTGTGAATTTTTTGGCCATTTCTTTGTAATCTGCACTCACTTTTCAATTTCACTCTGACTATCCTAAAGATGGGATTTGAACCTGGGTCATTCTATTATTAGTGTCTTTGATTGGACAGTGGTCCCATGGGTGAGGGCCCTGAAATATCTTAGAAAATGTTGCGCAGCAAAATGTCCCATGAATTAGAAGCTTTTAGATTGAAAAAATAAAATAATAATACTAGTGAAAAGCCTCACCATTTACTAGTTGCCATTTGGCAACAAAGCTTCCTAAAAATTCTGTCAATGCTACAAATTTGAAGTTTCTAGCCTCCCACTTGAGAACCGCTGAAAGTTTCATCCTAAATTTGTGGCTGCACTGCATTTTATGGAGAAGATTCTGTGATGAACCTAGCTAGCTCACTGTTCAAAACCTGTCTTTTCTTAAGAGTATTTGTGTTTTTGAGTTTTTTAGAGAAATTTTAATAGACAAAAGAGAAGGGGCGCATCATATAAATGCTCATAGAATCAAAACTTGAGCTATTCTATTCAAACTGAAATTGCAGAAGGTATTTATTTGCATCAACAATGGATTTAAAACATACAAACATACCCGAAAGCCTCCAGTTTTTTTTAATTAAGAAATGAAGCCAGTTTGCCAGTCTATACATGAAAATCTGACAAGATTCAGAATAGGATGAAACAAGGTCTGAATTCAACTGTGAAACTGAAGCTATAGAAGAGGGAATACAAAGTGTTGAAGATGAGGAAGATAAACCCTTGAGAAGTTAGGCGCTTCTCCAAGGAAGAAACACGCCTTAGCTCAAATCCAATGCCCCTCAAGCCAAAATAAATCAGAAAACCCTGCAGAAGGTAAGCCCAAACAGCTTTGATGCCTGCTATGCTGAAGGAAGAACACCAACAATCAAATCCTCTGATTTTTGATGAAGAACACTCCAAAAATCTGTTGAAACATTATAGAACTCCTGAAATGAAGCTCTCTAAAACAGCACAAATTCAGTTGATCTCTCACAGCCTCAAAAGTGCACTCACTGAAGAGATTTCGTTCTCCAATGGTGGATTTGCAGCAACCTGATCACAGGAAGGAAGCAAGGTAGAAAACCCTTAAGGCAAAGTTGAAATGATCAAAATAATATGAGTTTCTCATTGCCCAAGTCTCTTTTATAACCAAGGAGGTCAAAACCTAAAGAGGCAGTACATTTTAGGGTTTTGAATCATTTAAATTTATGGAATGTAAACTAAAGTCACTTTCCATAGTTTCTCTTTGATTTTTGGCGCCTCCTTTAGTGAATTAAAAGAAATACAATAAAATATTCACTTTAGACTTATTTAAGTGAAAATTAGAAATATTAAAGTCAATTTCTAATAAATCACTTAAGTAAGCCTATCTCCCTCCATACTTCACCGAATCCAGTGCCGTCGGAAGCAACTTAGACTCCAGTACTGCCAAGGCACGCAATGAGCCCATCCACGATCTCAGAAAATGAAATAGACGGAACTCTCCAGAAGGTACCACTAACCCTCTAACCAAGCCAGTTAGCCCACAAGGGTCCAAAAAAAGGCTA
This sequence comes from Sequoiadendron giganteum, assembly GCA_007115665.2. NCBI lineage: Eukaryota > Viridiplantae > Streptophyta > Pinopsida > Cupressales > Cupressaceae > Sequoiadendron > Sequoiadendron giganteum. The sequence continues at coordinate 113,460,275 of CM021109.1, forward strand.
ACACACTACATCAGGTGACTGACTAGAGTGGGGACATCACAGATTCTATTTAATCTTGTTTCACATTTAGAAACTTTTCTTGGGGTCATCCATACAGATTAAATGAATGATGGAGATATCTCCATAGAACACCATCTTATCATTGTGGTCCCTTGGACAAAGTAATCTGATGTTTGATGCTTTTGGACTATGTTTCATATAGAATTTTATGTTTGATTTCATGGTAGTCAGATGTTTATGGAATATAATGAAATGGAATGCTGTTTAATTTCATATTAGTTTGAAGTTTGTGGAGTATATACCCCAATAGAATTTGTTATTTGATTTCACAGTAGTTTGATCTGATTCTAGATGAAGCATATTGATTGTCCTATCTCCTGTAAACCATAGATTAGTTTCCAAAGTAGGTAAAGTACAGGATATGAAATACTCAACATGATAATTGAAGTTCTCTGTTACTGTAATTAAACATCTAAGATCCCTACTTGTGGTTTTGTGATGTGTAACAGTTTGTACTACACCATGGTCGAATTGTGCACACCAAATGTGAGCTTAATTGTACCACTTGACACTGGAAGTGATTTGTTTTGGGTACCCTTTGAATGCAAGCAGTGTTCTCTGCCAGCATTTACCAGCAACGGATCGGTATGGGTTTTATTTTTATCTTTTCACGCTAAGATTTGGTAATGAAACCTTAATTACTGCATTTCTTGTGATTTATAAACATCTATGTTGCTTTTAATGGATTTTTACATACATTCATATTTATTGATCTGTGAGACCAAATATACAAATCATCTGAATTGATGGATTGATGTGTGTTTTACTTTTATCTTTTCACGCTAAGGTTTGGCAATAAAACCTTAATTACTGCATTTCTTGTGATATATAAACATCTATATTGCTTATAATTGAACTTTAAATTTGTTCATTTTTTATAATCTATGAGACCAGATGTACAAATCATTTGAATGACAAATTCCTTTGTCATCATGGGCTTTTGTCTTAAGATAACCCATTAAGGATGTTTGTAGATTAATTTCATGGTTTGCATTCCAAACCTCAGTCTTCTTTTCTTCTGGTAGGAAAATAGGGAAATGCTGCACAGATACCACCACACCAATACCATATCATCAAGAATAGGAAACCTTTATCACCGGGCCACCTAATTGTGGGAGAGCAAACCCAACGAAGTTTTAATGCACCATGGGCCATCATCATGGCAATCAGTTATACTTACCCCCACATTTGTCTTTTCATGGTATATCTTGGGTAAGATTAATGAGCAGACTTTTAAATACTCTTCTAAATGTAATCCTATCTAGTAGGATCTCATGATTCAAACTTCCAAACTTCCAGAAAATGTAAGGGTGTTAATCTATGACTTATGACCCAATTTTTAAAAGGATTTAATGATCTTTTCTTTAGGCCTTTACTCTTCAATTTCTATTTATTGGTTTGCATCCTCATCTTGAATATCAATTTATTAACTCTCTTCTACAACTACTCTTCTTCCAATGCAAAACTCTTCTGTTGTCCCAATCTCACACTCTTTAACTCAATTAAACACCCTCTCTCTAGCCTATTTGATTTGGACTCATTGGAATGAATGGATAGAGTAGATAATCTTATCTAGATAAAGGACCCATTCCAATGAAAGAATGGACTCAATCCCAGGAGAGCATGTGAGAGCATCCGAATGTGGAACAAAGATAACATCATAGAAATCAAACTTTGTGGTGTGACAAGGTTTAAAACTCTAGATGGGCATTTGTGCTTCTTTTTCTTCAGCTTTGGTGTACACCTAAGGAACTTTAGGTTGGCCTTCATCTTTTGCATCGTCTATGTTCAGCTTTGGCATACAATAGGAGATTGATCCTATCTCTCATCTTCTACATCATCTATGTCCATAGAGTGATATTCCATGGATGCTAGCAGAGGATCCATCTCAACATCTATGATATTCACTTGTTCATGGAAAATTGATGATACCGCTTTGTGCCTTCACTTGTCTGCCTATACTGCCAATTTAAAATCCATGTCCAATAAAAAAATCAAAGTGCCCAAAATTTCATTTGTCAACACTTAAGAGAAAAACTTAAGGTTTCAGGAACATTCCCTGGGTTAATTAGATTAACAAAACTATATCCAATGTCCAACCTTGGCTCCTTTCCTTCCCTTTCTAAATTACCATCCATCCTTTGATCCTTTCCTTGCCTTTCCGAATTGCTATCTCCAAATTCCCATTTAATTTTTGTTATCTTAATTATTTTGTGCATTCCTTGTAAGATTGGCAACAAAGCTCATTATTTTTGTATCTTTCTCCATAGATTTGAGTTGTGTGTGTATTTTGTTTATGGTATCAACCTGTGGGAAGGAGAGTTCTTCTAATGAATAGAGTTGATATGTCTGAGCCAGTATGAAATGAACACCCAAATGGGATAATTTCTTTAGTGGTTATTGTAGAAGAAAACCTGAAAAAGACGAAGAATATAGTAGTGATGAACATGCCATAATAGAAGAGAGAGGAAGGGAGGAAGAGAAACTTGTAGATGAAGGAGAAGAGGCTATCTCTCATTCATATTCACTTGTCATTGCATCATTTTCTTGTCATTTTCACCATCCAAAATTATAATTCATATCCATGTTGAGGCTCTTAAATATGACAAAATGAATCGACACTTTGCCAGCCCTGGAAGTATTGCAATTTACTATTTGGTGATTAGAGAGACTAACCATTACATAATTACTTTAAAAAAAACTTGTGGACAGTCAAAGTATGTCTATTGAACTAAAGTAGAGTACTGAAATGCATTCTCAAATGTGTGTTGCATATTCCATTGTTAAAAAGATCCACATGTAGTTAAAGTTTGTAAGGGTTGGAGACTAGAATTTCTGATTGGTTTTACCCTTGTAGGCTTAGACTATGTTCAACTCTTGAAGCATAGGTCATGGTGCAACAGTTTTTATCTTTTCAATAGAAAAATGTAAGCTATAGATTTATAAATTACAGAAAGTCAGGGGTATTACATTTGAAAAGAGTGCCCACAACATTTGAAAATTCCATAGCCATTTGATAGTAAAAAAAATTGATACGAAAGCAGGGAAGGATTACAAATTTGGCCAATCCAGTTTTAAAATGGGCCATGTGTAGTATCTTTGGTCAATAATCTCATTTACCTTTATTAGACATGGCCTATCTTTTGAACCTTAGAGAAATAACATATAATGAATGTTGTGATTCAACACCATAATATATTTGTGATCCCACAAGAAAGTTGTGTAAGACCAAGCTTCAATATAGTCTTTGTTGTTCCTTTGGCTATGTGAAATTTTTTCAGCATTTAAAGAATCATAGATCTTCAGTAGAAAATCAAGTGTGGAGGTTCAAGATAAGCAGGGTAGGTGATTCATAAAATCTTGGCATATAAATGAACATTGTGATGGAACATATCTTGCCTTTACGTTAATATTTAGAAAAGCATTAGCCAAGTAATGTCTACATATTTAAAAAAAAATGCTTTGTCAAACAACATAGATATTATGCCAAGATCTATTTTACATATCCTTTTCAAATACTTTGCACTCATACCAGCATTAAGGCACCCATGGTAAAATACTATGAATGCTATTGTTTGTCTACTCAAACAATCTAGTGTTTCATGAAACCACAAATGCAATCAAAAGTGAACTTACTTAAAAGAGCTCTACGTGCACTTGAAAAAGGTTATGTAAAACTAGAATGGGGGCTAAATGTAATAAACCTGATGCATTGGTAGTCTTAAATAAAAAATAAATCACCCAACATACAATGAGCCTTTTTTAGGAAAAATGACTTTAAGTAGCTCCAATTCCTTGGCTCTGAGCCTATTCATTGCCTCTTTGTAAACATTGTCAATAGAAAACACATAGTTATGGAACTTCAATAGGTCACAAAATGATATATGCCTGCTATTATGTTTCTGAAGAGGGAAACCATATAACTTATAGTGAGAGGCATTGCTGATGCAGATCATTTTCCTTGAATGCCTCCTCCACGTTTGTTTGTTGCTCAATCATTTTAGGAATCGATTTTACTAATTTTAGCATTTTATTCAACTGCTCTATTTTATTTGAGAAGGAATCTAGGGACACCAATCATTTATTTCTATTTTGGGGTTTTGCAAATAAATGAAGGCTGGTCATGATGGAAAGGTGGATATCGAGGTAAACTTAGATTATTTAGGGATATTTTTTTCAAATAGAGGGTGGGAGGAACAAGATAGGAATTCCAGATGGGGGCTAATGGAATAAGGAAGATTGTTGTATTTACTATTTAACGGTGTTAAAAGATGAATAGTTTATGTGTTTAAGGTAGCTTATTTGGCTGACTAGGAGTAAATCAGTATTCTTTTGGATTGTCCATTTTGAGTGTTAAAAAGGAACTAAGAAGCTATTTTCAGAGTTTCATATGCACTTTCATGGCTCAGTTTGCATCTATTTGGTATTAGATAAAATTGTTCCTATGCCAATGAGCCATTGTGGTCCTTTGTTTTTATTCTCTCAATTTCTTGTTAAGCTATACCTTTATTACATTTTCACTGTGAAGGGAATGTGAGCAGTTGTGAGTATTAAGTGCATTTAGTTGATGAGAGTTTGCAATGTAGGAAAATAATAGGGATGAGCATGAGGTGGAAACTTTGTATTGAGTTAAGTGTGATTTGTGTTGATAGCAACATGGAATTTTTGGCACCAAATGCAATTTTTTGATGAAAAATTTAATATCCTAGCTACTGAGTTGGCAAAGGAATTAGTGGTGAGAGGCAGTATTTGTTTAATGAAAACTAGTTGGAAGTTTGAGTTCTCTATGGGCCTAATTTTCCATTCCCAATATCTTTCCTTGTCAACCATACCATGTTGATGAGGGGACTGCTATAGCAGAGTTATAATAGACATAAATTATAAGTGAGATAATGGCTTTGTAAGGATATGCCAAAAATTAGAGAGTCCTTTTTTTATTGTATCTTATTGGTATTAGTGTCGCCAAGCGTAGCTATCTAAGTTGAAGATTGATGAGAGTTGAAGTTATTTTGTACTATCCTATGAAGCATTAACTTTGCAGGTATTCTCTCTAGATTTATGTTAATTTCTTTGAAGGCATGAAGAATAGCGAAAGCATGTTGATACATGGTTTATAGATCACCCATCTAGAACGAAAGAGAAGAGAGTTGCAGCTTTATTTTAGGACTATGAATATGGTTGTGGATCTATATATGTAGTTATATCATAATGTAAGAAAGAGGATAACTAGGGAGGATTATGCGACATGCAATAATAAAAAGCACAGAAAAAAATCCCTACAACAAAGGTATTGAAGAGTTGTGAGAAGGTGAAAAATAATGGTGAGGATAAATACATATTAGTGGATAGAGGACCTTTAAATGTGACTTTCCAAGAGTTTCAAAGATAAGAGATAGATGAATGGGATCAAGATGAAGACATAGATGAGTTGAATGGAGTTGTTGAGTTGTGCTACCTTAGAGAAGGGGAAGGCATTGAAGATTACAATGCAAAAAGAGAAGAGTTGGAAGACTGCAATGAAGAGGAATGCAGCCTATCACAGGAGGAAGCCCAATATGTTGTAGTAGTGAAAGTAGTCCATGTTAGTGAGCAAGCTAAAATAAAGATGTCAATATTTGGGAGCCCCATATGTGATGAAGTCCTATTAGTTTTAGAGAACACAACCAACAAGAAGTAGCTAGAAGAATGTAAGTAGCTAGAGGAATATGTAGAGAATCCCATGATCAATGAAAAGAGAAAAGAAATGGGTCATCTCTTTCTTAGAGAAGAAATGCAGAAAATTGAGGAAGAAAGCAAAAGAGGGAACACTTGTGAGGATTTTTTTATTCCCTTAACTTTATTTCTATTTTTAATGATTTATGTGCAAGTGCAATAGGAGGTGGTACGAGTGAGACAAAGAGCCATAATGGTTTTCAATGGATGAGGACCTCTAAAACCACAAGGAGATGGGAAAAGAGAAAGAGAACCGTTTGGCAAAGGAGGAGGATCTCTATTCCAATAAGAGTCTAGAAGCAAAAGAAGACAAATGTGATGATTTGTAAAGGTATCTAATTTGGTGGAAGGGAACATCGTGGCGTGCTTCTACCATATAGCCCAAACCCTTACATGGATGTTTGATGCAATAACATCTTGGTGTAAAAGCAATCCTACATCACCAAAAAGCGAAGTAAAGTAGTAGTCATGCTCTTAAGTTTCTTTTAATTTTGCAAGAAAATAAAATTGTTACTATCATCATATTGTACCCCAATCTTTGTTGAACCAATCCATCAATTACATCTAGTCTTTGATGATAATGAGGTGCAATATATTGCTATGGTACCACATACTCTAGTCTATAATGTGTGTAGCATTAATTCCATATTATGTTTTGTTCCAACATTGGAGCAATAAAAGTTGCAGTTCCATTAGCTACAAATTGCTTTTTCACTATTGATTCACAAGGCTAGCGGAATGGGGTTTAGACTCAACCACACTCAAAGAAGTTGCATTTCCTGTTAGCAACCTAGAATCACATAACTTGTGTAGAGGTTGATAGATGTGTATGGGTTTGACTCATACTCAAACAATAATTCCCAGATGAGGATCCTAAGAATATAATGAAAGGATATGAAAAACTTGATGGAGGTGAAAGTTTTTGTAGGTTATGTGTGTTTCTTTTATATGCACTAGATCACATCAATGCTCGTTCCAATGCAATTGGCAATAAGAGGAGTTCACAACAGTAGTATGTTGATGTTGTACCTTGAATTCCTCCTCCATGTCTTTTTTATGCTCAGTCATTTTAGGAATTAGTTTTACTAATTTTAGTACTTTGTTCAACTTTTTTTTATTCTATTTGTGGAGGAATCCAGGTACATTAATCGACTATCTCTATTTTGGTGTTTTGAAAATATATGAAGACTAATCATGATAGGAGAGGTGGATATAGAGGTAAACCTAGATTTTTTAGGAATAGTTTTTTCAAATAGAAGGGGGAGGAACAAGAGAGGAATTCCAGATGGGGGCTAATAAAATAAGGAAGATTGTTGTGTGTATTGTTTTATTGTGTTAATGATAAATAGTTTATGCATTTAAGCTAACTTATTTGGCTAACTAAGAGTAAATAAAAAAACATTTTCTTTTTTCTTTTAATTGAATGTAATCTCCTCACTCCAATCTTCTACTATTTTGAATTATCGATTTTGAGTATTAAAAGGCACTAAGAAACTATTTTCAAAGTATTAGATGTAGTTTTAGGTTTGAGTGTCCAATCATTGTTGGTTATGTATTTATCATTTGTACAACACCTTGAAATTGTAGAAAAAATTATTATTGTCAATTTTTTTAACCTCCATTAATTGTTGCTATATTTTACATTCTTATAGTCATAATCAATGGGTTTAATATATACCAAAAGTTCAAATAACCATTTCTTTAGAATGGTGAGTCAAATGAAGGAGGAAATAACTATCATAACCTTATGGGAAAACTTAGTAATGTTAGAAAAATGAACCTATTTAACTAATTAATGTTTAGGTAAGCGTAAACCTTCACATTTTACCTTTATCCATTAGAAAGAATCAAGTATATAATTTTATGATTTATGGTAGCACCTCTATTATATACCTAAATGAATAGCTGATGCTTTGGGTCTATGAGATTATAACAAAGGGAACCGTATAACTTATCTTTAAATGAGGACTCATTAAATTTGTTTGAAGAAATCAGATGGGAAACTATATCATTCACGAAAAGGCCCCACTCATTCCAAAAATGTTAATGAAAATGTTATACTTTGATAGTAGCAATTATAAAATTGGAATAGGAAACAATATACCTTTAGTTTCATTATAAGGAGAAAAATACTAGCCACATATTATGGGAATGTTGTAATGCCATTAGTAATCCTTCTAGTATAGGTGGATTCCTATGAGAATTGTAAAAATAAATATAAGTTACTGATGATCACTTAGTGGTTAGAAGATAAAATAATACTACCCAAATCCTTAACCTTAGGTTTGAAGAGTAAGGTCTTGATTATTTATAATGAATAGACTTCGTTCATGAATGGTACTTATTCCTTATATAATGCAATTTCAATTCGATATTAGTAAACCTAATTCTTTTGGTTTCCTTAAATTGTATTTCCTTAAATGCGGCATAATTATATATCGCATTCCACTCCTTTTCCTCTTTAGGACTTCATCCAATTTCCCAACTATGTTGGACATACCTAGGATTCCTTAAGCAACATCATCCTAGATCTATTGAAAAATTCCTCTAATTAATGATCCTGCTAAATTTGATCAAATCTATCATTATAGTATGTGCACTGACATCAATTCACATGATGTCTACCATAATAAATCATGGCATATCCACGGATATATACATATCCACCATGAATATCTCATAAGGATCATAATGATCTTCAATTGATATCAAGTCTCATGATATCTATTAAAATGTCCACAAGATACTATCATGACATATCCACAGATATCAAGTCACATGATATCTATCATGATAGTGCAACTAATCATTGTAGAGTCGTCACTTTACAATGTCAAAATACAAGTGTTTCATTATCAGAAAGATCGTCACCTTTCAATAATGTACACAGGGGGAGAGAGGGCCCATAAAGTCATGGAGTCACACACATGACAAAAGAGTTTACACATTAAACATCTTTTAAATGCATTAGTACAAAATAAACAATTTGAATCTTAATTTCAATAACAATTTACATTTCAACCATACCAAGTTTCTTCTTGAAGTGTTCAACTTTAACTCTGGAGAGAGGCTTGGTGAGAATGTCTTCTGTTTGATCATTTGTACTAATATACTCCAACGGGATCACATTCCTTTCTACCATGTCTCTCACATAGTGGTAAGGGATCTCTATATGCTTAGATCTATCATGGAATACTAGATTTACTGAAAGCTTAATGCAACTCTAATTATCACAATGAATAATAGTAGGATTCAGGGGCTCACCAAATAATCCCACAAGCAATTTCTGGAGCAATATTGCTTCTCTTGCCCCCATAGAGGCTGCAATATATTCAGCTTCTGTTGAGCTTTGAGCCACTGAAGATTGTTTCCTGCTGATCCAGGAGATCATAGCTGATCCTAAACTGAAGCAACATCCTGATGTGCTTTTCCAATTGGTTACACTTTCAACCCAATCTGAATCAGAGTATCCATGTAAATCTAGTTGGTCATTTCTGTAATGAAGACCACATCCAATAGTGCCTTGAAGATATCTCAATATGTGCTTCACAACAACAAGGTGAATTTCCTTTGGCTCACACATGAACTGGCTTAGAGCATTCACTGCATAGCAAATATCAGGTTTGGTGTTAACCAAGTACATCAAAGATCCAATTATCTGTCTATATAGAGTGGGATCTGCAAACTTAGATTCTATTGCTGCTTCTTTTAATTTGTGTAAGTTGGTTTCCATAGGTGTAGACATGGGTCTACAGTCCAACATCCCAAATCTCTTCAGAATATCAATAGTATACTTTCCTTGATTTAGGATGATACCATCTGATTTCTGCCAAACTTCTAACCCCAGGAAGTAATGTAAAATGCCCAAGTCTTTCATGTCAAATTCTGAAGTCAGGTCCTTTTTACCTTGAGCAATAAGGTGATCTTCTCCTGTAATTAGCAGGTCATCAACATATAAAATTATTATTAGCATATCACCTTTAATTACCTTAAAATATAGATTTGGATCTGCATCATTCTTGGAAAATCCTAGTCCCAAAAGATAGCTATCAATTCTTTCATACCGGGCCCTAGGAGCTTGTTTAAGTCCATATATAGCTTTCTTCAATCTGCATACATGTGAGTCAGTTTTATGTATCACAAAACCTTCAGGTCGCTCTAGGTAGACTTCTTCTTCAATGGTCCCATTGAGGAAGGCAGTTTTCACATCCATTTGATGGATCTTCTAGCCTTTAGTTGTTGCAATAGCTATTACTGCTCTCACAGAGGTGTACCGAGCAACAGGTGCAAATGTCTCTTCATAATCAATACCTTCCTTTTGTGAGAAACCTCTAGCCACAAAACGTACCTTGTGTTTTTCTATACTGCCATCAGCAACATGTTTGATTTTGAAGAGCCATTTGGAAGAGACAACAAATTTCTCTTTTGTTCTAGGTACTATATCCCATACATCATTTTTCAAAATGGACTAATACTCTTCTGTGATTGCATCTTTCCACACTTGATGTTTGAAAGCTTCCGTAACACCAGTAGGTTCTGAACTAATGATCTCATTCATTAAGGCAACATAGCTTGAGAATCTTTTGGGTCTCTTACTTTCTCTAAAAGTTCCTTTTTGAAGGCAATGTCTTTCTCAAATATGACATCTCTACTTAGTTCAATTTGTTTATGCTCGGATATGTATATTCTGTAGGCTTTTGAGGTTTCACTATATCCCACAAATATCCCTTTCTTTCCATAACGTTCTAGTTTGGATCTCTTTTCTTTAGGTACATGAATGTAGACATGGCAACCAAAGATCCTTAAGTGACTTATGTCAGGTTTTATACTAGTAAATGCTTCTTCAGGAGTCTTGTTATCGAGATGTGAGTGGGGACATCTATTTTGGATGTAGACAGCTATCCTAGAGGCTTCTACCCAAAATGAGGTTTCAATGTTTTGGTCAAACAACATTGCTCTAGCAGCTTCTACAATTGTTCTATTTTTTCTCTCAGCAACACCATTTTGTTGAGGGTTGTAGGGTACAGTAAACTCCCTCTTAATCCAAGCATTTATACAAAATTCCTTAAAGATTTCTGAGGTGTATTCCTTCCCATTATCTGTTCTTAGGATTTTGATTTTCTTCCTGGAGAAGTTTTCTGTGAGTGCTTTGAACTCCTTAAACCTTTTAAGGATTTCTATTGACTCTTTACACTTAAGAAAATATATCTAGGTCTTCCTAGAGAAGTCATCTACAAATATTACATAATATAAGAGTCCCGCCATGGAGGGTACAAACATGGGTCCACATAAGTCAGAGTGTACTAGTTCTAATACATTTTTGGTTTTACTCAAACTATTTTGGAAGGTCCCCTTTGTATTCTTTCCTAGGGCAGACCCTCTGCGTGCTCTTTCATGGATTTGTTTTAGTTTGGGCAATCCTATTACTAATTTTTCTACAAAAGGTAGGGCGCAGAAATGAAGATGTCCTAATCTTCGATGCCAAATTTCATTTGAATCAGAGGTCTCATGAATAAGAGCTTGTTTAGAATCCATGGACAGTTTGTAGAGATATCCTTGTCTTACTCCTATAGTTTCTGCTTTCTTTATAGTGGAGTTCTTTGGCCATGCTAGAACTTTTCCATCCATAAAGGTAACCCTATATCCATTGTCTTCAAGAGCAGAAATGGATATTAGGTTACTTTTTATTCTTGGTACAAACAATACTCCGGTGAGTTGTAGAGAGAGGCCAGACTTCAAATTTATGGTGCAAGTTCCAACCCCTCTTATTGGATGTGCAGAATCATCCCCAATAGTCACTTCTTCGTTAGTTTCTTCTTTCATAGTATTTAGGTGTTCTCTGAACCCTGTGATGTGCCTAGATGAACCACTATCAATTACCCAGTTGTTGACTTTGTTTGAAACTTGACTTGATAGTGCTGAGTAGAAGAGAAATTTCTCAGAGTCATAGTCTATATTTGTTTTTCCAACTTTAGCAAAGGATGCTTGTTGTTTTGTTCTATCAGGGCACTTCATTGCATAGTGTCCATATTGATCACATCTGAAACATTGTATTTGAGAGATGTCTTTCCTCAACTTGAATGATCCTTTTCCATAAGAATTCTTCTTTCTCTTGAAGTTTTTCTTCTTACCTTTCTTATGAGAATTTGTGTTTAGCACATGAATATCCTCATCTATGGGTTTTTGATTGTTTCCTTTTGGTATCAGTCTTGTTTCTTCTTGTAAGCAATCTGTTCTCAGCCTATCAAATTTAGGGAGTTTAGATCTCACACTTATTCCTTGAACAAATGATTCCCATGAGTTTGCTAGGCCTCCTAGAGCTATTAGTGTTAACTCCTTGCTATCAATTTGATATCCAATTGTTGACAGTTGATCTCTTAGTTCAGTGATTCTCATGAAGTATGCATTAATAGATTCTCCCTTGTTTATTTGAACATGGTTAAGTTGCCTCTTTAAAGAAAGGGTCCTACTGGTGTTGTTTATTTCAAAGGTGCTCTCAAGGGATTTAAACATTAGGTATGCAGTCTCATGTTTGGACATAATAGGTACTATATGGTCCCTAACTGCATCTACTATAATTTTCATAGCTTTCTCATTGTTCTCAATCCTTTGAGTTTTCTCCGGATCATCCTCTGGTTCTCTCTTGTTTTCTTTCACAAATGAGTAACTTATTCTCTTTCAGAATCATCATGATTCTGAATTTCAATGATGTAAAGTTGTTTGCACCTTCAAGACGATCCTCAAATCTGATCACACTTGACATTATGAAGAATGGAATGTGTTTATTATTTCAAGAGAATACAATTTTAAATAATCTGATATTTAAATTTAATCAGATCTTCCTAACTTGGCTCTGATACCATGTTAAATTTATCAAATCTATCAGATCATATACTTAAATGAACTAGAAATAATGAGGTTGATGTCAAGTTAATTCTGGATGAATCTATGAAGTACTAAGTCTGAAATTCTGTTGTAGATTTTGATCTTCAAGAGCAGATTATTTATTGATTTCAATTATGTTGTACCCCAAAATTAAAATTTTCGCTACACTTAGGCATTTTGAAGAAATGAGTCAAGATACTATTAAATCTGCCAGAAAAGGTCAAAATTGGACTCTGCATGTCTTGCATGGGGGTCAAAAAGCTTGAAATTTTCAAAATTTGATCAAACCTACAATATCCATATCTCAGTTTTTCATCCCTAAATTTTAGGAAAATTTCTATTTTTAGCAATTTTCTAAAAATAGAAACTTTTTCTGGGTTTCTTACAAAATGGATACTTGTAAAATTTTCTAAAAATAGAAAGTTTGGCCGTTAGAGTTAAGACTGATTTTGATTGGCTTAAAATACTTCCTCATCAAGCTAGTGCAGTCAAAATCACAAAAGATCAGTTTTACTCTACTGGGTCTATTTTGCTTATTCAGAAGCTTTTTTGGAGATCTCAGGTCATCAATGGAGGTCAGTCGGCTGCCAAGTGTCAGAGTCAAGCGTTCGAGCATCAAACTGAGGCTACCAATGAACAATGTGCACGAGAAATGAGGAATGGACTAAGGAAGTTTGAAAAATGAAAAATGCCAAATTTTGTGGAGATTTCAGGCACCCCAATCAAGAAGAGGCGCCCATGTTTCAATGCCTTAGAATATTTTTCATCTTAGCAGTCAAAGACAAGGGAGACACGTTTTGCAAGGTAAAATTAAAAAGTTGATAAAAATTTCTAACACTGCCAGCTATGGGTGCCCCTGAAGGAGAAAGGCGCCCAACTTTTCAAGAGGTCAAAAGCCAAAATTAGGGTTTCTCTCTCCAGGTCAATGTTGCTTAGAATCATCTCGTCTCCGCAACGAAGCAGCTGACATGTTTGTCAGATCATCCAGGTACTGGAAAATTCAAGACAAACAGGGGTCACAAAGAGAGATGTTTTGAAGATGAAGAACGAGGAACATATAAAATATCGAAGTCTGGAGAATATGGATGCCCCTAAAGGATAAAGGTGCCCAAAATTTTGAGGGTTTAAATGATCAAATTTGCAAAAGACTCCACCAGCACAACTTCGTCAGACTGGATCCAACTCTCCAGTGAATCCATCAACTCGTCCGTCAGAGTCAGTAGTCATCAGATATCGCGAGGCGAACAAAGGAGAAAAAGTGAGAGAAATGGCGAAAGTTGAAAGCAACAATGAAAATCCAGAATAAAAACTAACTCTAGAAGCTATGGGCACCATACTTCAAGAAGGGCGCCTAGGGTTTTGAGCAACCAGAAGTCTATTTCCAGAGATGAGTTATCCAGAAGACCCCTTCCAGAATCATCTCAGCTGTCTAGTGAATCCATCAGCCAGTCATTCTGATCAACACAACACCCAAAATCATGAATTCATTTGAAGGTCAGAAGGCAAGCATAAATTTGAATATCATGAAAATGGCTAACTCTGGAGAAAATGGGTGCCCTTATCGAGTATAGGCACCTGACATTTCGAAGGGATAAATGAAGTTTTTAGCCAATGACGTCTCTAGAACAATATTGTCAGATTCGACCAGGCTCCGCAATGGAATGTTCAGTTCATTCGTCGGACAAATCAAGAAGCCGGGAGATAGAGCTGAAACAAAGTTGAAAAATGAACAGAAGATAAAATGATGAAAAAATGGCTAAGTCTGGGAAAACAGATGGCATACCTCAAAAAAGGTGCCCAACTCCTCATGACTTAGTTTATTTTTGAGAAATTCAAAATTTTCAAAGAGAAGAAAAAAACGCCATTACTCAAGGCATGGGCTAAATTTAGGGTTTCTTCAAATTAGGGTTTGAGAAGCTGTTTTCAAAGCAAAAACTTATTTAAGGACATCTCTACACATTATTTTTCATATTTTCTTGCAGGTGCCTTCAAGGAGAAACAAAGCAGCAGCTTCAAACCTATATTTTTAAAGATTCAAGAACCCTAACTTGCTGGTTTCTCATAAAATTTCAGATCAGCAATCCAAGAAAGCTTCCTTTTTCATATTTTTTCATCAAGAACATCAAATTTGTGAAGAAGAAGGCTAATACTAACAAATTTCAGCAAGCTGATCCATTTTTATTCTATCTTCTGGACAAATTGTTGAAGAATTTTCTCTAAGTTGCAGTAGTTGCTTTTATTTTGCATGTCAAGGAAAACTTCGTATTCATCCATTTCTAGTCTTCTGGGTCTATGCTAAACCTTCTTCTGGACAAAACCCATACCTCAGCTTTTTTAGAGAAACTAAAAGTTGTTGTTTTTTCAGTCAGAAGCCAGGGTTTTCAAAATCTAATCAACTGGATCCATCCAGAATATGCTCAAGAACAATACCCCGATGCCAGCTTTTTTTGAGAAAATTAGGGTTTGCTATTTTTTCAGTCTTCATTTCATATTTTCAAAAACGGATGATCTGGTTTGGTTTGTAACAAAATTCTAATCAAAACCCATATCTCAGAAAAAATCTCAAAATTTCATCCATTTGAGGAAGAAAAATCAGCAAGCTAAATTTAGAAAGTTTGCTAAAAATTGTCAGAACCTAGGCGTGTTTACTATCAATCTTCAATTCTTTCAGAATGGAATACAATCCTGCAAAGTTCAAGACCAAATCAGTACTATACCACGATTTCATTGAAACAATCAAGACATACTTGCATCATATCAAGCCAGTGTTCAATTTACGTCCTTTAGAAGATGTAGGCAACACCACCATCAGGCATCTTGGCCATTCAGGTCTTCTTGCAGCAGCATCCATACCTTTCTCAGTACAAAGCTTAGAGTTCATAATTGCTTGCATCAAGTATTACAATCCAACTACAAGGGAGATACAGTCAGTTGATGGAAGAATCATATGCAGCCTAAAGCCAGACATGATTGAGAAATGCTTCTCCATTCCACCATGGCTTGGAAATGTCACCATCAACGTAGAAGAATGTGAAAGGATATGGGAAGAACATCAAGATAAGTACAGCAAGAAGATTGCACATAGGTGGTTGAAAGAGAAACATTCTACATTGCCAAAGGATGTGGAGAGAGGACAGTTCAAAGATGAATTCGCCATTATAATCACCCTACTCAATCGAGTCACAGGTCAAGTAGATGCAACAAGGTTTCAACCTTGGATGTTCTACGTGATACCTCATATAATGAAAAAGATAGAGTTCTATGACTGGCCTACATTGATCAGTGATTGCTTACATCATCAGATAACTGAGTATTTTCGTAGACACACATTTCATATGGTCTCCTACCTAGTCTACTTGGTTGCCTATTAGGGTAAATTCAGAGGGTTAAACACGGAAGGTTCACTAAACATTCAACATGTCTACAACTACTATACTCAGTTGGAATTCACTGCTGCATCACGTCACTACAAACGGGTGAATGAAACATTCTTGATTTACACAGTGCGAGACCTGGATAATGAGCTACATGTTTGCATCTCATCCGCTGCGAGGGCTGCAATATTAGAATGGGCAGATTGGTTTATTTAGTTTGCCACCTTCACTTACTTAAGGGTGTACGATTATTCGGGAGCTCCACTTATGTTACTGAGGTATCCATCAGATGAAGTGGTATGCATGGAATTCTTCAGGCAGATTTCAAATGTTCACACCCGTCTGCGTAACAAGAAGAAAGCAGCCTTTAGCTTTCCTTTTTCTTTAGGCATTTACACTTGTAGATCATCCGCGGAAGCTAAACTAATGGGTAATGAGTTAGACAAATTTGGTTTCAAGCCTTTCAGCGAGAGACGATCATATGATCTCCATGGCTTCTATGCATCTCGACTTGGTCAGAACTATGCTCATATGCCCACACTTGAAGACTTTTGGGCTAATTGCAGAGACGAGTATGAGGTGCGAAGGTGAAGTAACAGTAAGTTAACCCTTCATCAGATGAGAGATTGCTTATCAAAAGATATTGAAGGGTTGTCAGGTGATGATGGGGATGTAATTCTCCTAGTCTATACTAGAAATAAGGTTGAGCAGCAACCTCTTCCACAGGTCAACTGGGCTCACAAAGAATGTATCATAGTGGAAGAAAGGACAAGACAAGTGGTAGAGTATAGTAAGACTTTCTTAATCCTCAAGAGAAGGGAGTCAATTCCAGTAGCAGAGCCGCCAAAGAAACACTCATCTCTTCCCTCTTCTTGAAGAGTGCAACCAAAGAACAAAGAAAAAGTTCAGTCTCAAGAGGTCACAAAGGGCAGTAGATCAGCAAAGAGTGCTAAAAGGAGGTTGGATTATACAAGGATTGTCATACAGAAGCAGCCTACAGCTGAAACAAAAGTTCCTCAACCAGAGCCCATACTTCAAGAAGAAGTTCAACATGATGAACCTTTGATACACGAAACTCTACCATCTCCTAGGTCTTCGCCAATTCACATTGATTTGGAAGATGAGGAGATAGAGGCCAATGTTACAATTATTCCTCCCTTGGATGTTAGTAGAAATACCACATCTTGGCTTGAGAGCTCCTTGGGAAGGACGAGAAGAAGGCCTTCGTATCAGGTAATTGATGATGACTTCAGTATATATCAGGAAGCACCCAAAAAGAAGGCCAAGAAGCAAATGCATTTTGAGAGGAATCTTGAGGGTGAAATGGTCATGGAGACAACCACGTCCCTTGAAGATAAAATCAGAGATGAGGTGGATGTTGACGATTTTATCATGGTCAAAGCAAACCTTGGTAAAAGTACTCGACATGCTGATATGAGTTTGTTTAAAATGGTAACATAAAACATTCAAGAAAGAGTGCAGAAGGATGGAGAAGACAAGGCAACCCTCACGGCTGAAAATCGTCAACTCCGGTTATACATATCAAATCTTATCCAAGGCACCTCACAAACAACTCAACTACTGCCTCAAGTCTTAGAAACACCAGCTGATCAGCAGCAGTTAAGGCAATTAGTTATTTGTGGAAAACAAACTAATGAGTGGATTGAAGAGATCATCAAAAGAGGAAAAGAAGTTCTAACGTAGGTCTTCCAGTTAAGATACAAAGCTCATGACTTACGTCAAGGTATCCAGGATTTTGAATAGCTGATAGCCGAGTTCAAGCCAATGCACGAAATCATAATTGCAGATTTAGAGATGGCTTGTGGCTCTACAATGGCGAGAGAACACAAAAGACAAGTCCTGGAGTGGAAAGAAAGTCATCTTTTCAAGGTGAATACATATGTCGGAATATCTGAGGAATTTGCAGCATATAAACAAAGAGTTGTTGATACTCTTAGGTTCGTCAGAGAAGTAGTTGCAGCAATTCCTTGTCAGTATTGCCTTGAGGATGGTTCCTACATTGGGCTTGACGTAGTCCAAGTTGAGTTTCAGAGCATGTTGCATGGCAGCGATGGCAGTGTTGGGAGAATGATGATGATTTCCATGATGTCAGCGAGGTTTGAGAAAGCGACTAATGAGAGTGAAGATTTCTTGAGATCAATTACAAATGGCAAAGAAATCTTAGAAAAGCGGCATTTTGCTATTAATAGCATCAACACTCCTACTACAGATGAAGTTGCTCGCTTTTTAGCGGATGTGATCGAGCTTTAAATCTGCTTTCTTCTAGAAGCATCTTCCACACTTTCTTTCTAGTCTTGTCTCAAATCTTATCCATTCTTTGAGGATAGAAAGAAAACATTGTAACAAGTTGTCACGAGTTGGCACTTTCCTTTTTAAAAGCTTTCTAGGGTTTAGATGTTTTATCTTTTCTAGATTTAGAAATAAAGCTTGCATGTTGGCAAGCAGTAGTTGTAAAAGCAAGGAGATTTTAGGGTTCCCTACTCCTCTGCTTAGTTATAAATAAGAGCAGTGTTTGCTCATTTTACTTTAACCGTGCTCGTGATAACAAGACATAAGTGTCTTTAGTACCTTCTCTTTGTTATTCAGTATTGTTCACTTTGTGTAAAGAGCAAGTTTGCATGCCTCCTTAGCTGTAAATCCTTGTTTAGTGCATGTGTTATGTGTAAATTATAATCAGGTTGATCGCATGTTGCAAGCGTGTTGCTACAACTTGCTGTCCCGAAATTGTAATCTTTGTTCCAAAAGTTTGAGTGAATAAATTCCTGAGCGTGCATTGTCTGCCTCGATATAAATATCTCAGATTTCCGTCTATTTGTTTTGTGTTAGAAGTATGAGTAAATAAAATCTTGAAGCTTGCTTTGCTGCTCTTGAAATAAAAGTCTCATATTTCCGTAATACTTTTATGATCTCTTTTTCAGTTTGCCTTAAAATGTATGTTGAAGAATAGTTTGTTTAAGTATCTTTGTCAGAAATCAAACTCGTCCATTTCTAAACTCTCTTGCTCTGCATTTACTTGAGAGGGTAGAAACGTTTTAAGCGTAGGTTAAGTTGTAGTTGTCTAGTTTCATCAAAGGGAAAACCTCAGCCGCAACATCTAGTGTTCTATAACCTTGTGTTCTTGTAGCTGAACCAAAAAGATAGGCGTAATTAAGTTTAGATTACTTTCTTTATGCAACTCAGCAAAAGAGGGAGCTTCCCCTCCTAATTCGAAGAGCAGTTTGCTGCACATAGCTGTCAGTTTCCAGAACGGATTCCAGAGGCGCGATTTGAAACGCCAACAAATTATCTACTTTGAGGATCAGATCTCCCATAAGTATTGGTAAGGAAGGCACGTCCCATGATAGGGAGACACGTCCCAAGATAGAGCCACGACTTAGGGAGACGCGTCTCATGAGAGACACGTCTTCATGAGCGACATGTCTCATGAGCGGATGTGTCATAGTTATTAGTCCCTTCGTCTAACTAATACAAACGACGATTGGCCTCTTAGCAATTATGATTTATATTTATATTTTTACATTTAGATTTAATTCGATCTGAATATATATAATTTGTATTCTCTTAATGCAGATCGAAGAACTATACTTGGGTAAGGCGATTTCGATATAAATGAAGATGATGAATAAATTGAATCATCATTTATATCTGACCGAAGCTATCTTTATTCAACAGATCCAACTACAATCACCCTTGCATCTACCTCTCAATTGGTGACTTGTTGACAAGATTCTTGCAAGTTACCTTAGTTCAGCATTTTATTCTCAAGAACAACCCATAGAACAATTGATTATCTTCCCAATATTTGAACATTATGCTTTGATACAAATTAATGCAATCATGGTAGGAGGGTCCAACGAAGGACTATCCAACCATGCAACCCTCAAGTTACACAAACAAATAAAATTAGAAAACATCAAGATTGACATAAATATATTATGAGAAAACTCTCAAAGTGGAAAAAACCCAACCTAAAAAGATTCCATATTTAATTATTAATGTTGTAGAAAAATTATGACCTTCCATAATGGCATACAAGTTATGTTGCAACCTATTAACAACTTACAAATCCTACATAGTCCATCCTAAACCCTCATATTCCCACTTGTTCTTGGATATTTCCTTCACCTCCTCTTGATCTCAAATGATCATGGGAAATCCAAATTTATGCCAATCTTCATCCTCTTTAATGATTTCTGATGCTCCATCAAGGCCCTTATCATCATTAGTGACTCTCCATGTTCAAGATTATCTAGTGCACAAGATTTATAAAGTTTCACTTCCACATATGCAACTTTGGCGTCATTCCCTAACTATTTCCCTTGGTCTTGGAAACACTCAAATGCTCAATGTCCTTTACATTTTAAGAATATCCCTTTGAAGGTTCTCTTCTCATCTATTCTATATCCCTCTCTTCCTCTTTGGTATCCGATTTTTTAGTATCTTCTTTCTCTTTGTTCTTGTGGTGGTAGTTACTATTCTCTTGGCCTTTTTTATAAGCCTCTTGCATTGTTTCCTTATTGTAGTACACCCATTGCCTCTACAATCAAAATTTCCAATCCTCTCGCCTTCCTATTTGGGTCTTTGATCCCCATACCATGATGTATCTTTTTGTGGTCTCTCCTCCAATCACTTTTGTCAATTCCCAAATCTCTTGTCTAACTTGTCTTCTACTTTGATCATAAATTAGTATGCTTCCTTTGAGGTGGTTAATCTAATAAGGATCATATCTTCCTCAACATTCTCTCTTATTCCACATATTTATCTCACATCCTTTACGTTTCCTAACTCAATATGTTTTCGTTTGATTATAAAATTCTTTAGTGTATTCTTTTACAATCCTATTCCTTTGTCAATTAGACTTTGTGGTTTCTTTAGTAGATAGTTCATTGGTATAAAATTCCTTTCCAAATTTTCAACTACACCATCCCATTTTGTATAAATTATTCATTTATACAATCAATTAGTTCTTCAAGATTTAGGTCACTATAGTAGTTTAGGACTTTCATTATAGGTCTCTTGTTGACTTTGGAGATGGATTTTAACACCACCTATTCTAACTCCTCTTTTTTATTTTCCAGGTCTTGTACCTCATATTTGACATATCCCTCTTCATTGCTTTCATCATATTCCTTTGGGTTTTAGCCACCCTTTTATCTTCTTCATAGGACTTCAAATAAATTCTATTTTCCTTTACCTCTCTTAGGACTTCATCCATTTTCCCAACTAGATGTTGGCCATACCTAGGATTCCTCATGGCAGCATCTTCTTGGATCTATTGAAAATAACCTTTGATCAATGATCCACCTACAATCACCCTTGCAATTTCCTCTCAATCAGTGATTTGTTGACAAGGTTCTTGTAGATCGTCTCAATTCAGTGGTTTGTTTTCAAGAAAAACCCGTAGAATGGTTGCTTATCTTCCCAAGCCTTGAACATTATGCTTTGATACAAATTGATGCAATCAAGGTAGGAGGGTCTAATGTAGGACTATTTAATTATGCAACCTTCTCTGAACACAAATACAAAAATAGAACACATCAAGATTGACTTAGATATGTTTTAGGAAAACTCTCAAAGTGGGACTTCCATTGTAGGTCTTGCTGATTTTGGAGATGGATTTTAACACCTTCACCTATTCTAACTCCTCTTTCTGATTTTACAGGTCTTGCACCTCATATTTGGCATCTCCCTCTTCGTTTCTTTCATCATATTCCTCTGGGTTTTAGCCTCTTCTTTTTATCTTCTTCCTAAGATTTCAAATGAATTCTATTTTCCTTTACCTATTTTAAGACTTCATTCATTTTCCCAACTATGTTGGGCATACCTAGGATTCCTCATGACAACATCTTTCTGGATCTATTGAAAACAACCTCTAATCAATGATCCACCTACAATCACCCTTGCAACTACCTCTCAATCAATGATTTGTTGACAAGATTCTTGCAGGTCATCTTAGTTCACTGGTTTGTTCTCCAGAAAAACCCATAGAATAGTTGCTTATCTTCTTGAGATTTGAACATTATTCTTTGATACGAATTGATGTAGTCAAGGTAGGAGGGTTCAATGAAGGACTATTAATTTTACAACCTTCTCTGAACACAAACACACAAAACTAGAACATATCAAGATTGACTTAGATATATTTTGGGAAAACTCTCAAAGTGGGACTTCCATTATAGGTCTCTTGCTGATTTTAGAGATGGATGTTAACACCTGCACCTATTTATTTAGGTCACTATAGTAGTTTGGGACTTCCATTATAGGTCTCTTGTTAATTCTAGAGATGTATTTTAACACCTTAACCTATTCTAACCCCTCTTTCTGATTTCATATTATTTGTACCTCATATTTGGCATCTCCCTCTTCATTTCTTTCATCGTATTCCTTTGGGTTTTAGCCCCTTTTTTTATCTTCTTCCTAAGATTTCAAATGAATTCTATTTCCTTTACCTATTTTAGGACTTCATTCATTTTCCCAACTATGTTAGCCATACCTAGGATTCCTCATGACAACATTTTCCTAGATCTATTGAAAAAAAACTCAGATCAATGATCCACCTACAATCACCCTTGCAACTGCCTCTTAATCAATGATCTATTGACAAGATTCTTGTAGGTCATCTTAGTTTAGTGGTTTGTTCTCAATAAAAAACCATAGAATAGTTGCTTATCTTCCCAAGATTTGAACATTATGCTTTGATGCAAATTGATGGTCATAGAAGGAGGGTCTAATGAAGGACTATTTAACTGTACAACCTTCTCTGAACACAAACACATAAAACTAGAACATATCAAGATTGACTTAGATATATTTTAGGAAAACTTCCAAAGTATGAAAAACCTAGCCTTAAAAGATTCCATATTTAATTATTAATGTTCTTGAATAATTACAATATTCTATAATGACATACAATTTATTATGCAACTTTTTAGCAACATACAAAGCCTTCTAGGAGCAAGCCTTGAATAAAATGGCTAAAATTATTGATGGCCTAATGAGGAAGACAATGGTGGGAGTGGTGATGGTTGTGACAAAACTAGACAAGAAGAAGAAAAGTGAAAGATGGAGGGGTCGACTAACATTTCAAAGGAAAAGATAAAAGGTCCTCAAAGTGCTCCTAAATGAGAAGAAACCCTAGAATTGATGGATGTTGACTGAAACACTTTTTATTAGCGTTTCCCATTTTGTTTGGATTGTTGTTTTTCTTGTTTCTATTCCCTTGGTTCTCTTTATCTTTAGGGAAAAACATAACAAAAATTGCCACCTTGTTTATGATAGCTTTTCCAATAACAAAACTATTATCTTTTTTTTTTTCTTCAGCATGAACCTACTTTATCTATGTTTGATTCTAGATAATTTCACTTTAGCAATTTTGTTGGCTTACAACTTGCCAATTGATTGCTTTAATTTGAGGGTCCAATTTGTGAGTTAATTGCCCAACCACTGCCAATGTTTGGGGGATTTCTTGCCTTTGATTGAGGTGTGTTCGGAAAGGAGAGATTTAGTTATATAATTCTCTAGGAAGAGAAGATACACACTTGAAACTTGGGAAAAAAATCACTTCTTTTCTTGGGCTAGATAGTGTGTTTTAGTCATTGTGGCTTAGACACTATCTTCAAGATGAAAACCCTTAAGTAGTAGATTGGCATTAAAAGTGACATTTGGAATATTCTTATGTGGGTATGTTTGATAGGTTTTATTAGTTAGATGAGCTTCAATTTGTACTATTTTGAAATATTAAAACAATAAAAAACATTTATTGAATAGTTCTAGGTTTATCTTTTTGTTGCAATTTTTTTTCTAGATTTTTTTTATGTTTTAGCAAATGTCTTTACAATATCATTAGAAATCAATGACGAGATCTTTCTACCCCATGAGAAACATAATTAGTATTTAAAAAATAAAGGAAACCAAAAAATTAAACATCTTTACTCCATGCTAGAAAGTAACCAAGAGACGAGGCATCAATTTAGGGAATAGAGGAAGAAAAAATGTCACATGAGGACACAAAATATGGCTTTTTTAATGTGATGAAATCATTAAAGGATAGGTACAAACAAATCATCAAAATCTTCATCTAGAGGATGCAAGGTAAGAGAACCAAGGTAACAAATCATGTCACTATGCCTTTGGGTAATGGTACATAAGGGCAATCTTCAAGTTCAACAATGAATCAAAGCACCTTAGTGAAATTAGCGATGTGCATTGGATTACCAAGAGACATATTTTCACAAAAAAATTACATGTCATTAATATTTGGATGAATAGTGGGAGTAGGAATTGGTTACCCCCAATTCTAAATATGTGGTAAAAAGCATTGAATTTCAAGCAAACATTTCCTTTATGAAAATTTGAAAACTAAAGTAGAAAACCATAACTAAGAATAGAAATAAACCCACCCTAAACAAAATTTGTCAATATTTGCAAAGCAAGTTGAGAAAATTGTCTATCCCATGATTTCATGGATGCAAAATGGTCTCAACATGAGCTTGGATCCAAAACTAAACAATTCTCATTGAGTCCTATGTACAAGGAGGAAGCAATTAAATTTGTTATCCTTCAATTGGAGGGGATTGTATGAGTTGTCATAGCACAAATTTGTCACTCAAGGGTAAAACATTATTACCACCTATGGGGATTTTTGCAAGAGGTTGACCAAAAAATTTGAGAGGCAAGACCCAAAGGAGAATTTTAGAAAATTTCTTAGTTAAAACATTAGATCTTAATGGATGCTAACATGACTGATTTCAAGAGGAACACTATGCTAGTACCTAACATGTTAGAGAGGAGTTTGACATACATTTCATGCAACAATTTAAAGAGCCCCTTATGGGGCTAATTAAGGCCCTTGAACCAAGTTCATTGCAAGCATCCATCAAAAGTGTCTTGACATTAAAAAAAAATACAACTAATAGACTCTTCCAAGGGTATACCTCAAGGTTGTGCGTTCATGATCTCCACCATAATAGTAGCAAGGACCAACACATAAACCTTTTCAACAAAAAATTGTTCTATACCCTCTTGACCCATGAGTCATCAAGGGACTAGATCTACCTTTAGGAACCAATAGTTTGGAGACTTGACCTACAATGAGTTGTAGAGGAAACAATTATGCTCTAATTGTAAAAGACCTTGGGTCTAGACACATATGTTCTTGGGAAAGGGATGGGTCCACTTGATTGAGGTGTATTTTGATGATGACAAAGAGTATGAGTTAGGCATAGAGACACAAATGTGTAAGAGGGTGAGTTATTTCTAGCAAACATGATAAAAAAGTTTTTATATCATTAAAGGAAGAACATAAACTACTTACTATTACATCCTTGTCAAGTGCACTACTCAAGATACCACTCCTTTTGAGTTAAGGGGAGGATTGGAGGGCAACATAGTGATACTCATTGATGTGGGGATGATCCATAATTTCATTGAATAAGTGGTGGTAGCTTGTTTTAGACTAAAAGATGCAGAGTCTACACGGTTTGAAGTCACAATAGTAGATGGTTATTGATTGCACTACAAGTTGTCTACCATTTATAGGTGCTATTGGATGAGCATACTATCACCCATAATTTTCATGTCATTTTTCTTGGTGAAGCTCACTTTATTTTAGGTGTCTATTGGCTGCATTTTCTTGGTGGGTTCACATGCAAATACCAAATGATGACATGCAATTTAATAGAGTGGGGACAAAAGACCATCAAGGGTATTACAAATGAAGAGCACAAAGATTTATTGAGAGGGGGGTTGAATCAGTAAATCAAAAGAGACTTTAATTTTCAACTATTATCAACTTTTGATCTTTAACACAACATCAACTTCTTAATATGAAATAATGCTATCAAGTTGACTTCAATTGATGTAGAAATGTTTAATTGTTTTTACAAAAGTGAGTAGGTGCTACCCTACTTGAATATTTTAATAAGAATTGTTTAGTAGGTTCAAACCTACAAGGAGCACCGGCCCCTTTAAACTTGTTTAGTAGGCACCTAACCTACAAGGATCATCAACCCCTAATGTGCAAGGCACCAACCTTGACTTGATGGATGTAAGATGACTGGCCTTCAATCAGATCTGCACTCTCCCAATCCTTCAATCTTCTTTTGTGATGAATAATATCACCCTAAGCCCACACAAGAAGATGGGTTTTCTGATATGATATGCTTACAACATTACAACCACACTTCAAATTGATTTTGAAATCATAAATATATATTTGATCAATCTTTGCAACTGTTCATGGAAGGTTGTATCATTTAGAATCTGTTCTTGTACCTTTTCAAAAAAATAGGTTGCACCATTTCATGATTAATGTTTAGTTTCATAAACTTGTGTTTGTTTGTTTCTGTCTAATTGAAATTTATTGAGATCATTTGTTTGTTGAATCTGAGTTTAAGACAGAATACGTCCCTCCAAGAGTCAAACTGAATAAGACACATCACTTCAACTTCCAATCGAATGACTTTTCAGGAGTTGCGACTGTTCAAGAGAATCACGTCTTTTTAGCAGATGAAAAGACGTCTTGTTTAGACAGATTTGATTCTCATAACATTTCAAGAGACATCTTTAATTCACATGAATTTTCAGAGAGTCGTCTTCTTAACAAATCAAACCTCTTCTTGACATTTTATTTCTTTCACTAATTTTGTTTGATGCCATACTAATCGGTTCAACAAAGAGTCAAAAGCAATTCTTAAAAAACACGATTAGACAAACTGAACATTAACAAATCTGAATGTCACAAACACGTCTTCATTAACAAATCAAAAGTGATCTTTGAAGAACTTCGACCATGGAAAACACATCTTCAACAACTTCATGATGATCTGAATGTTAACGAATTTTGACCATGATTTGAATGTTAACGAATCAGAATATTAAGAAAATCTGCATCTCTTAATAATTTGATAATCTTATTGACATTAATATGCAAGTTATTAAGCCAACAAAATCAAATCTTGAAGAGCTTGATTATGTAATTTAATCTGAAAAGCCAATCTGATCTGACAATACTTCTAACAACAAATGCACTAATATAGTTTGTTTCAACTCATTGAGTAGAGATGATTTTCTGATGAGACCAGGCGAGTTGGATGGAAATCAACTTCACCATTAAGGGGATATCACCAAGAACTATGGATTCAAGAGAGGATTAATATCCTCTAGATATATGAGTTTTGTTAGATAACTATATTTCTATTTTTGGGGACATGCCTCTAAGACTTCCACTAGATAGGGATTTTCAACATACTATCAAGTTGAAGCTAGGGATAGAACCTTTTATTGTGACAGTGTGACTCCTTATAGACACCCTTATGCTTTCAAGGAACCTTTTATTGTGACAATGTGACTCCTTATAGACACCCTTATGCTTTCAAGGAGAATTGAAGCTAGGGATAGAACCTATTATTGTGACAGTGTGACTCCTTATAGACACCCTTATGCTTTCAAGGATTAGATAGAATAAACTATATAGGAGTTGCTAAAATTGGGACACATTAGACTGAACACAAGTCTATTAACATCTTCAAAGGTAGTAATGAAGAAGAAAGATGGAATGATGGAATGATGTGTATAGATTGCAGGGTCTTGAACAAGAAAACCATCAAGAATAGGTATTTGTCAGAACCCCGATGGTTCTCAACTCGAAACCCTGACTGGAATTGTTTGTTTTTGCAAGTTTTGTATTTTTTTGTGTTTTTGATGGATTTTTGCAAAGAAACAAGAAGCTGCGATTTTCTAAATAACTGCCTAAAAATTCATAATAAATTCTAAATTCATGAAATAAGCTCAAGATTGTTCAGAGAACATAGGCGCATCTATTTATTATTATTCCAGAGCTTTTACAATGCAAATAGAGTAAACAAATGTATATAGAATATGATTTTATTCAAAAACCTGATTTTTGCTTGCCAGGCGCCAAAAGGAACAGAGAAGAAATGTACGGCTGAAGAATGGATGATTCCCTGACCTCTGAAATCGTTGCCGAGCCTCCAGATATCCAAGGCGCTATGAAACCCTCTGCCAAAGACTGAATACTAAATGCGTTTCTCCTGAGAGGAAGGTACGGCCTGGAAAAGTACAGAAAAAGTACGGCCTGCTGCAGCAATGATGAATATGGTACGGCTCAAGGAAATGAATGCCAGATCTCTGCAAATGGTATCTCTGATAAAGTCGCCTTTATTGCTAGATGATATTCTCTGAATCTCCTTCTGAAATCGATGCAATAAGATCAACTGTAACTCCTGAATGAAGTCACCGAGATGCAAGCTTAAACTGGTATTTCACAGTCTCAGTCTGCCAAATTCCTGAAGAGGTATCGTTCTCCAGAAACGCTTCGTCTGCCAAAAACCCTAGGGTTTGCAAACTCCAATGCTCAGAGCAATTTAGACAAAGTTGAATAGCATAACATAATGGTTCGATTTTGTCTTTCCTGCCAATATATACTTCCTTGAGAAAATTCGACCCAATAGCTCATTTAATAATCATTTAATAAAAAATGATTAAATTTGTCTTTTAGACTTAGGAGAATTGCTTTTAATAATTGGCGCCATCATTAATGAATAATAAATATTCATTATATCAAATATTAATCTCTTTATTATAAAGTATAATAAATACTTTATAATATGCCAATTAAATTAAATATTTAAATATTTCAATAAAGTGACTTTAGTATAAAGTCAAAATATTAAATATTCATTAATCATTAAATACTCCTTATTTCTCCGTCCGATCACCAAACTGAATAACTGGGTCGACTCTGAGCAGAATAGTTGAACCAGATGCCCTGCCCAAAAATAGCAGCTTCCGCCTGACCTAACTTTCTAAAAATAGAAAGTTTCTGAAAATGCACTCTGGAAGATTCTGCGAAGGCTCAACCTGAAACAACTGCAAAACTGGAGCTACCAGACAGAGTACTGCCCCAGATGATCCTCTGCACACTCCTGTCAGCCTACGAGGATCGAATAATAGGCTAACCTCGTCACCAGCTGCGCTGACTAGGATGGGGACATCCTGTATTCAATACCCTATATTGATGAGTGAATTGATGATAAACATGTTGCAACATGCTTAACCAAACATAGCTTGTTGTCTAGGTACCAAAAAATAAGGGTTAAAGTTGAGGACACATTTAGGATTGATTTTTAATTTCATCATGGGAACTTTGAGTTTTTGGTGATACTTTTGGGCTCACTAAGGTGCTATCCACCTTCCAATCAATAATGAAAAAAAAATTAAACTTAATTTGAGGAAATTTGTATTAGTGTTCTTTGATGACATATCGATTTATAGACGAACATGGGATGAACACATCAAACACCTAGATATAGTGCTAGCTATTCTATAACAAGAGACATAATCAGTAGGATAGGTGTAGATATGGATCCAATCAATGTGCAATGCATCTAAGAATGACTTACTTTGAGGACACTAACACAACTATGAGGATTATTGGACTTATTTAGCTACCATAGGAGATTCATTAGAGGATTCTCACAAAATGGTCTTTCCCTTGACAAATTTCACCAAGAAAGGTGCCTTCCATTGGTCCATAATGACACAAAAGTGATGCAGGAGCATCCAGCGGTGTAAGGCAATCTTGCATCACCCAAAAAAAATCTTTTTCCTTATTTTCTTTAGTTGTTTTGAGATCCATGATGGCACCTAAGGGGTGTAAGACAGTCAAAATTCAAAAATAGCGAAAAAGGATCACTTACTATTTTTAGTGAGTCAACCTAAGCGGGCTCATATGGACCTGGAAATTTATCCCAAGGGGCAAAACTGAAAAAAATTTCCAGTTGCGAAAGAATCATCTCAATACCCTGCATGGTTTGGGAGATATTAAAGTTTTCATCCTGAGAAATTTTCCCAATGCAGCTTCAATTTTAGATATGAAGACTTTAGAGGCCCCAAAACAACTTGAAAAGTTGACGAACTGACCTACGGTAGGTTCACACGCTGTAGATCTCTTTGAAAAATTTCCAACGATATGTAATAAGTGCAAATCAGACACCCGAATCAAAAGTTATGGCCTCGTGAAGTTGCTCCTCTAAAAAGTGAATTTCATCAAAATCTCCTCCTAGGCAAGAAATCAATCAACAAGACTTTTGGCGCCAAAACAAAAGGGAAAATTGAACTTTCTAGAACATTCTAGGGTGGTTATTGGGGTAAAATAAAAAGGGCTAGGTGGGGTTTGTAGATGGTGGCTCCATGAGTGCAGATTGTGGCTTTGAACAATATATTTTGTTTTTGAGAGTTGATTTTGGTGTAATGAATGAAGCCCATGAGGCTGTAGCATGTAAGTTTTGAATCTTTAATTCCATTTTTTAAAAATAATTGAAAGTGAGTTTTTCTTTTCTGTCTTGCATCTTCTGTGTTGGTATATATTGTTGTGATTTGTGTGGGTTTCGAGTAGTGTGGCCCTCATCAAGTGGTATCAGAGCAAGAGTTCATGAGCCTGTAACAGATCGCCGAACATAAGGTAGTTGCAAAAGGACTTGTGAGTGTGGGTTGAGTTCAAGATGCCTCCAAGACTTGCCCAGCATGGTAGAGGTAGAGGCTGAGGTGGTGGAGGTAGATATCCACCTAGAGATGAAATCAAAGCCCTTAGAAGGAAATTAGAAACCTTGCAGAAAGAGGTTCGAAGAAGAGATTTGCAACGAGAAAGAGATGACAATGAAGATAAGACGGAAGAGGAAGAGTAGGATCCATGGATGCTGGAGAAAGAAGTTTGCTACGAGCGATCTCAAGCATTGGGAAGAGACCTTATATGGAGGTTTCAACTTTCAATGGGAGTCTAAATCTTGAAGAATTGATCAATTGGATCAATGACATGGAGGAATTTTTTGAGTTTGAGATTGAAGATCCTCACAGAGTGAAATTTTCATAGACAAAATTGAAAGGTCACGCTAGTATATGGTGGAAAGAGGTCCAATTAGAACGAGGAAGACAAGGGAAAGATAAAATTTCTAGATGGAACAGAATGGTGTCAAAATTGAAGAAACAATTCATTCTAGATGATTATGAATTGGAGCTACTCAAGAAGATGCAAAGCTCGAGACAAGGAACAAGGACGATGAAATAATATATAGAGGAATTTCACAAAGTCTTGATTCAGATAGGACATTCTGAGGCAAATAAAGAGAAAGTTTCTCATTATATTAACAGGTTGAAGCCAAGCATACATGAAGAATTGAAATTGGTAAGAATGACCACTATTGAGGATGCTTATTAGTTTTCTCTAAGGGTTGAAGAACGACTGAACAAGAGGTTTGAGAATAAACAACGAGGTGGAGGCCATGGAGGAAAGAATGATGGTCAGTCATATGGAGGTCGAAATGAAGATCAAAAGAAGTGAATGCTTTAGTAGCAGCCAAAACCAAAAATGAGATAACACCTACCATCCTTGTGATCAGAATAATGGAGACTCAAGAGGAAGAGGAAGATTTGGACGAGGACCGGGAAGAGGAGGCTTTCGTAGAATCTGTTTCCAGTGCAGAGAAGGACATAGAGCCTATGAGTGTCCTCAACATCAAGGAAGGACAAATAAAAGACCCGAGGGTAATGCATGAGTTCCACATGTAGATGAAGATGCTGATTCTTCACATTTTGAGGATCTAGAAAGAGGAGAGGTTCTTGTTACTAGAAGAGCCTTGTTGAATGAGAAGGAACCAACTCAATGGAAGTATTTTTTTTGCATTATATGTAAGTGTGAAGGTAAAGTTTGCAATGTTATTATTGATGGAGGTAGTACTGATAACCTTGTTTTAGAAGAAATGATTAGTAAGTTGTGGTTGGAAAGAAGAAGGTATCCAAACCCAAATTGGATTGC
This sequence comes from Sequoiadendron giganteum, assembly GCA_007115665.2. Classification (NCBI taxonomy): domain Eukaryota; kingdom Viridiplantae; phylum Streptophyta; class Pinopsida; order Cupressales; family Cupressaceae; genus Sequoiadendron; species Sequoiadendron giganteum. The sequence goes on from CM021109.1 coordinate 113,492,159, forward strand.
TTGGTTGTAGAAGGACCATAAAGCCTTGGTAAATGAACAATGTCTAGTAAAGTTCAAGATTGGAAATTACCATGATGAGGTATTGTTTGATAAATTATGCCTATGGATGTTTGTCATATGTTGTTAGGCAGATTGTGGCAGTTTGATTGGCGAGCAATACATGATGGACATGCCAACACCTATTCTTTGACAAAGGATGGGGTTTGTCATAAGTTGAAGCCCTTGAAAGAAGTAGAAGAAAAGGTATGCAGTAATGCAAGAATTTATTTGGTTGATGGAAGAAAGTTCCTAGAAGGCATGAGTCATGAGGATATGTGTTTTGCATTGATCCCGAGAATTGATAAAGAAGATACTACTAAGGTACCTATAGAGGTTTATAATTTGTTGAATGAGTTTCAAGCTATTATTTTTGATAACGTACCAGAAGGTTTTCCTCTAGTAAGAAAGATTAGTCATTAGATGGACTTGATTCTTGGAGTCAGTTTTCCAAATAAGGCAACTCATTGTATGACTCCAACAGAGAGTGAAGAGTTGAACAAAAAAGTGCAAGAGTTGTTGTGGAAGGGATTGATCAGAGAGAGTTTGAGTCCATGTATAGTACCACAGTACTAGCACCAAAGAAGGATGGAGAATGATGGATGTGTATAGATTCTAGAGCCATCATCAAGATCACCATCAAGTATAGATTTCTCTTACCGAGAATGGATGACATTATGGATCAAGTTTGAGTGGAGTTGAGTACTTCATAAAGATAGATTTGAAGATATCACTAGATCTGGATTAGAGAAGGAGATTAATAGAAGGCAACCTTTAAAACCAAGGAGGGCTTGTACAAGTGGTTAGTCATGCCTTTTGGGCTAACCAATGCACCGAGCACATTTATGCGGCTTATGAATGAGGTATCGATAGAATTTTTAGGAAAATTTGTTATTATTTAGTTGGATGATATTTTTATTTTCAGTAAGAAATCGGAGGAGCACTTGATGCATATCCAAAGAGTTTTTGAAAAGCTAAGGGAGGAGAAGCTGTTGATTAATTTGAAGAAATGTGGTTTTGTGAAGAGAGAGTTGGTGTATCTAGGATTTGTTGTCTTAGTAGAGGGTCTTAAAATGGATCTAGAGAAGGTGAGAGCTATCAATGAATGGCCTACCTTGAGGAATGTTACAGAGGTAAGATCGTTTCGTGGTCTAGCAAGTTTCTAGAAAAAGTTTATTAAGAATTTCAATAGTATTTGTGCACCTCTAACTGAAGCAATGAGAGGGGATAGAAAGGAGTTTAAGTGGACTATAGGAGCAGCCAAAATTTTTGATATGTTGAAGAAGAAAGTTGCAGAGCAACTTGTTTTGGCGCTTCCAGATTTCATTAAGGTCTTTCAAGTAGATTGTGATGCTAGTGGCACTGCCATAGGAGCTGTTTTGAGTCAAGAAGGTAAGCCTGTTGCTTATTTTAGTGAGAATTTAAATGATGCTAAGAAGAAATTATTTTGTCTATGATCAGGAGTTTTATGCTATAGTTCAAGCTTTGAAGAAATAGAGATAGTATTTGTTGCCAAAAGAATTTGTTTTATATACTGATCACCAGGCTTTGTAGTATCTCAATAGTCAAGGAAAGTTAAATCAAAGGCACTTAAAATGGGTTGAGTTTTTGTAGAGTTATACCTTTGTTTTGAAGCACAGGAGTGGAAGGTAAAATAGAGTTGCAGATGCCTTGAGTAGAAGGAAAAATTTGTTGATAGAGATGAATATAGAGGTCATTGGGTTCAATGAACTCAAGAGTTTGTATCTTGAAGATCCAGACTTTGCAGAAGCTTGGAAGGCTTGTTTGGAACTTGCTACATTGGATAGGACAAGATGGTTGGATTTCTTAATCCAAGATGGGATGTTGTTTAGAGGAGGCCAATTGTGCATTCCAAGGAGTTCTATGAGAGAGAATCTAATCAAGGAGAAGCATAGTGGGGATTGGCTAGACATTTCGATTGAGATAAGACCATTGCTCTTATTAGTGAGAATTATTATTGGCCATAGTTACATACAACAAAATGTGAAAAAGTTTGTACAAATTTGCAGAGTATGTCAAATGGCGAAAGGAACAAGTCAGAATATTGGATTGTATCAGCCATTACTTGTACCTGCGAGGCCATAGGAGGATATTAGCATGTATTTTGTTCTTGTCTTGCCAAGGACACCGAGAGGGCATGATTCCATATTTGTGGTGGTGGATAGATTTTCAAAGATGGCACATTTCATTCCATGTTATAAGACCAGTGATGCTGTTCATGTTGTAGAGTTGTTTTTCAGAGAGGTGCTTAGACTACATGGTCTACCAAAGAGTATAGTTTCAGACATAATTACCAAATTTGTTGGTTATTTCTAGAGGACATTATGGAAGAAGTTGAGGATAGATTTGAAATTTAGTTGTGCACACCATCCATAGACTGATGGACAAACAAAGGTGGTGAATAAGAGTTTGGTTAACATGCTGAGATGCTTAGTAGGAGACAAGCCCAACGGACGGGATTTGATTATACTATAGGCTGAATTTGCTTACACCAATTCTGTCAATATGAGCACTGGTAAATGACCTTCCAGATTGTGTATGGGAGTAGTCCAAGAATTACTTCTGAACTGAGGAAGATGGATAAGGGGAAGAAGAGTAGTGCTAAGGTTGAAGATTTTGCTGAGCACTTGAAGAATTTGCATGAAGTGGTGAAGAAACATATCAATAAGATGAACTCACAGTATAAGGCTCAGACATATAAGAAAAGGAGGTATAAAGAGTTCCAAGTAGGAGATGAAGTCATGGTTCATTTGTGAAAGGAAAGGTTTCCAGTGGGTACATACAAGTTAAAGATGAAGAAGTTTAGACCATGCAAGATCTTGAAGAAGCATGCTTTAGGAAATGCATATGAGATAGAGTTGCTTGATTGAATTCATATTTAACCTATGTTTAACATTTCAAATTTAACAAAATATCATGAAGGAGGAATTGATGAAGAAATAATAGAAGAATAGTGGAATATTCCAGCACCTACTTCAGAAAAGGAGGAGAGAGAAGAAATTTTGGATAGTCATGTGGGTAGAAGCACACGAAACAGGCAATACACATAGTACTTGGTGAAATAGATTCATCGTGGTTGTCTGAGGCTGAGATTAACCATCTTGGTTTCCCTCTAACTCCTGAGAAGTGACAGGGTCACTTTTCAAATTACCCTGGGTGTCTGATGCAGGAGCATCCAACGGTGTAGAGTAATCTTGCATCACCCAAAAAAATGTTTTTCCTTATTTTATTTAGTTGTTTTGAGGCCCATGATGGCACCTAAGGGGTGTAAGATAGTTAGAAGTCAAAAATAGTGAAAAATGGTCACTTACTATTTTTAGTAAGCCGGCCTAAATGGGCTCATATGGACGTGAAAATTTACCCCAAGGAGCAGAACTGAAAAACATTTTTAGTCGCAAAAGAGTCACCTCAATACCCTGCACGGTTTGGGAAATATTAAAGTTTTTGGCCCAAGAAATTTCTCCAATGCAACTTAAATTTCAGATATGAAGACTCTAGAGGCCCTAAAACAACTTGAAAAGTTGACGAATATGCTTTCCAATGATATACAGTAATAGAAAATCAGACACCCAGATCAAAATTTATGTCCCCACAAAGTTGCACGGTTTGGGAAATTTTAAACTTTCTAGCCCGAGAAATTTCTCCAATGCAACTTCAAATTTAGATATGAAGACTCCAGAGGCCTCGAACAAACTTGAAAAGTTGACGAATATGCTTTACAATGATATGCAATAATAGAAAATCAGACATTTGGATCAAAAGTTACGGCCCTGCAAAGTTGCTCCTCTAAAAAGTGAATTTCATCAAAATTTCCTCCTAGACAAGAAATCAATCGATAGGACTTTTGGTGCCAAAACAAAAGGGAAAATTAAACTTTCTAGAACATTCTAGGGCGATTATTGGGGTAAAATAAAAAGGGTTAGGTGGGGTTTGTAGATGGTGGCTCCATGAGTGCAGATTGTGGCTCCAAACAATATATGTTGTTTTTGAGAGTTGATTTTGGTGTAATGAATCAAGCCCATGAGGTTGTAGCATGTAAGTTTTGAATCTGTAATTCCATTTTCTGAAAATAATTGAAAGTGAGTTTTTCTTTTCTATCACGCATCTTCTGTGTTGGTATCTATTGTTGTGATTTGTGTGGGTTTCAGGCAGTGTGGCCCCCATCAAAAATGCATTTGAACATTTAAAGAAGGTAACATACATTGATTTAATTTTGTAATATATGATTTTCGTAACCTTTTTTGGTGCAATGTGATGGTTTAGGAGAATATATAGGGGCTATTCTTATGCAAAAAGTACAACCCCTATCATTTGAGAGTTGAAAATTGATAAAGACAAAGCATTAATTCTCCATATACAACAAGGAGATGTTGGTGGTCACATGCATTGATAAAATTAAAACAATATCAAGTTTATGGATATTTTGGAATACATATGAACGAAAATAGCTTGAGATTTTCATATTATAATTTGACCTCAATAACAAGTAGAAAAAATGGGTGAGAAAGTTATAAGGCTATGGATTTGATATCAAGTATATCAAGGGAAAGACCAATAGGGTTGTAGATGCACTCTCCAAGAGACCTAAACTATTAGTCATTTCTATAGTAGAACTAGGTTAAGAGGCTTTGTTGGCTGAGTATGTCGAAGAGACACTAGCTATAGGGATGATTGAAGGTACTATTGCTACCTCGGAGTAGGATGAGAGTATAATAACCCTCAAGTTGTATCCAAATTTTCTATTGTTATATATTCAATTCATTCATACACGAGCATCTATCCATACGAGACAAGTATTTCTCTATCCATCTGGGGTAGACATCTATTCAAATGGGATAGGCATCTATCCATATAGGATAGGTTCATTACTCTAGTGATAAACTCATTAAGACTAACTACATCAGTCACTCATTGAAGATAACACTTCCCTAATGAAGTGTACCAAGTTCACCGTTATTTAGGAGTATATTTATATATATTTATGAAATAATAGGCTTGAGTCTTGCCTTAGAATTTGGCCTAAAGCCTCGAGGAGTCAAGCAATCCATTTGGGATTCTTCTAAGTATACAATGAATATGTTTTATCTCATATTTATCTTAGTGGTTTCATCCTTAAACTAAGTGATTCACTTTGGTAAATCCATTTCTTGGAAACTCCCCCAACCCTATACATGAAAACCTTTTCTTTAACTAGAATGCCTACATACTCGCTTCCAAACGAGATCAAGGTGTAATATATATGTATTTCTATTTTTTAATCTATGTTTAATATGAACTATTAGTGTGGGTATGTATCCCTTTCTAAGGCCGCTTTTTGCTAGATAGTTCCCTATGTTGAATCTTGTGTTACTTATTAGAAAAAAAGCATCTCCAAGTGTTCTCCTTTCTAGTGCTCAATTTTAAAGTGTTGTTGATGAGTTTCCAATATTGTTGATATCAAATATCTTACAATTAGTTATATTTCTCTTTCTCAACTAATCTTAGTATTAATATCGATCATAAATTTCCTTTCAAAGAATGCTCCTATAAATTTTTCGTTCTTCTATCAATTAAGATTCAACTTTGGTTTTGAGCAATGCTAACACGAGATTGCCCTAGTTTTGGCCATCACATATTTCTTGAAACCATGGTTTTTTGATCAATTAATATTTATTCCTTAATGATTAATTAGATGAACATAATTGTTTTTAATTTGCATGAATTGAACCTTGTTTTGATACCCCATATAACACCTTTATTGACTTCAATTAACAAATAAATCGAGTGAAATAATTATTTTAACTTAAGATAAATTTTAGTTTAGCTTATCATTTAACTACTAAAACATAAGAATAATTGTCACTTAACTATTTCTATATTTTTTATCCTTATTTATTTGATTTAATTGTATTTTATATATTTTAATTTTCTATGATCTTTTTATTTGATAAACTTGGGGTTTTAGCCTAGTTCAAGCCCTAAGAGACCACTTATAGTGGGATCTCTTCCTAATGGCTTAATGTCGAGACCACTATTGGGGGGCCTCAGTCCCCAAGACATTGTCACCTTGTCTAAACCTATGATCTCAACAGGCCAACGAAGGCTCACAATATACAAGCACAACAACATCGTGAAGGCACACATCCTACGAGTATGTTAGCTCAATAGAGGAACATGGCCTGTGAGCTCAATTGCCTAATGGGGGTTTGAACCTTGGTGGCTACCACAACAATGTTGTGACTTGACCACTACATTGTATGCTTATCAACTTCTATGAATGAAATTTCATTATTATTTAATATTTAATTAATGTTATCATTATTTAACAATTAAGTTTAACTTATTATTAATTTAACTTTTCCTTAGTTAATCATTATCACAAAATAATTGTTTTTCTTATCTTAATGAATAAGGTTTAATATGAGCAAGAGATATTAGGTTCTTACGAGGGAAATGGAAAGCAATAGGACGAGCGGCGAGAAATAGAGAGGGGTAGGAATTTGAATTCCTTTGTTGCAAAGGGTGAGGGAGATGCCGATTCTGAAGATGAGGCAAATGGTTTGTGTCTGGTGCTTCTTGACGAAAAGCTTCCTGGAGTCGGTAGGGAAGTAGATGGAATCTCTATGGGAGATGTTGCTAGTTGGTTTTTTGGGTTGTTGTCGGTAGCAACTTTCTTGCTGTTGTCTAGGGTGAGGTATGGTTCTCCTGAGTCAGGTTTCTATTTGGAGTTTTGTCTTTCTCTTATTCTTGGCTAGAATGTCAAGGAGGATGGGGTGCTTAATGGATTGGCTAGTTCCCTTCATTTTTCCTGTGAGGGCTTCCCTTATCTTCCTATTGGATTGTTGATGGTGGATGGGTTGTTGTCGACAGTTGGGTTACTTTTGGCGGATGTTGTTGTGGGTAGCTGCTTGGATCTTATGGTTGTTGGTGTGCTCGTGTCTATGATGGCTATTGTTGTTATTGTTGTTACCTTAGTGTCTTCTTCTGTAGGCCTTGCTTTGTGGAGGCTTTTGCTGTTAGCGAAAGGGTTGCTGCCAACAGTTGGGTTGCTGTTGGTGGAAGCTGTTGTGGGTAGCTGTGCAGGGGCATCTTTAATGCATTTTTGTGTCATGTTGCAAGACTTTGAATTTTGGTTTGTTTCGGGTCAATAAGGTCCATTTAGACCATTTAAGGTCATTTAAGGTCATGTTGGATTAGGTTTAGGTGATTAGGTGCAAAGTTGTCAAAAATGCAAAAGTTGTCAAATGTTGTCAAATTCAATTTTGCAAAATTTATTTTGGGAGTTAGGTGTCGGTTTGGATGGTTGTGGGAGGTTGCAGTCTAATAAATATGACATTTAATCTCAATCACAAAGGCTGGAGAAAGTTAGAATGAAAAGATCTTCATTTTGCCACGTTCTATATTCAATTTTTTGTGTAAAAAAGTCTAAGAAACATGTTGTATGGCTTGGTATGATCTAGTATGACCCTGCATGTGATTGAGGAAGTTGAAGGACAATTTTAGATTTCTAATGCTTTTGGTTTGATAGAATTTCATTCAATTTTGTGCAATATATTGCAATTTTTGTATGAACAGGTCTAAACCCTACCCAAGGTTTCTAGGGAGCATAAACAAATCACGGGCATAGTTTCCACCATAGTTGAAAAACTTGCCAATTTCAAAAAGTCGCCAAGCCCGGAAAATACGGTACGTAGAAAACTTGGCAAAAGTTCAAAAAAAACTCGACAAAAACTCGACAACTTAAAAAATAGCTTAAGCTTCATTAAAAACACATTTTTTTTGCAAAATTCAATGATAAGATGCATTCAATGAGTCAATAAAATGAGTACATAGAAGAAACAAGCTGAGTATAGTTATATTTGATTGATTTGAAAGAAAATTAGGTACAAAATCACATCATTTTCAAAAATCCATTGTCCTAAAAATATCATCAATGATATGTTCTTGTTCATCTATAGGAATAAGATTTGTAGATGCATGTGACAATGGTGGTGAAAGATCAATACATTCTAAGTTGCATTCTTTATGTAGAGGGGGTATAAAAATATCACTTTTTGTTGGCACAATTCCCCCACCAAGTTCTTCTTTTGTTTTTAAATTTGAAAGCGGGGGTTTGGGGGTGGCAGCCCCCAGTGGGGTCAAGGGGCAACGCCCCTTGCAGGGTCCCGGGGTAGCGCCCCCGTCGCCAAGCACATTTTTCTTCTTGGGTGGCCTTCAGATTCTTCATTTTTGAAGCATTTTTCCTTGAAAAGTGATGTGTTTAAACTGCTTTGAAAATGCAACATTTTTATTGTTTTTATGTTGTTTCTTCAAAATTGCTTCTTTCTATCAATTTACTCAAGCCTTCAACACCTCTCTCCAGCAACAACGCGAGTTTTTCCAGAACACTCGCTGTACATTCTGGAAAAACTCGCCAAAAGTACGATGAGTTTTTCTAGAATGTACGGTGAGTTTTTTGGCATACAAATGCCTGGAAAACTCGCCAGCCAAAAAAACTTGCGAGTTTTTCGAAACTTGCCGAGTTTTTGGCGAGTGTTGCATCTATGGTTTCCACTATCCAAAAATCATGAAATCTGGTGGAAAGCTCTATCCCATGCCTATATACATCTGTGCAAAAGGACAATCCTTGGTTTGCACGTGTGAAGAATCTTTTGTAGTATGTGTTCTAATTTGCTTGAAAACTATCATAAAATCACAGTTACTAGAGGGTTTGATGAAACCAATGCATTGTCTAGTCATGGTTGGATGGTAAATCACTGTAATGCATTGTAGGAGGTCTACATAGTCTATGTCTTTCATATTTCATGTTGTTTCTTTTGTTGAATGGCTTTTAGGCTTCAAGGATAATGTTACCAAGTTGCATTAAAGTGCACCAAGGCATGTTTACAAGTGGATTAGTCTTTTGAAAGTGTCAATTTGTGTTAGGTTGAGTCCTTCCTTTGCATCATTAACTGCTTGGAGCTCGTGGTTGTTGGTGGGCTCATGTTTGAAGCGACTATTATTGTTTTTGTTGTTACCCTGGTTGTTGTTCCGGGCCTTTCTTTGTGGAGGCTTTCCTTTGCCCAACATGTTGTCCCTTTCTCGTTTGTGGCTTTTCTAAGGGTGAGGTATGGTTTTCCTAAATCAAGAGTGTGTTTAGATTTTTGTCTATCTCTTATTCTTGGCTGGCATTTCAAGGAGGATGGGGTGCTCAATGAATTGGCTGACTCCCTTCATTTTTCTTGTGATGGTTTCTTTTATCTTCTCGTAGGGTTGCTGATGGTGGAAGGGTTGCTATTGGTGAAAGTTGTTGTGGGCAGCTGCTTGGAGCTTGCGGCTGATGGTGTTGGTTCCCTTTTGAAGGAGAAAATGGTGGGGTACCACTGTGCTTGCTAGGTGGGATTTGTTCTTGTCTCACGTTTAGGTTTTTGTTGCTTGGTTCTCCTAAAGCTTGTGCTACCAAGGGATGTTAGGTCAACCCTTCCTACTAAAGCTGCTAACCATCAGAATCTTCAGTTGCTGTTTCCTATAGAGGTGGAGATTGCTTCTTTTGAGGTGGAGCATTGGTTCCTTCTGAGGTGGAGCTTGTATGGGTTGGAGAGATGGGGTTTTGGTGGTAAGGTATTTCTTATCATCCTCACCTATAGAGGGGTTCCCTCTCTTTTAGAGGTGGAGGTTGCGTTGACAATTTGAGTGGATTGAAGTAGTAGGAAGGTTGATGATTTGAAGTGTTTGGTTGTGCTTCCCAAAACCCCTATCGAGGTGGGGTGTTCGGTTTTTTTGGTTCTTTTGAGAATCAAGGTTTGGTGGGTGTTTTACACCTTTTTGTTTGCTAATTTCTCGGGCTCAGATTTGAATGCTCTAAGCGGTTGGTTTGCTTACACCTAGATGATTCAGGTTGTTTTTGGTGGTTAAGTGATGCTATTATTGAACAGATGGTTTGCTATTGCTTGGCTACTTTATTACCTGACTGTTTCAGGTAGTTGTTTGTTAGTCTCTTAGGGTTCAAGGTCCTTGTCAAAACTTGGTTGTTAAGGGTTTAAGGTCCCTTCAAAAATTGTTTGTTGCAACATGGATTGTTTTGAATATCTGTGTTTTGCTTGCTATTGTTGGATTGCGGTTTGGTATGCTGATTATTTTTCTAGCAATATCTTTGCCTTGTAAAGGGTTTTAGGTCCTGTTGACGTGTGTTTTATGACAACGCCAACACAGAATAAAATGTCCAAACGTCACTCTATTCTCTCTTGATCAAAGTGTTCCGCATGCTAAGATTGCGTGAAAGTTCATGCGTTCAACTCCAAGGTTCCTTTTATCGCGAATAGACTCAGTTGGTTGATGTGAATATGCTGGGTATTCCAAGGGGACTTACGTAATTGTTTGATTTTATTTGCTAAGCAGATGAAAGGTTTTGGCTATGATGCTCTGGTATTTGAACGGACCGGGAAATACTGAATTTAAAGGAGGTAGGGATAGGAATTCTACAATCTATCTCTAAGGGTGGAATGCAAGGACTAGCTTTAACAATCTTCAAACCACACTTTGTTTCGTCTCCCCTTCGGACAACTCTGACAAAGTTGGTGCAATCTTAAAAGGATAGATAGGATGTTCAAATTGAGATTAACCATGCGCCCCCCTTCACAACGAAGCAAGTAGGCACACTAATCACAATCGAAGTTAAGTGCTGAGATTCCAGTTGACCACGCAGGGGGCAGACTTACCGTCAGCATGTCCGCCAGTGGTATGGATACGGGAAGATATGCTCAAACCAATGTCACATTCCACAATTAACACTACTTGCATGAAAACAAAATCTACTTTACTCTACTCTATTCGAATTGGAAAGACGAAAAGATCTCGTCAACTGCCTACAACACAACATGAAGTCACCAATCAATGAAATCCTTATATCATGAGAGTCTTACACAACAATCTTTTACAAAAACTTTCAAAGGGAAAGTCTTTCTTTCCTTTCCAACTAAGCTAACTCCTAGCTCTACTTTAACTTCTATCTAGCTCAACTCTATCTTTGATTTCTGTCCAACTCTGATATCTTCTAACTATTTTACAAATGATGGGGGATACCCCTTTTATATCTAGCCCAGTCCAGTGGACGGCTTAGATCGAAATACAATGGAAGGCTCAGATCGAGCCACCTAAGCCCTGATTAGGGTTTCAGCCCTAAAAACCGCCACTGAGAGGAGTGGGGCAATGAATGCGCCCTCCACTCCTCATCAATGAACCACTAACCGCCATCAATGCATGTCGTCTCCCTCTAGAAGGTCATTGTCCAAAAGGGCATTTCCTTTCTCCTTCTCGCTGGCTGCAAATTTGATGAACCTGGCCAATATTGCCTCGACTTCCTGATCCGAAATGGGAGGAATGTGATCCAACTGAAATTATAAAACTGTAACTGTTTGCCCATGCCGGGCACATTATTTTTTCCAGGCAACAAGGGCGTCCTGGGTGTTCTGTATGATACTGGAGAACGTAGCAGTGTTCTCGAAATCATCCTGCGTGAAGGTCTTCACCTCAGAAAAGAATGGCGTCAATCTGCTCTTCAATCCATCTACAATTACCTCTTCAGAAGTCAACCTCCTGGCAAAGATTGCCTCTAATGTGTTGAGAATTCCATCTAAGATGTTTGTCATGGCCTTTCTGACCCTGACAGAATCTGTCTGTGATGCATCGTAAAATCCCCGACCTGTGACTACTGAAGAGTACCATCCGACGAAGTCGTATCTATCCCCCTGCTGAATAACACCTCCCTCAACCAAAGTCTGTTGAGGTATGCCCATCAAAGCCGCTAAACGGAGAACAACTCTCGTCTGATAGATACGCGCCTCACCCCAAGCATGGTTAACTACATCCATCCTTGCCATAATATCGGAGGCTTGCCGATAGGCATGTGCAAGATCCTCCATAAACTTCCTTGTTTCTACACGGACGTTGGCAACCCATTTGTTTGCCTGTTGTGCCATTCTCTTCAAATCCTCTAACACACTGATTGACTCCCCAAAAAATTTGGCTGGAAGCTCAATTGCCGGATTCTCTTGCCCACAAGGACGGGACAAGTGCTGCACGTAGCCAATCAGTGTCTTGTGCTCTACCTTCAATTTCTTGTATTTGCCCTCAACATAGGACAATCTATCCTTGAGTGCTTGATAGGAATTATCGCACTCCTCTACTACTTGTGCTCCAGTAGGGCGGCCAAGTTCTATAGTTGTAACAACATAATTTTCGGGAACGGCCTCATCCCGATCACACTCTACCCGAGGCGCTGCCACATGTAAAGTTCGAGACCCATCCTCATCTGTGGATATTTTAGAGAACTTCCTAGCCTTGTTCTTTGCTAGAGGTGCGTTGATGCTCTGTAATAATTCCTCCATCTCAGCTGCGAGATCGGTCTCATCCACAGGATCACGCCTCATTCTATCCCTTAGCCATTCTGGCACCTCCTGTCATGTGTCCGATATAATAAAAGGTTGTTCTACCTCAGCCTCTACCTCGTGAACTTCATTTCTGCCGTTGCTTCGGCGAGGCTCATCATTATCAATGGGCTCAGTGTCTCCTGAGTTCTAGGCATCCTGATCGGAAGTAGCATCATTCTCGAGAACTGCCTCAATATCCTGCTGAAACTGAGTATCAGTAGCCGTCCCCTCATCTGTCTCTTGCTGATTATCTTCTTGGGGCATGTTGATGCTCTAGCCCACTGATTCCCTACGAGGTGGCTGACTTGCCACTTGCACTGTCTGCACTACATCCAATCTCTCCCTCTGATCAACAAACAATGACACCTCCTGTAAGCTTGGAGAATGTGCCCGAGATGGCGTATGCAAGGACTCCTCAACTACCACAGGCTGAGGTCGAACTGGCTCCTTTCTTCTAGGCTCTGGGGTTGGATTACTCCATCTCCTCTGATTAGTTATCGGTAATCTGCTGTCTCCCATCAAATTGTACGTGAGGGGAATTGACCTTCCCTTGAGTCGGCTGACATGCCTCTCTACCCAACTCCTTGTAAATGTCAAGACTGGAATACAAAGTGTATCCAAGTCGGTGATCTCTGGCTCCGACCAATCTGGGAGTGGTAGGGGTGTATCTCTCACTGTTTCGTAGTCAGCTTGTACTACGTTTATGTCTTCCTCAATCTGATCCGGTACTGGGACAATCTCGCACTCTCTGACCATCACCAACGGTATCCGAGAGAACATTCTTTTCCTAACCTCGATCTCATCCATTGCACTGGCCCAAAAGTCCTCGATCTATGCCTTGTGCCTGAACTCTTTTGTCAATATCCATCTGATGTTCCTGTGGGGATCGTAGTAGTGCCTGTTGGTGTGATAGGAAAGGTGAAAGAATTGGAGCTCCGCTTCCGCCTCCCTTACTGCTTGTAGCGATGGGCAGATTTCATCTGAATTCCCCATGGTAATTGAGAATCCAAGTCCACCTTTCTTCTTCTTCTTCTTCTTCTTATCATAGGCAATCAGTTGCCTAGATACTTGTAACGACCCCAAAACCGGTAAACAAAATTTTTCTAACATTTCATTCCTAAACATATAAAAGTATCAAGTAACAAAGACATGCAATAAAATTCGTCCTTTCTTTATTGATAAATACATGCAAGTTACAATATATATTTCCACATGAATTCCATTTTCATTGTAAATATAAATCAGAGTACAAAGTAAAACAAATTACATACATAGCTCGTAAGCTTTTGCACAAATAGTAGTAAGATGGTCCAGGTTCCCTTCCTTTCAAATCTTGGTGTATCCGTCGCCTGCGGTGGAGGAGAAACATCACTCAGGCGCTTTTCCGCCAACCACGGACTGTTAATGCGGTCCCCCGCACATCTATCATTCAATAGATGGCCCTCCCTTCGAACGAAGAGATTGGTAAAGTAACCGGCTGCGACAACCCAACTGAGCATAGTGCTGTGTCCTATACATCTAGAACTTGCTATTTCACAATCCCGAACTAGCATGATGGATCACAATGAACTGACAGTGTAGTCTTGACTATCTCACATCTAAGTGGATGTCGTACCTTCCACTACTTTGGCCAAAGTATTCTCATTCAGTACTTCGAATGAAGGTCATCTATCATATACACTACTCAGGGCCGATTTGACTTAAGGCTATCTTACACTACGCGTAGGCTAAGTCCTTCACTGGATTGTCAATCATCCCAGACTACCCTACATCAATTTAATTCAAGACAACAATTATAGGTTTAAGTCCTTCACTGGATTATCTTTCATCCCAGACCAACCTACGACATTCTTACTTACTAGAAATAATCCAACTTGACAAGTAATTCATTCCTTCTCTCCTGTTTCGGAAATCTTTATCCTAGGAGTTCCTTAGCCTATCTCAGTTAGTCTAAAACTCTAAGCTGCTTGAATTCACTTGACTCCTGTCCTTATTTCGTTCCTAGAATATAGTAACTAGTTTACCCTTATTCTCCATAGACGGAGATCATACACAACATGCAATATAAAAAGCACATAAATCCTTCATTTTTATCTTTTCTCTTTTATGAAAAATAAGTAAACTATCCCTTGAAGTTCCTTAAGCTATTTCTTAATTCAAAAAGCTTTTCTAAGGAAATTTAACTTATTCCCCAATTCAACAATTCCTTAGAAACATAGAGGTTTCCTATTATTTTTCCTTTCAAATTACAGCATAAAGCAAGGCATACTCAAGCAATCTAATCATACATTTTAAAATAAATGTCAGAAAATCTACAAAGATATTTCTCATGCCTGATTTCCTTTTGCGTATGAGCTTGATCGGTAGCTTCAATCCTTGCTCCACCGTCCTTCGCAGCCGTCTCTCAGCTTGAACAAATGCTACTTTCAGGTAAACGCAAAAGGTTGCTCTCAGCAATATAGTTCCAAATTGCAAATGGCTTTCAGCGAAAATGGTATTGGTTTTCACAAAATGGTAATGGCTTCTCACAAAATGGTAGTGGCTTTCATAAAATAACAATGGCTCTCATAAAATGAAATTTCAAAACACAGAAATACCACAGCACT
Organism: Sequoiadendron giganteum; assembly: GCA_007115665.2. Classification (NCBI taxonomy): domain Eukaryota; kingdom Viridiplantae; phylum Streptophyta; class Pinopsida; order Cupressales; family Cupressaceae; genus Sequoiadendron; species Sequoiadendron giganteum. The sequence goes on from CM021109.1 coordinate 113,507,208, forward strand.
GTATTTCGAATTTTCCAAAGCAAGGAGAGTGAATGAAAAAATGAGTGTCTTTCAACAATGAGTGAGAACCTATTTATAGGTTTCGAATTCTCATGTTTCCTACCTTGTAGGCATGAGAATTCAACACCTCTTCTTTTGAAAATGTCAAAATCTGTAGTGGCAGTCGAATAGCCAAACACACAGCAAAAGAGTTGATGATTCAACATATTTTTCTAAGAATGTTTCAACATATCACATGCTAATTTCGTGAAGCAACCACGTCTAGGTTAAACTTTATTCATGCCTTCAAAAATGGCGGACTGTAGCAGAAATGGCGTCCAAAGTTTCAGTTTGAAAACGTCAAGGGTTTTTCGCAGCCATTTCTATCTTCTATTTACCCACGCGTCCACAATGGTGGCGCCTCATGCAGCTGTGACCAAGTCTACATTGTGAGAGCTGGACGCGGAACTGCATTTGCTGGAGTTTTTCCCCATTTTTTTAGCTTTACACAGTCGCGCGATTTCTTCACGGGAAGAAATCCGCGATTTTGAATATTTCTTTTTAGTCTTTCCAAAGTTTAAAACATTTAACTTACTTAATATTTTACATGCATTTACAATGGTCTTTAATAAATTTCGAAATTCTTTTCCTTTTATTATTTTCAATATATTTTCCAAGTCTTTAAATATTTCGAATTTCCTTTGTATGGTAATGCAAGGTATTTACCAAAGACTATGCCATTATTTTTCAAAGGTAAATAAATAATTACCAAAGATTATAAGTCTATATCAAACTTTCCAAAGGTTTAGTCATTTTAATATTCACATTAAAATGTATTAATATATTTTGTATTATATTCAATATAATATTAATATAGTTTTTAATTTACCTTTATTTAAATATATAAATATATCTATATAATATTCGAATATTATATTAGATATATTAATATATTATTGGTAAAACTATAATAATATTGATATTAAATATATTATTAAACATATTAATAACTTACTCAGTTTACACTTAAATATATCTATACATGTTTATTTTCAAATCTCCAATTACATTATTATAGGCCAGTCAGAGCACCTCTAATAGACGTAATTGTACAAACACGTATATATACATTTAACTGTAAATTCCAGGCATCAGTAACTTATCAGTTCACATTTCACATTCAAGGTTCTCAGAACAGTAAGTCAGTCAATCAAGGAACACCACTCATAAAGCATAAAGAAGTAATCAGAAACTCCTAAGCCTAAGGATGACTTATCATGACAACTTAATCTGACTCAGTTCCCAAAACTCTCAGTGAAGTGTGTGTATGCTCAGCTTGATCAACTTTACCGGTTACTCGACCAAGCCCCTCTCCCGAGTGATGTCTCCCCTCTGCCTAGAGGAATAGTTCCTGTTCCCTCATCCACAGACATACAATCTCGGCAGTTACTTGTTCATAACATCAACAGTATACAAAACGTCTAAGTTAGAATATTCTCAATTCAATACTTTGCATGCAACATAACATCAATAGAAGTACCAACCAAATGAGACAGTCATTTAAATAGAGAACATTCATTTTGATAACAAAACATGTTTTATTCATATCAAAGATTCACACAATACACTCATTTGCCCTATGCAATAGTAGCTATACAATCGGGGTGTAACAATACTTCCAGCATCACTATCCTATTTGTGGGATACCGAGGCAATCTGTAAGGATAGGAGGAAAATCCTTGCAGCCTTATGTAGGTGAACTTTGGAAATTGGATAAACCAACATCCGAATTTCTCGATCATTTCCTGTGCTTCCCTGGATATTCTGTGATGGGTTCTTTGCTGCAAGGTCCTCGTGATATGCATCGTGAAGGCGTTGTTGACCCTTTTGTAATTAGCTGTGCTTGTCAAATGCAACTATGGATAAGCCTCATGTATTTTAAACTGATGGGAACCACATCCAATTGGTTCCTTGTAGGAGATCCCTCTATACTTTGTCATGCGAGCCAGCATATAGACAAGGTAAGAGCTCATATAAAACATTTTCGTTCTCCTCACCCCACAGAGCTGCTCATGAATGCAGTCACTGATCAATAGTGCCCAGTCGATGTGATCTTTGGCCTCTAGTACCAAGTTGACATAGTAGAACATCCAAGGTTCGAAGATGAACGCTTGGGGGCATCCTCCAACTCTGCTCAGCATCATAATGAGATCAGCAAACTCCTGTCTCAAGTCCTCCGAGATTATCTGTTTGGGCAGTTTTCTACGAGTTGGCTTGGGTTTGATCATCCACCTGGTGTTTATCAAATCAGCACATCGGTCCGCTGTGGATGAATACATTCTTTCAGCCCTTTCTTTTGTCTTGTAGATCATCTTCTCATGCACTGGAATCCCAAACGCCTCTCCGATTGCCTCCGGTGTCAGGTTAGCCAATACCTTGCCATTTGGCAAAGTGACTGTCCTCTGTTTTGCATTGTAGTGTTGGGCGCATTCCATGATGAGCTCTGGGCACCGGATAGTTGGCAAAAAGTTGGCAGCTGCATACAGTCCACTTCTGACAATACTGTGCGAAGTCATTGATGGGTGATGGCCTCCAGTCCCCATTATCCTCCTTCTGAATGCCTCTAGGTTGAACGAGCCTAAATTTTTGTTAGCCATCTTGCCCAACTTTGATGAGAATTTTGACTTTGGCAAGAATGACTTGCTCAGTTTCTTGATCACTGCTTGTCTGGATTTGGTGTGGTTGTTCCTGCCTGCAACTCTTCTGCTTGATTCGGCCATTCTGCAAAGAGGCAATATAGTTAGAAAACAAGATTTTTAAAATAATAAATAATCACTGTTGAGGGTGTCAGCAGATTTTTAAATAAAAAGGCTGCAACACTTCTACCATTTCCAATTGCAAACCTCAATTGTCTTGTTCACTTCAGCTGTGAAATTTCGATATTTGTAGCAGCTCTTGAGACCTCTCTCAAATTCATACTTCTCCTCTAAAAAAATGTACTTTCAACAACTTGTAAATGTCTTCACAAGTTCAAACTTTCAGCAAACGCAACCCCTTTCAACTTCAGATTTCTCAACAACTTCAAAAAATGTCCAGACTTAACCTCGTTTATCTCAGCAGTCGAATGAAACTTCTCCACAAAGTCGTACCTTCTCAGCAACTGCAGCAATTGGAAACTAGGAAGTTCGCACCTCTCAGGAACTGCAACTTCAGCAAGCTAAGTCGTACCTTTCACTTTCAGCCACTGGAAACTAGGAAGTTCGCACCTCTTCAGCAACTTGAGACTTCTTAGCAAAAATGTACTTCAGCAGCTTCACACTTCACAAATTCGAACTCCTCCAGCAGCTTGAGAATATTTTACTTCTCCGCAAACTTGTATTTCAGCTTCAGCAAATGCTCTGCATTCAACAACCTGTGAGGAGAATGAAGAAGACTCAAAATATTATAGCCAGGTCGAATTCCTGCAGAGGCTATACTTAGCACATTTTCGAATTCCACTTTCCCTCTCTTTTCTAGTCGTAACACTTGTCATCTGAGGCATCAGAATCTCAAGTTTCTAGAATCAAGAATTCATCATTGTAATGTCCCCAATTTAGCCCTATACTTTTCATTTGGATTTAGCCTAATTCTGGGAACTCGTAGGCTAAGCAGAAGCTCGAATCAGGGTTTCCAAACTTCTTGGAGGATGCTTTCGTCTTTTTGCGGAGCTTGCACTTGGAAATGTTGAACTTGGATTTCGGATTCCTTCTGGATTTTTTGAGAGCTTCGCGTTGGTGGTTTCGGTTCGGCATTATGAGCACCTTCAAGAATTTACTATTTTTAGTAAATTCTATTTTTAGCAGTGATCCAGTCAGCATCAGCTCAGTCGACTTTCCTCTTTTGGCAGTTCATTGGGCAATTCTCATTTTCGGCTTAAGGGGTTCATTTTGGAGAAATAAGTTATTTTAAGTCAAAATGTTTTATTTTAAAAATACCCTTGGCCTAGTGATATAACTTAACAGTTGTTTTAAAGAAGGGGACTTTGAGGGGTATTTTCTCATGAAGGAAATATTTTTATATTCCTAAAGTTTATAATTGCTCAAGGGAAAATGGACGCCTATTTGAATGAGTTTATATTTTATTTAAAAAAAGAGAAGTGATTTATATCTCTCAAGGAAGGTACGCCATTTTGAAGAAAGAGTTTTGGTCAAAGATTAAACCTAAAAGCAGCTTGGGATTAGGGCACACTTTCTAGAAGCCTCCAGAGTCTTCTCTTCATTCTATAAAGGAGGTTCCTTCTCTTCTTTTGGATTATGTTATGTTTTATGATATTGTTATGCTGCGGGAATGGCTTTGGGATTGCTTCGAGGAATGAATGCCTCCTAGCTTGGCTCTTCTTCTTGCTTGAAAGATAGCAACTAGTTGAGAGATAGTTTGTAATAGGTTTGTCTTTCATTTTAGTTGAGTATCTTGCATTTTTGGAGTTCTAGATTTGCATTTCAGTCTCATTTTGAAGTTGCCGAAGTCAAGCTGAATCTGTAGTTTCACTCATAAATCTGAAAATAAAAATACAGTCGTTCTGGGTATTGATTCATTGAGTTTCCTTGATAGGGGCGACCCTTCTTGCAAAGATTCAGATTTTAATATTGAGTGTTTATTTTTTAAAAGCAAAATCGCTTCTCTCTATTGGCCGCACCATTCTGGTCTGCCTGGCAAATGTTTAGAAAAAAGAATACTTCGATTTGTTAGCTGTTTCTTGGTCTAGTCCTCATTGCCATCATTATAGCTTTCGTTTGCATCAGGTCTCATGTCATTCTGGCAAATATTGAGTGAGTTGTGAGCATTTTAGTGGATTCTAGGGTTGTTGGTTATGCATATTATGTTGTTGTTCTGTTATATCAGTCTTGAGTAATCTGTATTTTGGTGAAGAGTTGTATCTGGAAGGTCATAATTAACCTTGGAATGATCATATCTATTACTGCAGCAGTGGAGAGCTTCTAATCTTGTTTATTGCAGGCATCTTCTGATATTTTGTAAGCTGAACAGTAGTACTGTCAAGCATTTCTCTTAATCTTACTTTACATTCTGAAGCTGCATTGTATTTCTGTATATCTCCGCCATATGGTCGCCTCATTTCCACTCTGGAATTGGGTAGCACATACTTGGTGTTGAGTTTACTTTCAGCATAGTTAGCATCTCCGTCATATGGTAGCTCCTATTCCATCTTGGTTTGGAAAGCACATTCTTGACGTCGAGTTAATTCAGCATCTTTAACATCTCTGTCATATGGTAGCTCCCACTCCGTCTCGGTTTGGAAAGCACATGCTTGACGTCGAGTTATTTCAGCATCCTTTGGTTTTAAATGCTAACCCTAATGATTGTGTACTGCTGCTATCCTTGTTGTAATTGAAAAAGCAAAAAATTTGGCTTGGTATATTTCAATCATCTTTGCACAGGCCTGCCTCATCGCATTTGATTATTTAAAATATTAAATCACTCACTCCTTGGACAATTTCAAATTGTTTGGCTAAGTCATTTTATCTCATCCCTGCTTCGGCGAAATTATCCAGTTCAAACTTCTAGCGAAATACTTCTGATTCATTTTATTTGTTTGCCTTAGAGAAATTCTTTAACTTTGCTTTAGGAATTTTATCAAAATAGGCACTGGGCAAAATATCCACCGAAACGATATGAGCGAGGCGTGGAGTAAGTTTGAATCATCTCTGGATTGCAAACGTTCAGTACCTAGAAGAAAAATCTTTTCAAAATCCATCGTTTTCATGTGTATCCGGACGAAGGGGTACTTTTAATTTTTATTATTTAAAAATAATAAAAATGGCTAAGGTTTATTTTTCCTCACCTCCAGATGTCTTCCATGCCTGTAACCTCAAGTTTCTTGGCCTTGGCAAATTTTCTTTGATTTTTCCCTCTCTCTGAAGACTTTTTACTCTGGAAATTTTAGCATAACCTGTAGGCGTATTTTTTTATTTTCTCTTTAGAAAATGCCTTAGGAATTTATTTTAAAATTTAAATTTTATCATCTTACCCTCTGAAGGGCGCATTTAGCATGCCATGCTTCCATTCTATTCCTTAGGCAATTCCACGCCTAGACTTCCTTTCTCATACTTAGCAATTTTCATTTTCAAGTCCCCACTCACTTGGGCGCATTTCACATGGTGAGGAGGAAAATTTCAACCCTTAGCCTTTAAAAAATCACGCCACCCTTAGTATTACCTTGCCTTTGGCGCATGGTGACCCTTCACCTTCCTTGAGCGCACTTCACATGGTGGACTTCCATTCCCAAGCGCATTTCACATGGTGAGGAGGAAACTTCTTTACCTTGGCGCTTTTCCCTTTTACCTTGTTACCTTATTACCTTAGGCGCATTTGCCATAGGGAAGGGGAACTTGTGGGCGCATTTGCCTTGGGTAGGAGGAATTTCCCATGCCTTTTATGACTCTTCACCTTCCTTGAGCGCATTTTGAGGGAGAAAAACCCAGCAAATGAATCTCTTATATACTGTAGCACAAGAGTAGAAATCTGCTTACAACTCAGGCCCAACAATGGCCAACAATGAATACAATGAGGTCGCACCTCTCCTAAATGCACAAGATACAAATGAATATGTTCTTCCTTGAAATCAGATCTGCTGCTATGAAGTGCGAATTCTGCTCTTAAGGAAATGCGAACTTGCTTGGTGTATTGGATGATACAATGACAAATAAGACCTTGTATTAATACAAGTGTGGCGCCTCTTCAACATAGGTCGGCCCACATAAAAGAAACATAATAAATATAATAAACATGATAAGGTCGGCCCAAGTAATAACCAAGGTATGCGAGCAAGATAGGGTCGGCCCTCTTCATTCATTAAATATTGTTTGTGATAAATTAAATAGCCGAATGGCTACTCATTTAATTTATGCTATCTTCTTGGAACTTGTGCAAAGGAAGTGCAACCCTAAGCTGCTATAACATCAACACTCCCTCTCAGCTAGGGATGATCTTCCACCTGCACAAGACACATCATATCAGAATGAAAACAAAAATAGAATATCACCTCAACGTGATATCAACCATTATGGCTACTTCCATAGATGGTATGAACAAGTGCTCATCACTTAATGTGATGTTGTCACCTCAATGTGACTTTTACCATGGCTCTCCCAAAGGGTGATACACAAGCACAAATAAATCATCACAGATTCCGTCACGTGATGCTGTCATGGAGTCACACACATGACATCCACCATGGCTCTCCCAGAGGGTGGAAACAAGGGCTTTCACCTCAAATCTCAAAGAGAAATGCATTATCAAAAATCATCACGGATTCCCTCACGTGATGCTGTCATGGAGTCACACACATGACATCCACCATGGCTCTCCCAGAGGGTGGAAACAAGGGCTTTCACCTCAAATCTCAAAAGAGAAATGCACTATCTAGGACTTGCACCTCAAATCTCTCTCAATAGAGAAATGTATTAACAAGGGCTTGCACCTCAAATCTCTCTCAATAGAGAAATGCATTATCAAGGGATTTCACCTCGAACTTCTCTCAAAGAAGAACTCATTAAACAAAGGAACACTGATACGGAGACTCCCTCTCAGCTAGGACTTCATTCTCCACCATATCAAGCTTGTCTCGAAGGTACACAACCATTATCCCAAAAATGCTTGATGAGAATGACTGCCATCTGCTCATCAGTGCTGATATACCTCAGCTGAATATCTTTCCTCAATACCATATCTCTGATATAGTGGTATGCTTAGTTTTGTCATGAAACACATGGAAAAATAGAAAGCTTCTCAAAGCTTTGATTAACACAAAGGATGACAGTTGGCTTCAATACTTGTTCAACCAATCCTGCAAGGAACTTTTGAAGCCACGAGCTGCCACACAATCTGTAATGTACTCAGCCTTTGTTGTACTTAATCCCACAGGAGACTACTTCCTATTGAACCAAGATATCATCGTAGGCCTCAACTAAAACAACATCTAGAGAAACACAACCATCTTCTTCAAGTTCACTAGGCTCTCTCTAAATCTTCAATCTCTTGCATCAACCACTTGACCTCATTGCTTGCAACACTTGCCTTTAGAGAAATGGTTTCCAACGCACACCTTTGTAGAAATTCAGGGTTGTCCTCTTCGACCACATTCTAGATCACTCTATTCTAAATAGGTTTGCGGAGCTACCAATCCAGATTGACTTGAGAAATTCAGAACCCAACTGCTGAAGAGGTGCTTCAACAATTTAACATCCGGCCTTGCAACACTGCAACCTTTACTTATTCTCAGTGAGTCATAGTACTCCCTCTTGATCCTGGCTTCAGAGATTGCAAAGAAGACTTTTGGAAATGTACTCCCTCTAGCCACCAACTCAGCCCCTCTAGTGTTTACTCCCTCTTGATCATTTCTTTGGTTGACATGACTTCTTCACAAGATTCCTCAAGCTTTTCATCAATAAGTAATCTCTATCCAAGAAGCATTTTAGATAGAGATTACTAACAGTCCATAATTATCCAAAGAAATATCAAGATTAGAATCATACAAATTATATCATGAGAGAAAATAAGATCTTATGCTAGTGAACACAACACAATTCAAGAGAATCTACTATCTCTCTTAATTACAAAAACAATTCATGAACATTATTCAACCATGCAATACTTATCTTATGGATTTCAAAATCTCCTAAGTAATAGATAATTAACTCATCAATCATGACATGTCTTTCTTTCAATTTCACAGAAGAGGTAATCTCAGCAAAACAAAAGACAATCTTCACAAATTAGCATGATCCTACTTGCAATGAATAAATCTAAAGAATCTTATCACAGTGATCACTATTTACTGGTCACACATAATCCTAAGTAAATAATGTCAGATTTGCATAACTCAACAAATTGAATTTTAGCCTAGAATAGTAAATACAATAAAAAACAAAGAATACTTATCTCTTAAATATTCTAAAGGGTGGACACCGTATGATATGTTGCTCTTGCGCTTAGTACACAACCTTCACAGTTTGAACATAGGCCCATGACTAGAGTAGAAATTCACTAGAATCATTTTGGGGAGAGATCTCAATCACATCCGCAAATGAAGCATGCTGATTAGGCCTGGTAGGACAATCCTTCGCATAGTGACCAAATTTGTCACATTTGAAGCATTGAACACGAGAGAGGTCCCACTTCTTCTTGAATGCAGGAGCACCATCTGACCCATTATCTCGATTCTTTTTAAAGAATCCTTTCTTCCAACCTTTTCCTTTCTTCGATGAATGAGAGGCGAGAACATGTAAATCTTCATTCTTTGAACTTTGACCAATGCCCCTTGTCGTTAGTCTCGACTCCTCTTGAATGCAGTCAATCCTCAATCGATCAAACTTGGGAAGTTTAGATCTTGCACTGATTCCTTGAATAAACGACTCCCATGAAGGCGGAAGACCATTGAGAGCAAGCATGGTCAAATCCTTGTCATCAACAATATGACCAATGGTAGAGAGTTGATCTCTCAATTCGGAAATCTTCATAAAGTAGGTGATGACAAACTCTTCTTCCGCCATCTTAATGGGAAGTAGTTGTTGCTTCAAGGTTAGGGCACGACTGGTGTTGTTGATTTCATACATCTCTTCCAATGTTTTGAACATCTCCCTTGCGGTATCCAACTTGAAGACAATCGGAACAATATGATCTTTGACGGAGTCAACCAACACTTTCTTTGCCCTAGTATCTTTCTTCTTCCACAACAACTTCTCTTCTTCCTCCTCAGTTTTGGGAACTTTTGTTTTCACAAACTCAGCCAAATCATTCTCTTCCAATGTAAGCATGATCCTGAACCTCCATGATGTGTAGTTCGAAATTCCTTCGAGTTTATCCTCGATTTTCAGACCGTTCACCATCTTGAGAAATTTAGAAGATAGACTGAAAAAGAATAAGGTGAGTGTTGCAAACTAAATCTGATCACGATCTTTTTCACACCCGCTCTGATACCATGTTAGTGTTTCTTAAATCAGATTGAACAATGAAAGCACTTAGAAATATTGCAACACATAAGACAATGAACACAACAAGATACCCTGGGAAAACCCTCCTCTTGAGGGAGAAAAACCCAGCAAATGAATCTCTTATATAATGTAGCACAAGAGCAGAAATCTGCTTACAACTCAGGCCCAACAATGGCCACCAATGAATACAATGAGGTCGCACCTCTCCTAAATGCACAAGATACAAATGAATATGTTCTTCCTTGAAATCAGATCTGCTGCTATGAAGTGCGAATTCTGCTCTTAAGGAAATGCGAACTTGCTTGGTGTATTGGATGATACAATGACAAATAAGACCTTGTATTAATACAAGTGTGGCGCCTCTTCAACATAGGTCGGCCCACATAAAAGAAACATAATAAATATAATAAACATGATAAGGTCGGCCCAAGTAATAACCAAGGTATGCGAGCAAGATAGGGTCGGCCCTCTTCATTCATTAAATATTGTTTGTGATAAATTAAATAGCCGAATGGCTACTCATTTAATTTATGCTATCTTCTTGGAACTCGTGCAAAGGAAGTGCAGCCCTAAGCTGCTATAACATCAACATCTAGCTCCTTGACATACAAATCACATGAATCCTGCAAAATAAAAAGGAACCATAATCACGTTCAGGATTAATATTAAATAAACTAAAACTTCGAATGGAATTGTATTTATTGGTGCTGGATGTAGTCCCTTGAAACACATAAGGTAATAATAAGTGCATTTAAATGTAAACGAAAAACCCTCTTTCATAATATGAACGCCATTCTCAAACTACAATTTATCGTTCATTCCTGTATAGTTTTGTAGGAAGAGCACCAAATCAACATTAAATTACAGATTCTAAAAGAATACTCCACACTCACATAAACCCACTATCCCACAAAGCCACCATGTACAAATGCAATTTCAAATCAAACAACTCGATTTCACTACTTCACACTCTTAAAAGATTGAACTTCGGATTACTCTTTTTGCACCATCATGTCAACTCAGATTCGTTCCCAGTACTTTATATAATGACATCGCTGCATTTTAATTTCTACTTGCAATACTCGGGCCATTTGATGATAGATTCATCCTCATTAATATTTCATATGCCACTTTCTAACCATCCAGTCTGTCAAACCTTGAAATGTTCTTTAGTCATTATCCCGACAGTGTAATCTCTTATATCATTTGTTTCCAAATACAAGTTGTAAGAGACATCACTCACAATTATTAGTCTGATGATTGATCCATCACGATGAAAGCTTGATTACCGAGAGAAAGATTTCGACGCGTCCACTTCCATTGGCCGTCATTGATGAAGTAATGTGGCTTGATAAATGATGACCCTTCCTGGTATTCATGTAATATTTTTATATTGATTTGTAATCTGGTCTTTTCGACCCAGTGACCATTTCATTCTGGCTAATTAGCCTCCAAACAAATATGTAGGATACCATTTTAATCATAGATGCTCTGTAAAAGTAGCCCAGAACAACAACAATTTGAAACTTTCCACTACATGGACAGTGGTATTAGGAATTCAAACATGACGCTTTAACCGTGCTTTATATAATCGTTGTAACTTTATTACTGCTTCACTCCTACCGCCTTAGCATCACTTCAATGTTCTCATTTTATCGCAAATTCAATATCTCAGAGATTTTTCATGTTCGGGGATTTAATATTAAAACGTATTCTCCGAAAGACAGCTTTGCGAAAAGTCAATCCTCGAAGATTTTCAAGATTTCGCAGGTTCATGAATGTGCTTTTTAACATCTTAGTGGTCTAACCATGCTCGCAAATTTTGACGTCTCGTGGATTTTGAGACTTTGGTCATTCTTTGATCTTGCATGACTTTAGAGATTTTGACTCTCGACGGATTCAGAGAATCCGTCTACAAGCGGATTTTCCGAACCTCAATTCTTTCAGAGATTTTTTGTATGCTCGGATTTTCCGAAGTCTTTTCCTTCGGGAATTTCTCATATGCTCGGATTTTCCGAAGTCCGACTCTTTTACCTTATTTGCATCATCTTTGTTTGATCTTCGATCATCCATTATTACTTGTGACTTTAGACAAGCGAATCCCTTCTAAAGATGATAACTTCTGCTCTCATTCATCTACCGCTATACTCATCATTGGCTACTTTATGGATTCGTTCATAATTAAATCGAAGGGCACAATAATCTTTATCATATGCCGCCATTATTCATTAGCAACCAAATTTTATCCTTTAAACTGGTGGAATTCATTATACCAGGAATTCTTGGGAACACCGTCATCTTTCCCTACGCTCGCATATTTTGGAACTTCGTGAAATTTCCACTTTCGGGGAATTCGTGGTACCACGGATTTTTTGAAACTCAATACTTTCGCTAAATCCGCCTCTATCTGAATTTTACGAATGCCATTCCTTTTCGTAAAATCCGTCAAGGGACGGACTACCTGACCTTTTACATCTTTCGCAAACCTCAATCCATGGATTTTGAAAACATAAGAGACCTCGAATACTTCATCATCCTATTGAGACATCGCTTACTCGAGCCTTCCCATTTCATAGATTCTCCACATTGCTAGATTCTTAACTCTGCGAATCTCCATTGGTCCCTGTTGACGTGTGTTTTATGACAACGCCAGCACAGAATAAAATGTCCAACGGCCACTCTATTCTCTCTTGATCAAAGTGTTTCGCATGCTAAGATTGCGTGAAAGTTCATGCATTCAACTCCAAGGTTCCTTTAATGCGAATAGACTCAGTTGGTTGATGTGAATATGTTGGGTATTCCAAGGGGACTTACGTAATTGTTCAACTTTATATGCTCAAGCAAATGAAGGATTTTGACTATGATGCTCTGGTATTTGAATGGATCGGGAAATGCTGAATTTAAAGGAGGTAGGGATAGGAATTCTACGATCTATTTCTACGGGTGGAATGCAAGGATTAGCTTTGACAGTCTTCAAACCAAACTTCGTTTCGTCTCCCCTTCGGACAACTCTGACAAAGCTGGTGCAATCTTCAAAGGATGGATGAGATGTTCAGATTGAGATTCACCATGCGCACCCCTTCACAACGAAGCAAGTGGGCACACTAAACACAATCGAAGTTAAGTGCTGAGATTCCAGCTGACCACCAGGAGCAGACTTACCGTCAGCAAGTCCGCCAGTGGTATGGATACGGGAAGATATGCCCAAACTAATGTCACATTCCACAATTAACTCTACTTGCATGAAAACAAATCTACTTTACTTTACTCTATTCGAATTGGAAAGACGAAAAGATCTCGTCAACTGCCCACAACACAAAATGAAGTCACCAATCAATGAAATCTTTATATCATGAGAGTCTTACACAACAATCTTTTGCAAAAACTTTCAAAGGGAAAGTCTTTCTTTCCTTTCCAACTAAGCTAACTCCTAGCTCTACTTTAACTTCTATCAATCTCTATCTCTGTCTAGCTCTGATCTATCTCTGATTCTAATTCTAACTATTTACAAATGAGGGGGGATGCCCCTTTTATAATGAATCCAAATAGTGGACGGTTCAGATCTGATTACAATAAAGGGCTCAGATTGAGCCACCTATGCCCTAATTAGGGTTTCTGCCCTAAAAACCGCCACCGAGAGGAGTGGGGCAATGAATGTGCCCTCCACTCCTCATCAATGCACCACACCCTGCCATCAATGCACGTCGTCTCCCTCCAGAAGGTCATCGTCCAGAAGGGCGTTTCCTTTCTCCTTCTCGCTGGCTGCAAATCTGATGAATTTGGCCAAGACTGCCTCAACTTCCTGATCGGAGATAGGAGGAATGTGATCCAACTGAAACTCCAAAACCGCAACTGTTTGCCCATGCCGGGCACATGATTTCTTCCAGGCAGCAAGGGCATCCTGGGTGTTCTGTATGATACTGGAGAACGTGGCTGTGTTCTCAAAATCATCCTATGTGAAGGTCTTCACCTCAGAGAAGAATGGCGTCAATCTATCTTTCAATCCTTCTGCAGTTATCTCTTCAAAAGTCAACCTCTTGGCAAAGATTGCCTCCAATGTGTTGAGAATTCCATCTAAGATGTTCTTCATGGCCTTTTTGACCCTAACAGAATCTTCCTGTGATGCATCATAGAATCCTCGGCCTGTGACTACTGAAGAATACCATTTGGCGAAGTCGTATCTATCCCCCTGCTGAATAACACCTACCTTAACCAAAGTCTGTTGAGGTATGCTCACCAAAGCCCCTAAACGAAGAACAACTCTCGTCTGATAGATGCGAACCTCACCCCAAGCATGGTTAACTGCCTCCACTCTGGCCATAATATCGGAAGCTTGCCCATAGGCATGTGCAAGATCTTCCATGAACTTTCTTGTTTCTGTACGCACACTGGCAACCCACTTGTCTGCCTACTGTGCCATTCTCTTCAAATCTTCTAACCCATTGATTGACTCCCTGGAAAACTCAGCTGGAAGTTCAATTGCAGGATTTTCTTGCCCACAAGGACGGGACAAGTGCTGCACGTAGCCAATCAGTGTTTTGTGCTCTACCTTCAACCTTTTGTATTTGCCCTCAACATGGGACAATCTATCCTTGAGTGCTCGATAGGAATTATCGCACTCCTCTACCACTTGTGCTCCAGTAGGGCGGCCTAGTTCCATCGTTGTCACAACATAGTTTTCAGGAACGGCCTCGTCCCTATGACATTCTACCCGAGGAACTGCCATGTGCAAGGTTCGGGATCCATCCTCATCTGTGGATATTTTGGAGAACTTCCTAGCCTTTTTCTTTGCTGGAGGTGCACTGATCCTCTGTAATAATTCTTCCATCTCGGCTGCGAGATCCGTCTCATCTACAGGATCACGCCTTATTCTGTCCCTTAGCCATTCTGGCACCTCCTGCCGCATGTCAGATATAATAAAAGGCTGTTCTACCTCAGCCTCTACCTCGTGAACCTCTCCTCTGCCATCGTTCTGATGAGGCTCACCGTCATCAATAGGTTCAGTGTCTCCTGAGCTTTGGGCATCCTGATCTGAAGTAGCATCACCCTCGAGAGCCGCCTCAATTTCCTGCTGAAATTGAATATCAGTAGCCGCCCCCTCATCTGTCTCTTGCTGATTTTCCTGCTGCTGATCCTCTTGGGGCATGTTGATGCTCTGACCCACTGATTCTCTACGAGGTGGTTGACTCTCCACTCGCACCGTCTGCTCTACATCCAATCTCTCCCTCTGATCAACAAATAACGACACCTCCCATAAGCTTGGAGAGTGTGTCCGAGATGGTGTATGCATGGACTCCTCAACTACCATTGGCTCAGGTCGAACTGGCTCCTTTCCTCTAGGCTCTGGAGTTGGGTTACTTCGTCTCCTCTGATTAGTTGTCTGCAATCTGTTGTCTCCCATGAAATTGTAGGTAAGGGGAATTGACCTTCCCTTGAGTCGGCTGACATGCCTCTCTACCTAACTCCGTGTAAATGTCATGACTAGGATACAAAGTGTATCCAAGTCAGTGATCTCTGGCTCAGACCAATCTGGGAGTGGCAGAGGCGTATGTCTTACTGTCTCGTAGTCAGCCTGTACTACGTTTATATCTTCCTCAATCTGATCTGGCACTGGGATGATCTCACACCCTCTGACCATCCCCAACGGTATCTGAGAGAACATCCTCTTTCTGACCTCGATCTCATCCACTGCACTAGCCCAAAAGTCTTCGATTTGCACCTTGTGCCTGAACTCTTCTGTCAATATCCACCTGATATTTCTATGGGGATCGTAGTAATGCCTGTTGGTGTGATAGGAAAGGTGGAAGAATTGGAGCTCCGCTTCTGCCTCTCTTGCTGCTTGCAGCGACGGGCAGATTTCATCTGAATTTCCCATAGTAATCGGGAATTTGAGTCCACCTTTCTTCTTCTTCTTTAGAATCTTATCATAGGCAATCAGTTGCTTAGATACTTCCAGCATCACTATCCTGTTTGTGGGATACCGAGGCAATCTGTATGGATAGGAGGAAAATTGTTGCAGCCTTATGTAGGTGAATTTTGGAAATTGAATAAATCAACATCTGAATTTCTCAATCATTTCCTGTGCCTCCCTTGATATTCTGTGGTGGGTTCTCTGTTGCAAGGTCCTCGTAATATGCATTGTAAAGGTGTCATTGACCCTCTTGTAATTAGTTGTGCTTGTCAGATGCAACTGTGGACAAGCTTCATATATTTTAAACTGATGGGATCTGCAACCGATTGGTTCTTTGTAAGAGATCCCTCTGTATCTCATCATGCGAGCCAGCATATAGACAAGGTAGGAGCCCATGTAAAATGTCTTCGTTCTCCTCACGCCACGAAGCTGCTCATGTATGTTATCACTGATCATCAGTGCTCAATCCATGTAATCTTTTCCCTCTAACACCAAGTTGACAAAATAGAACATCCAAGGTTCAAAGATGAACGCTTGGGGGCATCCTCCAACTCTGCTCAGCATCATAATGAGATCACCAAACTCCTGTCTCAAGTCATCTGAGACTATCTGCTTGGGCAATTTTGTGCGAGTTGGCTTGGGTTTAAGCATCCACCTAGTGTTTATCAAATCAGCACACCGGTCTGTGGTGGATGAGTACATCTTTCCAGCTCTCTCTTTCGTCTTGTAGATCATCTTCTCATGAACTGGAATCCCGAATGCCTCTCCGATCGCTTCAGGTGTCAGGTTAGCCAACACCTTGCCATCTGGCAAAGTGACCGTCCTTTGTTCTGCATTGTAGTGGTAGGCGCACTCCATGATGAGTTCTGGATATCGGATAGCTGGCGGAAAGTTGGCAGCTGCATACAGTCCACTTCTAACAATACTGTGCGAAGTCATTGACGGGTGATGGCCTCCAGTCCCCAATATCCTTCTTTTGAATGCTTCCATGTTGAATGAGCCTAAGTTCGTGTCAGCTAGCCTGTCGAGCTTTGATGAAAATTTGGATTCTGGCAAGAATGACTTGCCCAATTTCTTGATCACAGCCTGTCTGGACTCGGTGTGGTTGTTTCTGCCTGTAGCTCTTCTGCTTGATTCGGCCATTCTGCAAAAAAGGCAAGAGAGTCATTAGAAAACAAGATTTTATAAAACAATATATCGCTTTTGAGGGTGCCAGCAGATTTTTAAATAAAAAGGCTGCAACATTTTGTCACTTTTGGCTGCAAACGTCAACTACGCCTGTTTACTTCAACGTTTTAGAAGTTTCTTCTCTGATTGCAGCAACGCAGTGCCAAATACTTGGAAATGTTTGCTTGCAACAATTTACTCTCAACAAATTTGAAACCTCTCCCTTGAAGTTCGTACTTTAGCAACTTTCAACAACTTCAAACTTTTTCCTCAAGTCGTACTTCAGCATTCAGCAACTTGAGACCTTCTACGAATTCGTACCTTCTCAGCAGCAACAACAAGTTAAGTCGCACTTCCTTCAGCAACTTCAACTTTTAAAATTTTGCACTTTTCTTTCAGCTTTCTCACAATTTCGAACTTCTCAACAATTTCGAACTTCTCACAATTTCGAACTTCTCAGCAATTCGTACTTTCTCAACAGCAACAGCAAGTTAAGTCGCACTTCCTTCAGCAACTTCAACTTTTACAAATTTGCACTTTTCTTTCAGCTTTCTCACAATTTCGAACTTCTCAGCAATTTCAAACTTCTCAGCAATTCGTACTTTCACTTAGCCAATATTTTTGCATTCAACAACTGGTGAGAGGAATGAAGAGGATTTGAAAATCTTATAGCCTGGTCGAATTCCTGCAGAGGCTATACTTAGCAAATTTTCGAATTCATTTTCCCTCTGTTTTCTCCGTTGTAACACTTGTCATCTGAGGCATCTTCTAGAATTATGAATTCATCATCTCTGCACAGGCTTGCCTCGTCGCATTTGATTTCTTAAAATATTAAATCGTTCACTTCCTTGAACAATTTCGAAATGTTTGGCTAAGTCATTTGATCTTGTCTTCGCTTTGGCAAAATTGTCTAGCTCAAAACTTCTAGCGAAGTGCCTCTCATTCATTTTGCTCGTTTGCCTTAGAGAAATCTCTCAATTTTGCCTTAGGAATTTTATTTAAAATAGGCACTGGGCAAAATATCCATCGAAACGATGTAGACATGGCGCGGAGTAAGCTTGAATCACTTCTGAATTGCAAATGTTTAATACCCAGAAGAGAAATCCTTCTAGAATCCATCATTTTCATGTGTATCCGGACGAAGGGGTTCTCTTAATTTTTATTATTTAAAAATAATAAAAATGGCTAATGTTTGTTTCTTCCCCTTCGGATGTTTTCCACTCTTGCAATTTCAATCTTCTTTGCCTTGGCAAATTTTCTTGATTTTTTTCTTGAAGAATTTTCCTTCTGAAGATTTTTCTAACTTTGGAAACTAGCATCATCCTCTAGGCGTATTCTTCATTTTCCCTTTTAAAAAATGCCTTAGGAATTTAAATTTAATTATTTTATCCTTGAAGGGCGCATTCGGGCATGTCAACTTCCACTTCAATCATCTTCACGCTTTGGCAATTTTTGCTTTAGGAAAAAAAATCCTAGAAAATTTCATTTTAAATTACCCATGAGGGGCGTACTTCATCTTATGTATCAACCTTTGCCTTTACCCCTTAGGCATTGTCACGCCTAGAGGCTAACACCTTACCCTTTGCGAATTTTCATGTGTTAATTTCCACCTTAGGGCGCATTTGCCATGGGTAGGAGGAATTCCCATGCCTTAGTATTTTCAAAATCACGCCACCCTTAGTGTTATTTTTCTCCCTTGGTGCATTTCACATGGTGACCCTTCACCTTCCTCTAGCGCATTCCTCATAGAGGACTTCTAATTTCAAGCGCACTTCACATGTTGAGGAGAAAACTTCCTTTACCCTTGGTGCCTATTTTCTTTCACCTTCAATGTTTTTACCTTTACCTTGTTACCAGGTTACCTTTAGGCGCATTTGCTATAGAGAAGAGGAACTTCGAGGGCGCAAATGGGGGTGTCATGAGGAATTCCCACGCCTTGGGTGACTCTTCACCTCCTTCTGGCGCATATGGCTTAGTGAACTTCCATGTTGAGCACATATCACCTTTGCAAAGGAAGGCACCTCCATCTTGTGACCCTTCAGCTTTCTTGGGCGCATTTAGCCTATGATGCTAACACTCTTGGCCGCATTTGCTAGTGTTGGAAGGAATTCCGCCCCCTTTTAGTGGCTCTTCACCTCCTTTGAGCGCATTTTGGCTATGTAGCTTCCTTGCCTTAGGCGCATATGCATGTGGACAAAGAAAAAAACTATGCCCATGGTGACTTTTCACCTCCCCTTGGCGCATTTAGCCTATGCAACTTCCTTCCTTTGAGCGCATTTGAGGATGCCTTAGGAAATTTCGATATCCCTTGAATATTTTCATGCTTTGGGTGACCTTTCACCTTCCCTAGGCGCATATGAGGGTATGAGGAGGAAAATCTCTTTGCCTTAGAAGGATTTCTATGCCTCTTGAAGGCGCATTTCACCCTTTCTCAAGGAAATCTCATACTTAGAAATTCTTGTATCTTTCATTTCTCCTGGGTGCATATGAAGGTGTTTAATGCCAGTTATCACTTATGAATTTCCAACGCCCTAACCCTGTTCTGGCTTTCTATTTTTAGTAAAATTAGGGTTTCATTGCGTTTCACCCTGCTTTGACCTGGAACTGGCGTGGTTGTGCCTCCATCTGGTGTTGCCATCCTGTTCACATCTTATCCGGCACAATACATGCTATTCATAGCCGTGTCCTGACTTACTAAAAATAGTAAGTCCTCTGATTTTGCTCAAAATTTGCCAGCAGGTGGCCCGAGGGATGCTGATCATGGTGGCGTGCTTCGTTATGACATCTTTGCATTTCGCTTCATCTATTTTTAGACATGGTAGGGAAACCCTAATCTGACTTGCATGTGCTCCCGACTGCCCTTGGTTGCTTTGATTTCTACTGCTTGTCGTTCTGCTCGTTGGAATGAAGTGCTAGGTGGCTGCTGGACTGAAGCTGCTATTTATAGTAAGTGTCCAGAAAGTGGTCCATCGGATGTCGGACGAGTTTGCATGTCACAGTGCCCGTGGGATCTCAAAAAACCCAGAAAAACCCAGAAAACTGGTCAAAGTTTCGGCACTGGCTAAAAATAGTAAGTCCCTGAAAACTGATCCGATCCACTTGCATGTCATATCACTGCGAAGCTCTTGCGAAACCCAGATGGAATATTCGGACATGCATTGAAAATTCTTGCATGCAAACCCTAAAAATAGCCTCGGAAGGCTGACCTTTGAAAGTCCCCGTCTTGATTTGCATGTTACACCATTGCGAAGGTCCTGGAAAACCCAGATCAATTCACCTGTCATTCACCAAAGAATTGCTTGTCTAAACCCTGAAAATAGCCTCCGAAGGCTGAACTGCTAAAAATAGCTAGTTGTCTAAATTTGCTCAAATTTCATATGTAGGCACTTTGAAGCTGCCTGATTGTGCTGAAGTCATTAGAATCCTGAAATCTTGAGGAACAAGCCTCAAATTAGGTACTTACTAAAAATAGTAAGTGGTCAGATTTCAATGAGATTTCAGGGTGATTCTACCTTGAGCTTTCTGAATGTGCTACTGCACTTAGATTTCACTTGAGTAACTCAATCTTGACCTCGGATGGGCCTAAAGGATAGCAACCCTAAATTTGTCAATTACTTCAACTGAGGTCAAACGGGACATCCCCGGAAGGACAAAAGACCAGAGACAGAGAGAACCAAAGCCAAAAGACCAGAATGGAGCAAAAAATTAGGGGGTCCCCATCTTGGATGGGGTGATGTGTGAAAAGGTCACAACAGTCCCATGAACTCAAAGCTCGACAGTTTACATCTTACGTAAGCTCTTTCACGTCTTAGGCTTCTTTAATCATATCACGTATTGAGGATCTCACAAATTTGAAAATTTCAGAAATTCAGGCACCTCGCAGATTTTGATTTTTTTGGGGAATCCGGCTTGGTCCGAATTTTACGAACTTTTCTTCCCTCGGAGAATCCGGCCTGGTCCAAATTTTGAGAAAATAATTTCTTCGCTAATTCCTCCTATGCTCGGATTCTCCGAATATGACTTCCTAATTTGTCTAAGACTTGCCCACTCGAATCATGATTATGAATGGCAATCTTCTGCATGCGTTTCAGCTCACCAACACTTCATATATCCTACGCCTGAATTTAAAGACTAATGTTGTAGCAATAAGTAAATTACAAATTTTACCATGATTCGTGACCTACAAAAATCTCCATCAAATATATGCTAAAAACATTATGCATGAAAATGTATGAACATTATTCAGAGTGCAGATCCATTATATGCGTATGAAATAAAATTTAAATCATTGCAAGCCTTTAGTATAAAATGAAATAGATTATTCTAGGTAGTATTAGCAAAAGATATGGCTTTTCACATCACAAAAATGCGACTAGGAAGCGGATCTGGAAAATCTGGTTGAGGGAAGATTCTCTGAAAGAAACTGAGTGCGGAAAATCCGAGGTACCTCAGATTCTCTGACGAGTAATCTCTTCAAAAAATTTGAGGGAGTAGGAAATCTCCGAACCTCAGCCGAACCTAGCCAACCCTTCCTGCAAATGGAATCTTAGATAAAGGCATGGAGTTCGAATGATGACCTGAGATCGAAGCGCTGCAATCAAAGCACCCTAAGTGCATATAAAGAATTAATTTCTTCAAGGTAAAGCAAAGACAAAAAGGGCAAACCAATAGCAAAGCCAGAGAGTGAAATAGTCGAAAGAGGGTCCCCGCCTCAAGTGGAGGCGTGTGTGCGAAAACTGCACAACAAATGGCGACTCCTGCTGGGAAAATGCTCCAAAGCATTTCGATGACAAACTAGAATCAAGAACCCAAAATCTCTGGTTTCAATCCTCACATCAGGTCAACCAATAAACCAAAGTCTCAAAGTCAATGAACAAGCTAGCCCTTCCTGTGCTGGAAATCCAAGTGTGTGCAATTGTATAAATTTCCCTCCTTAAGCTACTGCAAGAACCAAGTTCATTCCAGTTAAGCTACATAAAGATTCTAACTTCAAAAGCAACCTGGATAGAGCCTCGCTGCCAGTCAGGCGTCCATAGCCCTGATGAGGTTATCGCTGTGATTCTTCCGAACATAGCTCTACTACCGGCTAGGCATCCATAGCCCCAGTAGAGATATTCAGATCCTCCTGAAAAGTTGAATTCACTTTCTTTTGACATTCAATATTTTTTATTTTTTTTATTTTTTTATTTTTTCTAATATTCTTTTTGCTTCTTTTTCATTTCAACTTGTAAGTAATGAAGCTCACACTCAAGTCGAGAATCACAGTGGCACTGAAGCCAAATATAAGATTTTTTCACTTAACTAGACCCCACAAGGAACCAAACAACAACCTCAAGATTCTTAAGATGTATGTAAGAAATATAAGATTTGAGCACATTCAGGAGCTTAACTCAATCCAATGACTTGTCCACTTTAAATATTTAGCACATGTTACACTGAATAAAAGACTTCCACCATTGCTCTTGGAAAAATAATTAGAGTTTGTAAAAGAAATACTTAGAACAATCCCATATAAAATAGTTGTTGCTGTGCGAATAAGACACTCCCAACAAAAAACAGGGGAACCCAAGCTAGAGAAGCAAAGCAACAACCAAACCAGAACCCAAGGCAAACCCAGACTAACCAAAACAAAAGCAAACCAAAGGCAAAGCAAAACAATCTAAACCAAAGCCACCTATCCGAAAGAAACCAAAAAGTGGACTAATGCAAAAGAACAGTAGGGCAAGCTGCATTTATTCAAATCAAATTATATACAAGAAGACTCAAAACAAATCATGATCAGACAAGGCAAACTGAGTCCCATCCCCATATGGTTCATCAATGCATGGACAAGCAATAAGGTGATAGTAACAGTCCTCAAGAATGCAAGTTTATCCTTATACTCAACAAAATAAGACTCAATAATCCAACATTCAAACTCAAGCTCATCAATAGGAATAATCAGCAACTGAGGCAACTCATTGAAACCATGATAAATCCATATGCAAGATGTTTTCCCTAAACCTCCATAATCAAAATGATAAGCTTTAGAATTTTTAGCAAGGAAAGAAACAACCTGGTGTTTTGCTTGTTCAGACAACATGTGATGCTTGTTGGCTTCCAATTGTGAAGAGTTGATATCCAAGTTGTTAGGTGGTCCCCATTGATGGTGCAACATCCCTCTCGCACTCGAAACATGCAAAACATAGTCAGAATCATCAGTAAGCAATTCAGGATAAAAATAAGATTGAACAGATTCATAGTTAACATCATGGAACTTTTCACCTATTTCCATATCCTCATGAGGGTTTGGTGATGAATCTGCAGTAATATCCTCATGTGCATCAACTTTTTCATGAAGGTGTTTATCAAAAGCCACTAAAGGATGATCATCAAGCACATCTTTACTTGAAACTCTATAATCATATCCATCCATCATGACTGCAACATCACTTCGATTTTCCTGCATATTATCATGAACAACATTAGCTACCTCATCCTTAATACATAAAATCTGTGAATTTTCATTGTGCAGTTCATCAACAGACAAAGAAAAAACATAATTTGATAAATGAGAAAACTCCCTGAATTAAACTTTTGTTGACATTGGTTCAGATTCTTGATCATAGCCATCAGGATCAGCACCTTCAGCTTGCTCCATAAAATACTCATGAACAATTTGTTGAAGTTCCTTGATTGAAGATTCAATCTCCTCCAAGGTTGCCTCAACTTTTTTTGCTAAGCGTTCCTCAAATTCAACAACTTGTTGAAATTCATCTCTTGTTTGATTTGACAACTGTACTTGTTCATCCACCTCTTTAATTGTTGTCGGACATCGACAACATGTGAATTCTGAATGTTCTTCCTCATGTATCCTGCACCAAGATGGTAACAATAGCTCTTCTAAATGGATTTTGTATCCCAGGGTTGACCAATCTTTCATAATTTTGGCAACAAATTCGTCATATCTAATTTGTGTTGGATCTTCACCATGAATAGAGGAATTTTGATTTATCACTTCTTCCTTTTGTAAGTCATCCTCAAATGTATTTTCCATTTCAGATCTTTGGTTCACCTCTATAGGACCAATATCCTTTGTTTCCATAGTTTGCTCTTCGCTCAAATGTTCATCAATTACCTCTGTTGGCTTGAATATTATAAATTCTTCCTTCTGACAAGCCACTTCAACATCAGCTGCCACATCATCTCTAGATTCAGATTTTACTATTCCAACTACAGTACTTTAGCCAGGATCTTGTAGGAGACATTTAATAAGGTTATCAGCCTTCGGTTCCTTATCAAAGACCTATCACCCCCTTTTGGAAGAAGTTTAATGATCCCTTTGTTTATATTTTTCCCCAAAGACCCCCTTTGTAGCCCTTCCATGTACACTTGGTGAAGTTCCTCACACACTGAGTCATCAAAGGTTTTGTAGAATTCTACAGATAAGCCATTAGCCCCTGGTGATATGTCATTACTCATGGCTGAAATAGCACTGCTAATTTCTTCTTTGGATATTACCGCAACCAGACTTGTTGCATCAAGATTAGAGATTTTCTTGGGGATAAGCCTTTTAAATTGGTCTCTAGCATTCTGAGGCTCCATATCCCCACCCTCAGATTGGAAGAGGTTTTTGAAGTAACTTGAGAATTGCTTTAGGATATCCTGAGAAGTAAAGAGGCTACCCTCATTCCAGACTTGGTCAATTTTCTCCTTGAGACTTCTTTCTTTTATATACCTGAAGAAGATTTTTGAGCTTCTGTCACCATAGTTTAGCTAGTTAAGCTTGGCCCTCACTTTTAGCCCTTTAATTTTATGGGCCTGAAGCCTTCTCAGGCTACTTTTTTCCTTAATGAGTTCCTCACATAAGATTTCATTCTTTGGATCACTCTGAAGCCTATCTTCTACTGAAAGCAATTGATCCTGGAGCTCGCTTTATTCTCTTCTCTTGTCTAATGATTTTTTCTTCCCAATTATTCGAAAGATCATTCTCCAACTATTTCTGTTTTGGTCCCACCTCTTAATGTGGCTTGATTCCTTCAACATCCATTTATTGACTTCTTTGAGAGTCATGACAACATCTCGATAATCATTGTCTTTAAGCAGGTCACAATTGAGAATGAATCCTTCTTTCTTGGAGATGCCCTTGGGCTTCCACTATTGGTAGCCAACCTAGCTCTTATTTGGTGGTGATATGAGAGTGTGTAAGGATGCACATTCACCATGGTGCCATCACTATTGGGTATGAAACTGAAGATATCCTTATTAGCATAAACTCTGTCAAGTCTGCAATATATCCTTTTGTCCTCTTCTGAGCATTGCACCATGTAAACCATATAACTTTGCTTTCTTTTTTCCTTCCTTCCATGGGGTCAAAAAGGTTTAGCTTGGACTTTAGTCTTTGCCAGTAGTACTTTTCATTGCCTTTCCAACTCATATCAATTCCACCCCATTTATCCCCCACGTGCTCAACCATGTTAAAGTCTCCCCCCAGGATCCATGGGACCTTAGGAAGATCAACAAACCATTGCCATAGTCCTATCCTATCCCTATGGTCATTGGGGGCATATATAGAACAAACCCCAAATTTGTCCTTTCCTTTTTCCATAATTAACCACACTGCCTTGTTGCAAGGGGAGATGTTGTGGTTTGTCACATACTGTGACCGACACTTGGAAACAATGATGGCAACAACCCCTTTCCCCTTTTCATGATTGGTTGTGTAGTATGAAGAAATGTTCAAGACAAGTCTCAGGTTTGCATCTAGCATGTAACCTATAGCCTTCGTTTCTTGGAGGAGGACAAAGTCCTTTTGCCTCTCAATATTCAAAACACTCCTAACCACATACTTCTTGCCAGGGGACTTGAGTCCTCCGACACTCCAAGAGATAATATTAAGATTCATTTTCAACATTCATAGGAGACACCTCTTGTTCAGTCTTGAACTGATCAAAACATTTTGGTATCCTGTCCTCATTTTCTAGTCTTTTGATGAAGGCATTTGAAGGACCACACTTATCTTTTTCCTCTTATTTTTGGCAAGCTGGAAACCTCCCCTTCCAACTGAAAGGGATCTTCTATACTTCCTTGGCCTACCAGGGCTTGCTTGAGGTTTGGGAGTAGGCTCGAGCATTAATAAGTGATATTCTCACTCTCAGAACAATATATGCTCACAACAGGCCCCCAATAGAATTTGTATTGATTTTGGGTTTCATTTCTTTTTGTGCCTTCTCTTTATTAGTTACCCCCTTCTTTTCATTCTTTTTATTACCATTATGATTTTCTTTATCTATCAGATTATCTTTTGAATTATACAAAGAATGGTCAATATCAACATGGGATGCTTGGATTAGGTTGCTACTGATAGTCGGGGTATCCTTATTTGCACCCAACTCACTTTGTCCAGCATCAGACCCATAATTTTGTATGGGTTTAGGGATGGTAGTTTGTTCGAGGGAAGTCGTGGGTTCATCCCTTGGCTAGGGGGATCCAAAAAACACATCACCCTTGCCCACCAAGGCTACAGGTCCCATTAGAATAGGGGTCTCACACTTTGTACTAGAATTGTCTCCAACCTTAACTTGGTTGCTAACAAGTTTGGAGCTAGAGTCCTCCTCCAATGATGGACTGAGGATCCAAAAACCACATCACCCTTGCCCACCAAGGCTATGAGTCCCATTAGAATAGAGGTCTTACACTTAGTACTAGAGTTGTCTCCAACTTTAGGTTGGTTGCTAACAAGTTTGGAGCCAAAGTCCTCCTCCAGTGATGGACCTATATTTTCCCCGACCAACCTATCATTACATATCTTGGGCTTCTTCTAATTTAGATTATCCAAGCTAGGATTGTAGACTCCTCTTTTTGGCCTGTAGTCCTCCACCTCAAGGGAGGAGTTGTGCTTAGTCGTACATTTGTTTAAAAAACCTTCCTTAATTCTTCTTAGTTTTTTCATAGCTAACTGTTGGGCATTAAGATTTTTGAGAAGTAGCCCATCCCCCATGAGGGTCATGGTAGGGAGGGCCTTTGAGGACACCAAGGTATCAACCTGTGCCTTTCCACTTCCTTACCATCAACAAGAACCTCAAAGGAGTTTCTGACATCAATTCTTTTACTAGGAGGGGATGACAGTCTCAGTGCCTTCGAAGAACCTTCACACACCACTCTATTTTGGCCTTTGGGAGAGGGAGACCTAATACCCTTAGACTGAATGCACCCCCTATCATGAGAACCATCTTTCTCAGAATTAATATTAGCAACATTATTATGATCAACAGATTCCTTAGGAACCTGGAAATGAACTTCTTTCGAATCATATGTCGGTTTAGGCATAGGGTGGGGAGCAACATTCTCCGAACTAAGGTTTACATTAACCACATTAGGTTTAGCTTTCAGATTAACAATCGAATTAGGAACAAGATTCCTTTTATTAATATTTTTACGAATGATGGGGTAGGTTTTCTTAATATACCCCTCTTTCCTGCATAGAAAACAAGCATTAATCCCCCTCAATATTTCCAAAGGGCAAAAGAATTGATTTAGATCCTCATTAATAATAATTCTTCCTAGAATTTCTACCCAGGGGTTAAAGAGACAAGGGCACGAGCATCCATGTGGAAGGGAGGCTTTCGATTCATCCACATGTAGAACCCTACCAATTGGAGCCAGAATCTGGGGAATAATCTTCTAGAATTTCGGTGGGAGGTTTTTTAACACCACCCAACGGGGACAAGAAAGGGCAAGAATTTCATCAAAGATTGCCTCAAGAGCACAAGCCACAACCCAGAAGGCCAACCCCTCCATGTTCTAGTAGGGTTACAAGAGCACCTTGAGTTGCATGTCATGCTCTTTAAAAAAGATAATAAATAAGCCACCTTGAAGTAATCCACAAAAGTTTATTTGCACAACAAATTTGTTAGCCCACACACTTGAAAACCAGTCATCCATAAACTTTCTGGCAAGGACCTTGTTTATGTCCACCATCACAAAGAAAATAGCCACATCTTTTAAGTCTTGTTCTTTTAGATTTAATTACTTTTTTCATTTCAGAATAAGGGCAGATCGAAAGGTCACTAGAGGAGCAATTACATTGCAATTCCCCATTGCTTGAGTTTCAGTAACCATGCTTAGTGACCTCAACTAGAAAATTAACACTATTCGGAATAGCAACAAAATTTACAATCACACATCCTTGAAGGATTTGGCGTGGGTTTGAGAGGGGTCATATTTTACCCCTTCACTTGCCAAAATGTCTGGGGGGTCCGTTTCCCAAGATATTGACTCTTAGGCGAGCTGAGAAGCCACTATATGACAAAACCCCAAATGTAGCGAAAACACCAGGAAAACAAAACTATTGGCAAAAGAGGAAAAAAAATACTAGACACCATGACAACCATATGGCACATGAAAGGGCACTAAATATGGATAAATAAGACGGTAACAAGCCACTTATAGTCAGATAAACAATTGATGGGCAAGGCTCAACCTTCCCTACCCAAGCATACATAGGGGATTGAACCATTTGAGACCTTCACCCCATGCAAACACCGCCTCATCCTTGTCTGTCAACTTCAACTTGTATTGTTTTGAAGAAATATAAGAAATACAAAAATATTTGTTGATTAGGATAGTTTTAGGTTTGTCTTTTGATTGCAATTGTTTTTCTAGGTTCTCTCATGTATGTTATTAGTATATGTCCTTACAATTTATGTAGCTGTAAATTTCTTCATCTTCGTCTATGTGACCTTCCCTTATGCTTATAGAATTCCTAAGTAAAATCTTTCACATGCATTCTTTTGCTTCAAGGTTACAACTTCCTAAACAAAATTGAACATTGATTACTAGGAGAAATTTCACATAAATTAATTTGAAATCACCTTATTCTCAGCCTTTATAGTTTCCTTTCAATTCAAAATCTTTCTAATTATATGTGATTTGACTAGAGGGGTGCATGTTGTTTGAACTCTTCTTCTCTTTGTCATCTTTATTGCATGGAACCACACTTGCATAACTATCACCATCTCTTCAAGATCAACAACATTTAGTGCTTGACATACTCTTCTTCTTCTAATATTTACTCCTCATTTGTCTAATCTCACACTCCTTTTTCATGTAGTTAACATCCAATAACTTCTCTCTCATTGATATCTTACAACAACTTAACTTACCAATAGTAGGATTAATCCTTCTTTTACTTCTGACTAAATTCAACTCAAATTCAAGTCATTTTTTCTAAATTTAAATAAAAGATGCATGTAAACCTTCTCTAATACCAATTTGATGGTGTTTTAAGAGGGATGAGTGAATAATAATAAACCACTCAATCAATCAAAGTACATAGTAGAAGTGTAACTTGAACACATTCAAATAAAAATATCGCTCTTCAACAATTCTCAAAAGACTCATATAATTTTTCTTTTGCAACCTATTGATCATTGATAATGATTTTCCTTCTACACCTATAACACATTCCTTCTACACTTTGTAGTTTTGTTGACAACTTCTATTATTCTCTTGAAGCACACTAATAAGCTTTTTAGTTAGAATGCAACTTAGCGATGCCAAATTAAAATGTAAAGGCAGAGACAATTTACATAAGTGGGAATTTTCATCTATTTGTATTTGACATGCCTTTATGCTCAAATTATACTTTCAAACTCATCCTTTGCTTCCTAAACAAACTTAATGTATAATCAACATGCAAATTATTTTTCTTTTAACTTTTAATTTGTGTTTTAAATCTTTATCTTTCAATTTCTCATCCTAACTTTTTCAAATTGCACTTGATCCCACTTGATGGACATGGACTGCTTTAGTTTGGTGCATGCCAACTTTACTTTCTTTAAATCATCTATTTTCTCATATATAAAATAATATTCTAATTGCAATCCCATCTATAAACTTAGGGATATCAATCTTTGACTTGTCTCTCAATTTTAAAATGGCTTTGATGACATTTTCTCTGGCTATATACCCTTAGCTTATAGTTGTAGGACTGCTCAATTGTCCTCAACATCAATTTTTTTCATTCAACACAATAACAGTAGGATTAAACCCACTTCTACTTATCTACTAAATTAAAATTAACTTATTACATTAGAATTACCTTGACACACACATTTGAATTTTCATGGGAATTGTATAAAATGCACACAGGAAAACTGAGACTTTTGAAAATAAAAACTGTAACGATTTTTTTGAAACTAAAAATTGAACTTTAACGGTAACTTCACCGACTATACAAGTTTATTTAAACAAATTAACTACAAGAATTCATTTAACCCTATCAAAACCAGTATTCTCAATCTTGTAATTTTCTTTTTTTCCTTGTTCTTTGCTCTTAATTTTCTTTGAGTGATTTTGAAATATTGTATGTGTTAAAGCAGTTCTGAATGGAAATTTCTCAAGCCAGTCATCTTGCATTTTTCCTCTGTATTCTCAAGACAATTGTTGTGCAAGTTTTCTTTGGGTATAGTTTTTTTTTTAAGATGATTAACCAGTGAATTTATGAGTCACTTATTTATACATCAATTTTTCAGTCTAACTTCATTAGGTGCTCTTCATATGACAATGCCAACAAATATAAAGAATTCTTTCATATCAAGCTTCAATTCCAGTTGGGTTTTCTATGCATTTTGAAATTTGTTTTCAAGAATGATCATTAGCCACTTTTATAATGAAATTCTTAGTCCATTTTTTCTTAATTATTCTTGTGTGCAGTTTTGAAAGCACAAGTCCTAAGAAGAGAATTTATTTATAGTGGATTTTTTCTCTATTGTTTAGATTTTGTTTGCAGCATGGATCATTAACCAATCCATTCTTGCATTTTAGTTTTATTCTTTTAATCTTTCATGGGTGTAGGTTTGAATATATGTGTTTGCAGAAGAAGGCAAGACAAAGTCAACAGATATGGACATTTCTTCATATCTTGTTTGCTTCAATTTCAAGAGGTTTTTGTTTTGTCATTTTGAATTTTGTTTGTAGTATGAATTATTTATCAACGAGTGTGAACAAATTTTCCTACTATGTAAATCTAATTTATTAAGCACTAGTTGATAGATATAGAGAATTTTTGATTTTATCTTACATAGAGATTCTTCACATTAACTTCTAAGTTCAGATAGATTTTTCTAATTATTTGAATTTTGTTTGGAGTATGGATTACCAACCAATCATTTTATAGTTTTCCTATTTTTGATAGATTTTAACATATGAATCTGTAGAAGAGTTCGTGATAGAGACAACAGATAAAAAATAACTCTTTATATTAACTTTTCAGGTGGGGTTTTCTGTTTATTTTAAATTTTGTTTGCGATATGTATGATTAACTAGTGAGTTTTTTAGTTACCAATTTTTTCATTGACAATTTTAATCTACTTTTCTAATCATTTATTGGGTGCAGATTTGGATTTATAGCTCGCAGAAGGGGGCAAGACATTTCTAATAACTATAGATAACCCTTATATCAACCTCCAATTTTAGGTGGGTTTTTTTGTTACTTGAAATTTTTTTGCACCACAGAAGGTTAACCAATGATTTTTTGGATGACCATTTGTGAATTAAAAAAAAATAGTTTAAAAGCCTTAAAGCACTCTTGAATGAAGGTATGAACATATGGATCTGCAGAAGAGAGTAAAACATCGCCAACATAAGGAGTTCTTTCTTCAAATTTGTCCTAGTTTCAGGTGGGTTTTCCGGTCCATTTTGATTTTTTTTTGTAATATGGGCATGCAATTGAAAATTTAAAGTTATTTTACTCTAATAGTATGCCCCTTTTAAGGTAACCTTGGGTTTGCATCTCCTCTTGCCAGTTGGACTGCATTGTGTTGATTGCTTATTTGTCCAATTTCAATATATTATTATGTATGCACTATAGAAAACATAATTTTAAATTACAAAGTAAATAATCTCAATGCAATATGGAAACCTTTAGATAGATACACTTCCCCTTGGACCCAAGGAAGAAGAGCAAGCATCTTTTGTTGAAGACTTAATATATGTTTACACAAAGTACTTTCCAACCAACTATAGCTGAAAACCTGAGTTGCTAAATTATCAAAACTAATTTTATAACATTCTTTCTTACCACCTTCTAGAGTCATCATGCATGTGAAGGGTAAATATGTAACTCTAATAACATAGCAAAAAGGTCAAGTAAAAGTTATCCAAGCAGTTGGTCTCCATAGAATGTGAAAAAAAATCAATGAAATAGTTAAAAGATGTGATCCCAAAGTTGTCTACCAGGCTTGCATTAAGGTGTATTGGATGTCCTTTGACAAAGTAAATTGAGGAATCTACGGATAAAGTGTACAATTTCCTCATAATTATCTTTCATTCTTTTCAACTTAGATAGATATGTTTGGCACTCCCTCTATGTACAGATACATTTTCTAGGGGAGATTTTTGTAGTAAAAATTACATAACATTGCAACAAAGAAAATCATTGATCTTGGAGGTAGTCAGATCATATTATCAATTTAAAGCTTTAAGCAATCTAGGAAGTCAGATCATATTATACTCATGTTAGGTCATACTTGATAGCACCATTTGTGGATGAGGTGGGCCATGATGTGGCATCAATGAGAGTTAGTGATGCATCCTACTTAGGAATACCCTACGATTGGGACTTCCATAATATCTACAAGGCCATGCCTCAGAGTGTAATCACCACACTAGGTAGTAATATCTACAGAATAATAGAAGTGGCCTTTGCCAATTCAGTATCCCATAAGTGTTTGTGTTCGATATTCTAGCCTCGGATGTTCAACCTAGTCATGGTCAAAGTTTAGGAGGTTTAGAATATTGTAACCATATGTGTCGCTATAAACGATCTTCCAACACATAAGAACCAAATGGACAAGATGCTAGTATGATAGTAATACCTTTGATTCATAGACTTATGTATCCCTCCACTGTTAGAGGAAAGAACTAAATGATTTGGTCTTTGGCACCGCACTACCAAGTGGACTGTTGTTTAAATATTGAGTTCTTGACAATCTCAAGAGATGGTTGAAAAGGGATTCACATTACATGTGAGCATTGTTATTAGTCCCTAAACAGGATTATTGCCAACAATCGATAGTTAATTGGATGAATGGCTATTAAACTGGTTAGCATAGAAGAAAATTTACAACTAATGAAATTAAAACCCAACATAGCCTCCTTAGCAGCTAGCAAATGGAGTGTATTTTTTATCACATTCAAGAGTTGGGCAACTTAATAAGTTATGAATTTGAAGAGCAAGAAGAGAATATGATATTATAGCTGATTTACTTACTAAGGCAACGGCTACAAACACCAACCAAGGTCGGTTAATTTTGTCATGAAGTCAAATCCTTTAAACAAATTCAAATCATACTCATCAAAGAGAATGTATTTTTCTCTCAATAATTACTAATAATACATAACCAAAAAATAGCCTTGGCAAGATTCAAACTCCTCACTTGCAATTCAATCCAAGATTATTATTGACTCATTGAACATCATTAGCCTTTTGCTTCAATGCCATGGTCATATTGAAGATGCTTTTGTCAAATGTAATAGTCAATGGGGTCCCATGTTTTCTAGCATAATTCTATTTATAGTAACATTAGACTTTTGTGATTAATTTTGAGTAATCATGACTTGCCATATTCATCATGTCATTTCCTAAACGAATTACCATGGCCTGTTCAAGGCATTCTAAAGCAGAATCAACAAGAAAATCTCAAACAAGAAGACCAAACTTCAAAGAACAAGAACAGGCATTTTTTGCATCCTTTACTTATTTTTCTATTGCTGTAGAGAAATTGCCACATACGTCATGGAAAAATCATTGACATAAGAAAAATTGCCATCTTGTTGTTTATGGAAGTTTTTCAGTAACAAAACTACTATCTTTCCTTTTTCCTTCAGCACAAACCTTCTTCAGCTGTGTTTGATTCCCAATGATTCCACTTCAGTGGTTTTGTTAGGCTCTCTAATCTACCAATTGATTGCTATAATTTGAGTGACTTATTTGTGAGGTAATTGTCCAATTACTTCCAACAATTGAGGGTTGTCTTTCCTTTGATTGAGGTAGGTTGGGAAATAAAATCATGTTATATAACGCTTTGGGAAGAGGAGAAGAGAGACTTAAATTTGAATAATTCAAATATCATTTCTTTTCTTGGGTTGGACAGTGTGTTTGAGTAGTTGTAGCGGGGAGACAAAACACTTCAAATGTAGAGATTAGGTATCTTGAGGATGAAAACCCTTAAGTAACAGATTGACATTTGGAATATTCTACTTGTGGACATGTTTCGTCAGTTGTATTAATTTGATGAGCTTCAGTTTTTACTATTTTGAAGAACTTAAAAAAATTCAAAAAATACATATTTGATGAGAATAGGTCTAGGTTCGTCTTTTGGTGCAATTGTTTTTTTAGATTATTTTTTGTATTTTATTAGTATATGTCTTTATAATGGTATTAGGGCTGTCATTAGAGGAGGACTTGGACGAATAGCAGGAGCAGGACTTGGATGCACATCATGCTAAATATTGACCACCAATGTAAACCCCAAAACCGGGTAAACAAAAAATTTTCTATTTTCACTAATAAGATACAAGGAAATACAATTAAACGACAAAGTAAATAACTTTTCTTTTCATTCTAATTGAACATTTCATCATAAAGAAATAAAAGACACGATACATCATTGTTCTATTTTCCAAGTAAATAACAGAGTACGCTTTCATGATTACTTTTCTTCAAAATAAAAAGCAAGGTAAGAATCTTACAAGTTTCAAACATAGCTCGGAAGCTTTTGAGCAAATAGGAATAAGACTGTCCAGGATCTTCCCTTTCAAACCTTGGTTCATCAGAAGTCATAAGGTGGAGGGGAAACATCACTCAGGTGCTTTTCCACCAACCACGGACTTATATTGCGGTCCCCCGCACGTTTACTGTTAAGTAGACGGCCCTCCCTTCTTCGAGGAGATTGGTTGGGTAACCGGTTCTGTATGACCAACTGAGCATAGTGTGTAATCCTACATAACTAAATCCTTGTGTCCTCACAATCTCAATCTAGCATGTAACCTGGATTACTGTGAACTGACAGTGTAATTCGTCTCACAGTCTAAGTGGACGTTAGGTATACTACACTACTTTGGCCAAAGCATTTCGGCAGTACTTATACTGACGGTCATCTATCACTTGCACTAAGTCAGGTTTGGTTTGACTTAAGGCTGCCTTATCCTACGCGTAGGTTGAGTCCTTCAGTGGGTAGTCAATCACCCTAGACTTCCTACTTCAACTACTTAAACAGGAAATGGAGTACAGTCAACAAGGGGTCCCTCTGGTACTTCCCAACATGGAAATCTTTATCCATGGAGTACGTAGCTTTCTCTAGTTAACCTATTTAACTCTAAAGCTTTAGACTACCTTGGTTCTGAATCCACCCTCGTCCTAGTATTAATAACTAATCCCTTTCCTTTACTTAAGGAATTCAAGCAGTATTCAAGCAATACAAATTATAAGGTACTTTACTAAAAGTAAACAAATATTTCCCTTTCAAATTCATCTATGATTTCAAACTGATTCGTTTCAACATGCTTTTAAGTTATTCCAATTCATCAAGTTCTCTAAGCTATTCCAAAAGCTTTTCTAAGGAAATTAAACTATTCCCCAATTTGACCAGCTCTTTAAGCTATCTCTTAAATTCAATAAGCCTTTTCTAAGGAATTAAACTATTCCCAATTCAGCAATTTCATAGAACATAGAGGTTTCTTATTATTTTTCCTTTCATAAAGCAAGACATAATCAAGCAATCTAATCATACATTTTAAAATAAATGACAGAAAATCTATCAACATATATCTCATGCCTGATTTCCTTTTGCGTATGAGCTTGATCGGTAGCTTCAATCCTTGCTCCACCGTCCTTCGCAGCCTTCTCTCAGCTTAAGCAAATACTACTTTCAGGTAAATGCAAAAAGTTGTTCTCAGCAATACTGTCTCAATTGCAAATGATTTTCACAAAATGGCAATGGCTTTCACAAAAATGGCAATGGCTCTCATAAAATGACAATGGCTTCATAAAATGGCAATGGCTCTCATAAAATGACAATGGCTTTCATAAAATGGAATTTCAAAACACAGAAATACCACAGCACTGTATTTCGAATTTTCCAAGGCAAGGAGAGTGAATGAAAAATTGAGTGTCTTTCAACAATGAGTGAGAACCTATTTATAGGTTTCGAATTCTCATGTTTCCTACCTTGTAGGCATGAGAATTCGACACCTCTCATTTTGAAAATGTCAAAATCCGCAGTGGCAGTCGAATAGCCAAACACACAGCAAAAGAGTTGATGATTCAACATAATTTCTCAAGAATGTTTCAACATATCACATGCCAATTTCGTGGATCAACCACGTACAGGTTTAGTCACTGGGAAAAGCCCTCAAAAATGGCGAACTGAAAGAACAAATGGCGTTTGAATTTTACTGCTGAAAACGTCAAGGGTTACGCACAGACA
The DNA here is from genome assembly GCA_007115665.2 of Sequoiadendron giganteum. NCBI lineage: Eukaryota > Viridiplantae > Streptophyta > Pinopsida > Cupressales > Cupressaceae > Sequoiadendron > Sequoiadendron giganteum. The sequence goes on from CM021109.1 coordinate 113,543,723, forward strand.
GTTCAGGCCTCCTTCCACCCACGCGTCCCAGACCGGTGGCGTTCAAGCATCCGCGACCAAGTCTAAGCTACGCGAGCTGGGCGCGGTTCAATCTCCATTGTTTTCCACTGTTTTCTGGTTTAAACAGTCGCGCGATTTCTTCCCATGAAGAAATCCGCGATTTTTCAGTTTATTCAAACATTAACTTTAAATCTTTAAAAAGTCTATAGTTCATACTTACATTTCCTTAAATGATTTTTATAAATTTCCATTGGTCTTTACAAAATTTCGAAATTCTTTTACCTTTTAATATTTTCCAATTATTTCAATATTTCGAATTTCCTTTGTATGGTTTGCAAAGTATTTACCAAAGACTATGAAAGTCTTATTACCTTTATTTCCAAAGGTAAATAAACTCAAATACCTTTATAAGATAAATGTAAATTTTAATGCCAAAGATTATAGTTTATATAAAATCTTTCCAAAGTTTTAGATATTTTAATATTCTCATTAAAATGTATTAATATATTTTGTATTATATTCAATACAATATTATTATAGTTTTTAACTTACCTTTCTTTAAATATATAAATATATCTATATAATATTCAAATATTATATTAGATATATTAATATATTATATTATCTATAAAACTATAATAACATCGATATTAAATATATTAATTAACTTACCCAGTTTACACTTAAATATATCTATACATGTTTATTTTCAAATCTCCAATTACGTGTATTATAGGCCAGTCAGAGCACCTCTAATAGACGTAATTGCATAAACACGTATTTATACATTTAACTGTAAATTCCAGGCATCAGTAACTTATCAGTTCACATTTCACATTCAAGGCTCACAGAACAGTAAGTCAGCCAATCAAGGAACACCACTCATAAAGCATGAAGAAGTAATCATAACTCCTAAGCCTAAGGATGACTTATCATGACAACTTAATCTGACTCAGTTCCTAAAATCCTTAGTGAAGTGTGTGTATGCTCATACGATCAACTTTACCGGTTAGCCGATCAAGTTCCTCTTCTTGAGTGATATTTCCCTTCCACCTGGAGGAATAGCTCCTGTTCCTGCATCCATGGCACAAAACCACGGCAGTCAAATGCTCACAATATTTGCAGTATATATAAATCAAATATATAAAACAAGACTAATTATTTTCCTCTATTCATTGTTTTATTCAAGAATAACATCAATCAAGAATATAGAATGAGCCAAACATAACATGTAAACAGGATTTCATATTGACAACAAAGTTCAATCACATTTATTCATTCAAAACCTTCCTTACAATCGGCGTTCTACATTAATAGAATAGTAATTCATACAACGTGGGTGTAACAAACCAAAGTCAAAACCATAACCAAGAAAGAAGTAAACCCACTAAACAAACTTTGTAGATTTTTCAAAGTGTTGGGAAAACTGACCGTTTCATGGATCTAAATAAAGTCTCAATGACTCCTCGATCCAAAAACTAAGCATCTCTATTGAGTCCTATGTACAAGGAGGAAGCAATTAAATTTTTGATCCTTCACTTGGAGGGGTTTGAACATGAGTTGTGGTATCATGGTTCGAAGATTCAAGGGTACAACCCTAATTTATCAAGTACACCCCTTTGAGGTCTTGCTCTCGTATCAAACGGGTGTGGGTATGGGTCCTACAATGGGAGTGTCTTGGGTCCGTCCGAGGTCCCGCCCAAGCACCTTGGGTTTGTTGTGGGTCCTTTGTATCAAGGACCCATAGTAAACCTAGGATGCTCCTAGGTGAACCCAAGGGGATTGAAGGATCTCCCAAACAAAAAATAAAAATAAAAATCATTTTTAAAATATATATTTATAAACAATATTGACATTCATGATTATGGAGACCACTGAACCTTTATCACTATGTTATGCCTTTTCAAACCACAGTTCCTCTTCAAAAGATCTTTACCATCTCTGCTGCCCTTTACACTCATAAACATGCTCATCATTTTCCACTTCAATGGAGGGTTTTTACATTGTAGAAGACTGCCCTTTTAAACATCTCCAGACTGTCATATTCAATGTCTCTACAAATAATGTTCACTGTTATAACATTGATCTTCACTGTCTTTTACACTGTAAGATTGCATTTGATATCTGGGGTTTTTTCATTGAGCTTGGATGTCCTTGCTTTAGTACATAACTTTTCTCCAGACTGTCACATAAATAAGCAGCCACATGCATTCATTGGAGGCACTGTCCTGGAGAAAACATCACAACGTTGCCACTATTTTGCTGTTTGACTGTCATAGTTTTGCCAAAATCAATATCATTTGTAGATGAATGCTTTGGAGACAGATCTAGTGAGATTTTTTCCTCACCTATAGATCCAATACCTCAATCCAACGATGGAACATCCTCAAGCCTCATCAAAGAGAGATTAGTGGAAACAGTGGATGAATGCTTAATGTTGGTAATTGCATGAATCTTCCTCTCTAATAGCTCTTTAATGAGTTGGACTATGTGTGAGCAATCTACTTGCACCATACTTTTTGCAGTGCGCTTACTATTCTCTTCATCCATCATCTACAGTTTGCAATACTATTGAGCAAAAACTGCCATCCTTGTAGTGACATTTTCCTTGTAGGCCACAGCTCTTGCAAGATTCAACAGTGTTATACTTGAAGCAAGTCTTTGGTACTCACTTGGAGGAAGGGGCATCTTACCATTTGGAAGCTCTATCCATCTCCATAGTTTCCCATTCTCCTTTCATTGAAATGGACTTCTTGTTGGAACCTCAAAAAAACTGTTGTTACACAATTTTTTTTTCCCCCGGTTTTCTTTTAAAATGAACAACACTGTGATGACAGTGTCTTTGGGACTGTACAATCTTTGTCCACTGTCTTCATTCATCTCCAATGACGTTCCCTTTACAATAGCTCAACTACTGAAACATCAGATGCTGCAACTGCCATTGAAATGGCATAAGCTCTAAATTTGTCAGGTGGAAGTTCAAACATCACATGAAATGTATCTAGAACATCATGAATCTCATCTGTCTTTTGGCATAAAAACCTTATCATTTCTATATGCTCACTGTCCTTTTAATATGAAGTCTTCATAATTTGTATATGGCTGCCCTTTAATTCATGTAGCCTTGTCTTTTACTCATAAATATAACTATCCAAAGTTTGTAATAACAAGGGTTTCATCGGATGTATCACTTTATGTGGCTTTATCTATCCTCTTTTGAATTGACTTATATAGGGGCTGTTA